>PTEX01000004.1:7350241-7423755 GCA_003342815.1 Eudromia elegans | reverse complement strand
CGGGGCTCCGCGCGCTCCTCGGCCGCTCCGCGCAGCGGGGGCTGCGCCCAGGCCCCGGCTGCACCCGCCTTGGGACCCCGCCGCCGCCAGAGCCGCAAAGGGGAGAGGAAATTCCCGCTGGAAGCCGGGACAGAGATACGGCGGGATGCGGAACGCCTCCAAACGCTTCAGGAATTAACGGGGTGTAGTGCCAGGAAGGTTAGATGCGTTAAAAAGGATAAAATAAAAACATTATATGAAGATATATCGATATATTTACTATCATTTCAGAGCCAAAACACACGCTCCCGCGTCTTTTTTTTTCTTTTCTTTTTTTTTTTTAAAGCAAATAGGAACTGAAGTGACGCATTTTAATTGTTTCAGGAAATTAAGCAAGAGGGCTCTTCTCGGGGTCCAACTAAACCGCAGAGGATGCTGCGCTGATGGTGTCTCTGGGCTGCGACGGCCTCGTCCAGGCACGCAGCGCAGGGAGCTYTCGGCCCCCGGGAAGAACGGGGTGTTGCCGGCGGCTCCTGAGAGGAAATCCAGCAATTGGGGGGTTTGCTGAAACAAAACGTGCAAAGCCTCTGCTGAGAGTCTGAGAGGTGAAAAGCGGGGCAATGTTTTCCTAAGGCTTCAGCCCGGGATGATGAGTGTCTATTCTCTCTATTGGTTTAAATCTGAGSTGAGGAAGTTTCCCCCCCTCCTTTCCCTCTCCCTTTCCCCTCCTCCTTTTTTTTTYCCCTTTTCAAATAGTTATTTCAAAAGGAAAGAAAGAGTAGATGTTTCCTTGATACACAAGGAACTGGATGTCTTGAAGGTCTCTCAGATCAGCTTTTATTCTTATTTTCTTTTTTGTTTTGTTTTGTTTTTCTCACTCCTTGATCTACACTCTGAGAACTTTTGTTCCTGCGTACAAGGTGTCCCCAATCCACAGCAGATTGCAGGGACCTTGCTGAAAGAGAGTGGTCCTTAGGAGAGCCACTTTTCATTCCGGGGAGAAGAGAGGAAAGAAGAGGAGGCAAACCTTCCCTTCACCTAGAAASAGAGCCCATTAGAGCATAGGCAGACAAAATAAATAAATAAAAATAAAAACAAAAGCGACTGAGGACACAGCAAAACACAGACCCTGAACATCCATATTTAAAGAAATTAATGAAATAATATGGAATACTATTTGGAATATTACTGGATTTACTAAATTCCATAGTTGGTACAGAAATTCCATGCTAGATAGTGTGCGATAGCAGAAAACACAAATACACACACAAAAACAAACATATGCACTGGCAGCTTCGTAACAGAAACCATTTGTCATAATCTTCCCATGCAAAGAAATCAAATCAATAAAGGATTTCCACCCTCACCCTTGTTTCCAGAAACACCCACAGCATTTAAAGACATCAGGGTCTTAACACACATTTTCTTCTCCCTCCAAAAGAGGATCTTCAATAAAGATTTTACTTGTGTTCCMGATGCTTTTGGCCCCTGCCCTGACTTGCCAACAGTGATACGTTGTGCCACTCAAACACTGCAGCCAGTTTCTGTCAGCTTTAAATTAGCTCAGGGAAAAATATGGAGCAGCTGTAGGCGAACTCCTTTCTTTCCCAGTGTATTTTCACTGTGTCTTCAAGATTTGCCAAATCAAAGGCCAAAGCTGTGACTTTGAGGGTTGTGCCATCAGTCTGGGAARTGCAGAAGATGTTAAAAAAAAAAAAAAAAAGTAGGTGTTGAGAAAATTTTCGATTTTTCAATTCCTGATTCAAGCTCCATCAGCAATAGCAACTTCAGGACCACATCTAGAGGGAAAGAGTTCCCTCTCTGTTAGTGAAAAGCAATCTAACAGGCTGTGAAGGCAAGTAGTAGTAGTAGTAGCTGACAGAGCAGGGCAGGGCTACTGTTTTCCAGGCTACTTAATTTCTACCCCAAGATACAGCAGGCCAGATTTGTGGTATCTGGACAGATGGCAGCGGAAAATGATGCCGATCCATAAGGATCTGGCCTCTGGCTCTGATTTGGGCATCTAGCAGCGTGTGAAGCCACCTCTGTATATTTTTCTGGAAATTCTGTGCCCCTACAAACAAAAAACTGCTCATTGTTCCTCTTTTCATCTAGGTCCTGAAGATGTCCTCRGCTTTCCTGTATTTCTCCATCATGATCTGAAACCACAAGTAGAGTGTCCACAGGAAGATGCTTGGACATCAAGACTTCCATAAGGAGTTGTGTGGGGGTGTGTGTGCATGAGAAATATGTGTGTGAAAGTAGGGGCTTAGGTGCAGTATCATCTCCAAAAAGCTTCCCTGCCTGCTCCTGCTGCACCACAGTGGAGCTCCTGGCACTTCCATCAACTTTTCTGCTTCTCCAGAGACTGATTTTCTTCCTTGCCTGATGGTCCTGGGGTGTCACTGGGAGAAACAGAGCAGTACTAAGAAAAGATAAAATCAGATTTCTATTTTCTTTAAATATTCCTGATTAGTGTGATGAATGTGGTGGAAGAGACTMTTCAAGTAAATTCTGAAATCCATTTGATATCAACCTTGTCACAAATCTAGAGAACAGAGTAGTCTGAGAAACGACCTGTAATCGTCAGGGAGTCGATAGTATAGCAGCACGTTCCATCTGTACTTTGTCAGGAGCTATATTGTCACTAAACAGGACCTAAATTTTCKTGGGATATTGATGTAAAAATATCAGATTTTATTTCAGGTTATTGGGGCAACAGATGTAGCTGAATCTGAAATATAAGCAATAGCAAAACAGTGTTGTCTATGTTGAATGATTTTAATTTGCAGAGTGTGATAATTACACTTCAGGAGTAAAGCAATATTGCCAAGAAATCGAGTGTTTCAATAATCTTTTAAGGCAATTGATTAAAAATTACTTTGAAACTTCCTTCTGGAACCTAGAGTAGGACCTTGCATTCATTTCCACTGAAAAATCCTCTTGGGGTTCAGAGGGCTACCAGTGTTATCTTCCAGTTATTTACTTAGCACTGGATTAGTAAGATCTGTTATTCAGTAAGATTTGGACTGGTAGGATTTATATAAATTGCTGAAGTCCTAAGATAAGGGATCTATTCCATTTCACTTCAAGATTTTGACGTACTCCTGAAGGAGCACAAACCCATTATACCTCCTGCTCAGCTTCAGCTTCGTGAAAATAAACCTTAGGTGGCAACATATGCATTTGCTTTTGTTTTTCCCAACAGATATTATTTCTCTTGGCAACTGAATTATTTTTTGTTCAACTGCCCACCGATAATATTAGGATTCTAGTTTAAGTTTAAGCAYGACATTCAGATTCCAGCGTGGATATTTGCATCTTCCGTGGTTTTCAAATGTTATATGGATAATTAAGATGCTCAAAGGGAACTGGATTTCTGTACTTATTATGGATAATAAATACACTGGAATAATTCAGCCAGGGGCTTAGAGACTGCTTAGTTTAAAGCTGCATTTCTCCTCAGGTAGCAGGACAACTCTCCATTGCATGTGAGGACTGATGCCCTACCTGCTGGGCAGAAGAGGCAATCTGGCTTGAGAAAGGTTGACATTCCTGTTCATGGACAAATGAAGAAAGACTGCACCTGAAATGTGCTGGTGCTTTAGGGTGGCGTGYTTTTTTAGGATGAGAAAGATGCTGWGTTGTGCTTTTGCAACATCTGAAAGGAGATTGCTGCAAACAGCAAGCCGGCTGCGCTGTGTGAACGCCTGACACTGCGGCTGTTCCCAGGCTGATTGTTTTGCCTTGTTGCCTCCGCTGCTATCAAGTGGGTGCCTTTGCTCGGTGACCTCCTGCAGAGAAGTGGCTGCTCTGAGGCAGCTTCTCTGGGTACAAAGGTGAAAGCTGAGCCAGCTTTCAGAGGAGAGAGTTCAGAAGCTGTGTGGCAAGGCAGAACCTCCAGCTCTGGGCTCTACCAATGCTCCTCCTTGCAAATAGACAAGTAGAAAAAGATTACTGTAACCTTGCAAATCCTGAATGTTCCTTTGTTGCCATGAGTTGCTGTACAAATCATAGTGCGTCCTAAGGGCAAGGAACTAAAGGGGGAATCCATCAGTAGAGTTCTTGGAAAGAGAYGGATGTGTCTCCTTCAGTGGGATGTTCAGTCGCATTTCTTGCCAGCACTAGCTGTTATTTCAAGTTTTAATATTTTCCTTGGTAAGTTTCTTACACATTTGCACCTGCATGCGTGTACTAGACAGACACTGCATGGTGAGACTTCCTTCTGATTCCCAATCCCTACTATGCTCATCCTCTGTTTACTTGAGAGAGGGTTAACTGTAGTCACACCTGGCTTATTTCAAACCCCTGTTTTGGAGTGTGCATATGCACTTAAATGTGATGCATTGAAGAACAGATACCCCTTTGTAATAGATATTCTAAAGTGCACAAGGTATTAACGGTCTAAAGGACACACAAGACAAGTCCTGTCTAGGACCTATATAAAAGTGGGTGAGACAGGCTGCTTCGGGCCACCACATATTTCAAAACTTAATCTAAAAGATATATCTTCTAATTTCATTAAATATTGCCTTGAAAGTTACCAAACAACTTCTGGAAAGCTGCTTTTTAAAGAAGCTAATTTGTTTG
Organism: Eudromia elegans; assembly: GCA_003342815.1. Classification (NCBI taxonomy): domain Eukaryota; kingdom Metazoa; phylum Chordata; class Aves; order Tinamiformes; family Tinamidae; genus Eudromia; species Eudromia elegans. Next base: position 7,419,186 of record PTEX01000004.1, on the reverse strand, counting down.
TTTAATTGTAATGTAGAAGTGTATCCTGGAAATGCACTAAGACATTTCAACACTTTCTTTGCCTWTTTTTTTTAATTAAAACCTTTTTAATTGTCTCGTGACGTTTCATCAAGTATTCAACAAACGTTATTTATGTATAAAATTTCAACAGATTATTGAGTACACAAAGAACCAAAGGGAAAAAATTAAGCAGGTTTGTCATATGGTATGTGTTTATCTTAACCTTTCTTCTTCAAAAATCTTATCTACTAAGTACTTTTATCAGACACTAATTATGCTCTTTCTGAAAAGAATTTCTCCAGCACCCTTCAGTGCCTACACCCTTTAATCATATCTCATTACATCTACCTAATCCATCTCTTTTTCACATTGCCAGRGCTCATTAACAGTTTTAGAAGCCAATCTTGGACATTATCATCCCCTTCTATAATACACAAATAATAGCAATATAGTTAATTTCTCATTTTCATTTGCAATTAGTCCGAACATTGTTTGGTACTCCAAAAATAAATTTTAAATAAGTAATAGTTTAACAGTACAAAGTTTTAGGCCTTTTCCAGGATGCTTGTTTTCATAAGCTGTTTTACCAGSGTGTCAATAATCATTTTGAAGGGAAACAACCCCTGACTAGCATTTAGCAGATATTGTGCCTCACAGATGTTTTATAGGCRATACATGTGCAGAGTGGATAATCCAAAGAATCACATGGCTTTGAGTGCAAAAAATAAAGACAAGGCCAGCAAACGGAACGGCCTTCCTTCATTCCTATGCTATGTGCATGCCTTATATCACTGCAGTATAAAAAGCTTACAGAAAATGTCTCTGCTGTGGCATTAACCAAAGTGAAGTGATCAATGCACAATGAATAATTGATGTGACATTTTTTGCCTTTTTTTTTTTCTCTCAAATTGTCTGCAAACAGGCTGCAAAATTCTCTACTTTCATCCTTGAAAATTATTTGCAAATGACTCCAGTGAATAATCTGGAGTCTACAGACCCTTTGGGTTTGTTGTGAATTTTGGCAATTTGCAATTTACATTGTATTGGTTAATTATGTAAGCTATGTGCATTTATTTGTGTTCTTGTTTTCAGGCTGGTAGGTCTACATTATGCTGGCTTACCTCAGCTAAGACACTGAGCAATGGCACACAAAAGCATGCCGTATCCATTAGTTTTCAAAAGTCATAACATGTCATGCTCGTGAATTTCAAGTAAATCCAGTTGCCAAATTTGGACTAGGAAGATTGCATTTCTCCAGGTCTAATTAGAGAGCCCTCTGCATAGTTTTTGTTTCTTTTATAATGAGGGGTATACAATTGGATTACTTGGGAGTTTTAGTTAATGTGTTAAAAATATTACTACATAGAACATTTGTTCTCAACCTCTGACACGTCATAATTCTAGCTTTTGACCTTATACTACTAATCCTAAGTAGGTTACAGACTTGATGAATTAGTCTTTGACGTACCTTCACAGAGGGCATAAACGCATAAATGGTCCCTGGACCTTTATTGATTTTGATCATTGAGAAGAAACAGGGACATAGTTTGTAGCAACAGTTATTCTCACTGTAGTTTCTTAAAGGCAGGAAGATCCAGAGATTGATGAATTGCAGGGAACTCGTGATAATCAAGGCAAATTCTCTTCATCGCTGTAGCTGTTCAAGGTTTTGCTATGGTTGTAGGGAACTCCATGGATACTTTGGATACTTTCTTTTGGATACTTTCAGGTCCATCTTATCYGGCAATGGAAAATAAAAAATGCTTAATTAAACACCTTTAATCTTTAAATCAAAAGAATCTGGAGTCTGCAGTAAAAGTGTGATATTGAAATGTATTTTGAATGCAATGTAACTGATACCTGATATATATAGTCAGTATAATTGACATATTATTTGAAATGTAATTGCATATACTCCTATGAAGTGCTATGAACTTCACTTTGGCATTAGCTGGTTTTATCTATCTAAACTCTACTTTCCTCTAAGGATTTGATTTATATAGGCAAGTACAATATGTACTACAAATTGTAGATATGAAAGTCATAGGTAACAGGAATTTGCTTTTATGCACACTAGTGAATTCAAGGTTATAAAAAAGGATTTTCTTAAGTGTTCTTTCTCACAGACCTACTGTATTATTTGCAATAAGCAAACCCAGAATGTCATGCCTAGCGCTAACCCAAAATGTTATTTCTCATTTTTCCCATTTTGTGAAAATACGTAAGATTTGAGATGACTTTTTGTTCTGCACTAGGAAAAAACATACTTTGGACATTTTAATGTCATAAAATCATATATTTCTATTTTTGAGCCCCCCAAAATAGATTTTTTTAAATATATTTTTTTCTCCTTTCTCTCTCTTGCTTTTCTTTTTTTCCCCACTTTCTCATTAGCAAATGACTAAACAGACAAGCCAGGATATTTAGAACATTCCCATTGAAAATTTCTTTAAAACCGACACATATTTATGAAGCATATTTAGAAGAGAAAAAAAAAGTCAAAAAAAGTCTGACTGGTTATCAATGCAGTCAAACCAATATTCATGTTCAAATTTGAGCTAATATTTACATGACTTTTTGGGGGGATTTGTTCAAACCAAATCAGTTGCACGGGCCTGAGTAATGCCAACAGCTCTGTATCTCACAACCAAGGCCAGTGGAAGAAAAACACTTTCCATTGCAGTAAGAAAAGTTTGAGCTGCACAGGAGAAACGGAAGTTGAGTAGGTTGCCTGCATGTCTTTTACCTAGACATTCTCCRCCCTTAGATCAAATGTTCTACCTGCAGTAAATCTAGTTACTTTGTAGACTGTCTTTAAATTTCATTCTTTACCTTTACTAAGCAGGGCAGAATTCCAGAATTCCCTTACAGGATCCATCAATGCCTTGCTTTCTTTGGTCATCAGATATAGGGTTTTTCTTTTTTTTTTGTAATGAGAAACCCAGATATTTCTGGTAGAGAACATCTAACCCTCTTCAGAATTAGAGACAAAAACCAAGTCCTGCCCTCAGGAGAAGGTTTCCTTTCTTTTCTTTTTTTGTAACTTCAAAATGGCCAGTACTTCTTTCAGAAGTCAAAATTTCTAAGGGATGGGACAAAATACTATAACTCAAGCAGAAAAGCAGGCACTAAGTCTGAGTTAAACGTTGCTCCGTAGATATGATTGTACAGTCAGCCTGCATTTAAAGCTCCCGTTTATCTCCTGAATCTTCACACACAGGATGAGTCAGCAGAAGGCCTTGGAGGATGGAGCCTTTATATTCGTGAGTGCTGTGGACTGTCACAAAAGATGTGCACGACTTCTGAACATCTACATATGTTCAAACAGAACAAAGTTCTTCTATTTTAAGATATGAGTTACAACAGAAGTTGGACTTACCATACATCATGGAACATACTCCTCAGACTTCACTTTGACTTTTATTTTGGAACCATTTATCTTGGTTTATTATCCCAAGTTTGCTTCAGTGTAAGCTGAGGAGAAAGACAAAAGCCACACTAAGAGAGAGCCCTGATAATGGATTCTTTTTAAAAAACTTATTTGTAAGACAAACAGCATGAGTAATTCCTTGTGAAGCTGGAAAAACAGACCTTGAAAAACAGATCCAAAAAGGAGGCTGGCACCATGGCATACAGACAGAATCCTGGGCAGAATCAGCAGCATCAGAAAATTGTGGCAGAACTGATCCAGCAAGAAGTGTGACTGGAGAGAGGCAAAGTGTGGGATTACTGTTGCAGGTGGGATGCTGCTTGGAAAAGCCTTAGAGCAGAGGACAGGTGGCTTTAATTTATATGGAAAATCAGAGCARGGGAATACAAAGAAAGGAAAAATGTTCCCAACAGATGGTGAAAAAGATGACTTAAACTGTTCTAGTGTGAAGGAGTTTGAGTGTATGGAATAGCAACCCAGATGAAGTAGGTTGTAATCAGTGAAATGAAACTGAGGTATTAACACATTTCTCACTATAGAGATAGAGAGTAAAAGGCAGGGCAAGAGATTTACTTGGACTTGCAGGGTGGAAGAGGGCGAAGAATGAAAGGCCAAAGTGGGCTCTATGGCTGAACACAGGATGAGAATTGTCTTTTCAAGAGCAACAAAAAGATGGACAACTCTTAATTTTCTCTGTGCTCTGCTGCAGTGGCTTGCAACACACCTAGAACACTGCCGAGGAACACGGGCACTGACTTGGGCACTGTAAAATGACAGGAGGTTATGGCCTTTTTCCCGAAGCTCCTATGAGGTTAGAAGATTAGAGAAAGACTCAGAATTCCTGGTGATGCTCCAGAGGCCTGAGAAAATCCCCTTCATGAAAATGATTGTAGTTTGGAAGATTGTATCAGTAATACTTATATACCCCTCCAAATTGTAGAGCAGAGGGACAGGAGCTGGGAGGCCCCCTGGTTACACAAGGTGTGTGGTGTGTGCAAGGAAGTGGATCCTACTCAAGCACACCTGAATTCAAGGTCTGCTCACGACTAGTGACTTCGGCCAGGAGGGGAGGGGGCAGAAGTAAGGAAGAGTCATTAGTTAAACATGTGGCTTGAACCAGCCAAGGGTTTTCCAGACAGACTGGAACGGCTTTAAGGCCCAAGAGGTATGCTGCAGAGAAATATTAGACTAAAAGCTTTGTTGTTAGTTTTGTTATCTCTTTCACATCCTTAAAAACAGTTGTTAGTTGTTTTCATTTATTTGTTTGGTGCTGACAGTCTGCTCATCCTGGTACAGTAACACAAAAATAAAGGCTGCTCTCATTTCGAGCAGGCAGGATTCACAGGAGGTATTAGAAAACATGAATGCTTGCCTTTTGATTTCTTTATATCCTTTTCAGAATAATGAATATGAGAAATGTCACAGAAGACTCTAAGGAAATCGGCTATTATCAGGAAAATGAAAATTCATCTTTGTTAACCCATACACATTTTTCCCCCAAAGTAAATTAACAATTCAAAATCTTGCGCTAAACTTCATTAACTTTCTTCATGAATAATTCCACTGACATATAAGCCATTTCTGTGTGAGAGAAAGAGAAGACTTGYCCTTTTATATTGCAGTTGGTTGTATGGAGACAAATAAACTGGGGTGAACCAGTCTACGGCCCACATTTGAAAAATGAACACAGCTATATGAAATGCTGTTGTGTAATACTTCTGACATTTATTGATGTTTTTAGATTACTTAAAGTATTTTAAATTTTTAACTTAAGTGTGACTGGAAATATTCCTAATGAGCATCCTACAAAGCGCTGAATATGTTGGATGATGATACAGGGAACTAGTTGTGTAACAGGCTCAACTTAAATCCCCCAAAAGTCTCATCAGTAACAGCAGAAATAAAATACAAAGTTTTTTTTTTTTTTTTTTTTTTATAAGAAGAACATTCTAGTCTCAGTAAATAGCCTTTTCATGCATTTCAGTACAAGCTGATTTTAAGTCAGTTGTTAACCAAAAAATAATAAAAAAAATCTCACACCACTTTAATGATCATATTTTGCATGCGAACATTACTTATCCTTTGGCTTAATTTCTGGCTAGCATTGGAGTAMCTAGTCCAAATACCAATAAGACTTTACCTTCAGATATTTGTCAAAACTGTATSTGTTCTTTTTCGCTCTTTGGTCATAYAGCAGCTAAATCAGCAAATGTTTTCTTTAGCATTTGAAGTCATGTCATGGTGTAACTTTAAAGCTAATTAACATTCACTGGCAAGTCATTTAAGACTGTATGTAGGTTGACTTAGAGACATTTCTTCCAAAACAGTTGTTACATTTTTTCTGTGTTGCTGCATGGTGGATTTTGTGCTTAGCATCTGACATGTTTTCTCAACTACTGCTTTTTAACGAAAACATGAAAGTACTCGGGGGAATGTGATAAAAGCAAAAATTCRATGATCTCTGCAAGGTAAATGACAGCATGGAAATTGTCACATCTGGATCTAAAATATTTCTTCTATTTATCTAAATAAACAAATCTAAACAAGGATAATTAGGATCAAAACTCAGTGCATGTTTCCTATAACAGATTCCTCTTTTTCATTATTTCATTTKGTCATAAGTGTATATTGTGAATGCCTTACATTCCTTTATTTCAAGAAAATAAAGGAATGTGTGACTTTCATGTGTGCGTGGGTTTTTTTTATTTGTCATGCCTTTTCGTATTAATATTCTCACTGGAAAACATAGTCATTGAAATTTATTTATAATATACATGTCCAAAATTACAGAAATTATTTTTAAGATAGTAGAATAAAAAAARAAACCCACATTGTTACTGCTATCTTGCTATCAATATTTGTTAATCAGTTAGCTCCYTTTTACCACCCTTGTAAAATCACTCACATTAAACGGACTTATGTGCACAAGTCATGTATGCTGAAGTCTTGCSAGGTTTTTTTGTTTATTTTGCTTGCTTGCTTGGTTTTTGTCTGTCTGGAAAAATAAGGTAATAAAATATGGAAAATATTTTCTATCAAGCATTTGTAGAAATATAGTACTTGAAGTGCAAAGTACCAGTAAACATGTTAAAATTGCAGTTGTTTAGTTAAAATACTCTTCACTATAGAAAAAAAAAAGTTATATTCTCTTTAACTCATTTTAATCTGTTAGTCAATTTGTGATTTGATGAATTATAATGGGAAGAGATTTTTAAAAGCTTCATTTATTCACTTTTTTTTACAAAGAAGATTTTTTAATAATTGTAAAGATGGAGCCTCAAATATTTTGTTTCAATTCTAGTCACATGTCTCTCTTTGAAATTAAGATAATCATACCTCCTTGTTGAGCTGAAAATGTTTTCTTTAAATCTGGTCACAGGTCCTACTATTCAATTAATATAATCATACCCTCTTGTTCTGCTGAAAATAAAGTAGTTGTTTAATTAAACATGCCAGTTGTTTATAATATAATGTTTCAGAAATACTTGTTTGAAAGAAAGGCTAAAGATTTATATCAAACATTTCAATCTGACAAGTAAATTACATTTCCTCTACCATAAAGAAAGGTAAGGCAGGAAAATGGTTGCAATATAAGAGTAACTAAGGTTTGTGCACCAAGGAAAAGCACACTTGCTCTCATTACCCAGAGATATGATATGCATCAGCCTACAAAGGCGACCTTTTACACTCTGGAGATTAAAGCTAGGCATTTTACCTGCCTAAAATGGGGAAATAGACATTATTTTGTGAAATCGTAACTGTGTTTTAATAGCTAATCAATTCAGAAATGAGGGAGAAAGGGTTGGATTTTCGATTTAAAATAGGAGCAGAGCACGGCATCTCTACTAGCACGCATCTTTAAAGAAAGCAAGAATGATGTTTTCTGTACGTGCCCCCCAAGGTGTTGTCATACTCCCCTCCTTCCCCGCAAAGGGGCTGGGGTATCGCGCATCTGTGATATAAAGACATAAGCTGCACGAACTCTCTCATGCAGCGATATCCACATGATTTGCACATTCCCGCCTCCTATGGACAGGTTTCCCCATGATAAATACTGGTGCTGGAAGTGAAGTTCTTCATGGTTTCCTTCAAAACCCCTTTCGTGCTTCTGATAGCTGGGGTCCAGCCTATGAAGCTGGAAGTCTTCAGGGGTATGCAGGAGGAGTCAGCCTGCTCCTTAAACTCCACACTTTTCTTTTTTTTTTTTTTTTTTTTTTTTTTGGCATGCTTGGAATTAAAACAGATTTTGGAAGGGGAAAGGGATCTAACTGATCTATGATACCAGGACACGTAGTTACAGCATCTTGATGTCTCCCTGTCTCAAATCACGGAACATCACAGATAATAAAACAGATCATTTGAGGGGACAGGARAGAATAGTAACAGCTTGTCATACGAATCTTTTTCAAGCCCTGCAAGACTACTGCAGTGTGCTTTGATAACCCAGGCCAGGCAAAAGGCACGGACCTGTAGTTAGTAACAGAAGAAACAGAAAACTCGACTGCTTTCATCACGTAATTTACATAATACAATAAAAAATATTAGCTGCAAAGTTGTTTTACTCCTGCGCTTCGCTGGGACTTCACATGGGCACGCAGGCTTTTATTTTTCCCTTGTGAACCACAAGAATGAAGATGGGTATGATTTTTTGCAGGGGTGAAATAGGTTGTCTGTCAGTTGGGTTTAGGCGACAGTCTGTCTGCGGGCCGTAAGATGATCTGCATAGTGCCAGAGGAAAGCAGGCAGAATTCCTGGCTTGCAAGCACAGATATCGATCTGCCTTAGCCACCTAAACAATGCCTCACCTGTTTGCCTTGTCCATACCTTATTTTACGCAGTCTAATGCTTGTTTTGTTTGACTTTTCTTTTATTTCTGTGGATCTGAGCTTTGATACACTTTGGGGAGTACATAAACACAGTGTTGTACTTGAACATCACCATGCTGCGGAGCAGTCCAGCGGCTCTAGACCACCCCTCCCTGTATGAGAACAGCACTGTTATTGAAAATTATGAGCCAGCAGCTAAGAAAGTAGGCCACATACACGAGCGTTTGATCTATCAGAGCAGTGTCCAATGACATTGAATGTGAGATGCTACTAATTACTGCACTATGTACTCCCAGTTAAAATTTCCTAAACTGGAGCTAATAAAAGGCTCTATTTATGTAAGTATATGGATTTGGCAGCTGATGGTTAGAAGATAAGTTTCTATAGCATTTCGAATCCCATCCACTTATTTGAAAAACAACTAGGTTACTATGTACTGTTTCATGCAGAAATGAAATAGAAATGGCATTCACTTTTGCAGTAGACTATAATATAAATATTTTACCACTATTTATTATTAGTTTACCATTTCTTGCTGACAGCAACTCCAGCTTTGCCAGCAGGCACTGTGTCACACAATGGTATTGTGTTTGGAACAAATAAAGACAAACACAATTTTTATAAAATAAAGGAACAAAATTTTGCAACAAAAAACTCTACTGAAGTTAAATGAGCATTTCTTTTAAGTGCTGACACTTGGTATTATTTAATTTGCATACAGCACATTTCACTTTTACTGGAAAACAATTACGTTAACGAAGAACTAAGTCATCTGTACTCTCAGGGATAATTGAACATTGCTTGATTTAGAACTGTTCTACGTTAATGCTGCGAAGGAGCAGCCTACATGATGGTAAGCTTGTCAGCGCTTTCAAAGGCAAGTGTGCTTTTGGCCCAGTGACATATGAAGTCGATGGATCAAAGTGGAATACAAAATAGACTGTAATGAGAGTTAAGTTGAGCTGATATCGAAATACTTTAAGTACAGAGACTGAAAACGAAACTTTCCACTCATACGAGATATACTCTGGACTCTGTACAATTATTTGACTGTGTAAGGGATAATAAAGTGGGAAAATCTGTCTTACTCATTTTCTCTTATCTGCTCTGGTGCTCCTGGGGACTAAAACGTTTTCCCAAATGAAGTAAGACATAAAAAAAAAGCTGTATACTGGGAATGACCTTCTAGTCTTCGCTGCCAGGGTGCACAACAGCAGCACATCCATGACTTTAGGTTTGCACCCCATAGTCGCTGAAGGCAAACTCTGCTTATAGTAGTGGTCTTCAGTGTGTGGGTCTTAGTTCCCTGCTCTTAGCGTCAGAGAGCAGAAATAAATAATCCTCTTGGATTTCTGGTATACATGACTTCTATAAATAAAAGTCACTGCACAACAGAAATATTAAACCTGGGTTTAGAACCACTGTATCCCTTCAGAGGTAGCAATAGGTCCAATTCACTTATGATCCACTTGAGCTGAGTTTGATCTAGAAGTGAAAACCTCGAGCTGTCCATCCGCATTCTGATTTTTCCCTTTTTTGTTGGGTTTACTGTTCCTAAAGGTGCCAGATGATAGCACAGGTAATGAAAATCTGCAGTTTTCTATGGATTACATGCACCACGACTAAAAAACCTTTCTTGAACAATTCTGCAGATATACGCCAATTTTTAAACCAAAGAGCTAGCCCTTAAGGGTGAAACGCCGGTTTAACCTCTCCCTGCTGATTCATTCTCTGGCCGCTCAGCCGGGAATATCAATTGTGATAGTAATTCTGCCTTAAAGAAACTGGGAGGGTGACAAATTACAGCTGCCTGGGAGAAATTTTGTAGTCAGAAAAAAAAAAGCAATTTTAAAATACATTCCTTTAAAAAATTTAAATAAGCAATACAATTAGCCAACCACTTACATTTTATTAGCAATAGCAAGTAAAATTAATAAGTAAATTCAATGAAAAATGATTATGTGTCACAGTATATAGTTTTTACATTGACATTTCACATAATCTGACTTTGCTGAGAGGAGAAATCACTCGTCTGTTAAAATTACTTTTTAAAAGCTGTCAAAATTGGAAAACCTGCTGTCAAAAATATGATGAGAAAAGTTTAAAAATGGTAAAGTATGTTGACTTAGACAAAAAATATTACCTTTAGAGTGGAAAACTTGAATATTGTATCATTATCTTCTACATAGATGAAAAGCGTTATCTTTTTCCAAGCTGGCCTTTTTTTTTTTTTTTTTTTTTTTACCTTTTAGATTTATGTTTTGCATTTACATTTCAATATGAATGAGATTACATTAAATTTATACTTCAGCAGAAGCTTAAAGTAGAAAGTATTTGGACACGTATATTTTAAATGTGTGTTGGAGCTGTATGGCTTTTGGAAATGACAAGGTTATCAGAAGAAGGGACAGGAYTAACAGCTCTCCAAGGCTCCAGCCCATGCGTAAAGCCAAGGCCGCGGTGCCCGTGTGTGCTCTGGTCCTGTGTGCAAGCTGTGCGTAAGCACCTTTGGAGTGGAGTCTGGTCAGTGGTTGGTGGGTCGATAGGAGGGTGAGTCGGTGCACAGCAGCACCCGCAGTCTGGCTCCAGGGAATAGCACGGCCCTTGGCCTCAAACCCCATTTCTCGGCCATATCTCCCCCTTAGCCGAGAGGGGCAGTTTCCAAGGAGAAGGTGACGATTCATTCTCCACGCACATTCAGTCTTTGGCCTCTTTGTTGAGACTGCCAGCAAGGATGCCAATTAGTGCCATTCAAGAAAGCCCAGATATGCTGTGGTAATAATGAAGTACAGATTTAGAGAGATACAATTCAAAATCATAATTAAATGGAAATGAGACAAAACAGAATTTGAAATAAGATTTGACTAAGAACTAGAGAAGTGCATCTCTCAAAGTACACGTCTCATTTTCACCAGTTACTTTTTCAGCCATTACTGCYTCTAATACCATATTGCCTTATTACTACATTTTCTCCATGCTACACTCTCTGCATGTTTATAGATAAGACAGATAGATATAAGTGAGGCAGGGAGATTTATTACGAGTGAGGAGCATGTGARTCATGTTAAAGTTGGGGAGCAAATTGCGATGCCTTGACCTCAGTGTTAAAGAATCCAAATCAGAAAACACTGGATCACACACTGGGCACAGAGGGTAAGCAAGGACCCACTGGGTTTGTGCTTTAGTAGTATGTAATATATTCTGGCATKATGTTTGGGATGCCCTGTCACTTTGTCAGTGGTGTGAGTTGTATGAAATTAAATGCTTTTGCTCTCAAACATCATTCCTTGAAGTAAGGTCCGACTTTATCTAATTATTCAGCGTGCAATTGCTACAGCTTGAAGCATATTCAGTTTTTCCAGTTTCAAGAATGGCTACTGGAAAGGGCCAAAGGCAACTTGTGTGCACGCAATGGAATATCAGGAAAAAGGTCAATACAAAAAAACATATTGGGAAGACTTTCACAAGAATKATGTTTCCACTCACTTCATGATTTCTCCTAAGAGCCTCACATTTTTCTTCTTTATGTTTCCTCTGGATCTGAGGAATTCTTTACCCTTCCACATCCCATTGCTTCAAARCACTCTTCTTCCCGAGTTTTCTATGCAAACAGTCCTTTGCAGCTTTTCTYACAGCATCTTTCTGTCTCTCTGGTCTGCTTCTGCTACTTGGACAAATTGATCCRTTCCCTTCTTTTAAAATTAATTCCCACTGTGACGGCTCAAAAACACTCTTCCTACCTAACCCAGTAAACAGTATTGCTCTAGCTTGTTTTGGTGTGGCTGACACTGACCCCCAGAAGTGCTTAACAGCCTTGAAAACAGGCTGAGMAAATGAAGAAATGTTTTTAGCAGAATGAACGGGAATTTAGAGTCAGATGTGGGAGGCTGAATCCCTTGCATTTTATAATCAGCCTGACTCACTTGAGGCTGCGTGGGGGCTGCTCTTTTAGTTCATGAATATCACCACATCAACACAAAATTCTTYGGGGTCCATCTATCTATCTGTCTACTTGGACTCCCACATTGTTGCTTAAGTATCTGAGTGCCTCTGGTGCATGTTGTTCAATCCTCTTGGAATTTTACTGTGCACTTATTTACTGCTTCAGACAGCTCTACGGAGGCAGGGGGAATAATTTCATAGTAGCCTAGCAAATCTAGCAAGGAAACACGTTTTTAGTCTGTGTTATCTGAAACTGTCTTTAATATATCTCCAGTTAGCATGATTATGGTTGCCATTGAATCTAATGGTGATTGTAACTGGGGTAACTGGCCTCTATCAGTTCCTACCTGACTTACTTTAAGGGCTGTTTTGGTTATTTGCAGAGAAATATATTTATAATGATAATACAAGCTGGAACAAAAAAGATTATGCTSTCATATGAATCTACGGTCTAAAGGTCTGACAATGAAAGTAGTGCCAACACAGAAATTCCCTGAAGTCTGAGACAACAATTTGTCAAAAATGATCTGGGATTGGTGTTAAGAGAAAAAGTAAAATAACATAAATGAAGGTTAGTTCTTCCAACCAAGGCACCAGTCTGGCATACCAAACACCTTGTGACTTTTTCTGGCCATTTTTGTAGTATTCTACAATATTCTATAACACTGTGGTATTCTCTAACACTCCATAGCAAGCTAAACCCGACCTGCCATGGGGCAATGGAGAATATGACCARATCTGTTCTGGAGAGAAATTGCTAGGGAAAAATGTGTACAGACCTAGGGCATTCTGTACTCCTACCAGAACTGTTAAAAAGTATGACCACTCAAGAGAAGAGAAAACATTAGAAGCTGAAATGGAGACAGGACAAAAAGGAAGTGAATCAAATTCCAAAGGGAAGTAGGGAGCTACTGCTTGTAAGCTGAGGWTTATTGGGATTCTTAGCTGGGGAGAGGTTCACAAGCACTAGAAAATTATATGTATTAGAATTCTTATATTACAAGCATAATCTAAACTTCCCATATATGAGCTTTTTTTTACTTAGCAATCTTACTGATGATCCTTTAGAAAGGTTAGTCCATACTGAATATACTTCCTGTAAGCCACACAAGGGAGYGCATGGGACACCAGGGAAGAACATGATACAGGTACATGCAGAAGCTGGCAAATGGTGGCTGGCTGGGTGGCTGTCCATCTGTCCATGCATTCAGAGAGTGGAAGAGTTTGTTGAGGAGCTCTATAGAAGAAAACACAGAGCATCAAGGAAAATTTCACTTTTCACTGCTGAACCTGGAGAACTCCTATTTTTCAGCTGCTCTTTATCTGTCAGTGCTCGGGATTTTATTACACATTTACCAAAAATATATTTCAGGAGAAAGGATTCGTCRTTGGCGAATACACTCTTTTTCATTCATTTAAATAGTTGATTCACCTTATATAATAGCATCAGCCCTGCATTCCTTGCAGGTAAGACTATAATTAAGCTTACATTATGTATAAGTTAGGGTGCCATCAGAGAAAAGAATGYCGTTAGTGTCTCCTAATTTAACAATCTGGAGATAAAAATGAAGAGTTTCTTCCAAGCTCTTTAAACTCTGACGGAAACAGTGGTCCATCAGATTAGCCAGAATGCACTTTGAAAGAGCAGAGAAGCTAATTAAGACACAGGCAAGATCTATAGTACCTCCATGGAAACTCAGGCTCATTTACAAACTGCTGCTGTTTTTATCCTTGTTATATGTTTTAGGTTAAACAGTCTTTTTAATGGCAGGTTTGTTCATCACTGAGGAAATTGCACAGCCTCATCAGCATTAATGCACCAAGGAAAGAAATAAAGACAAAAATCTGCATATGGCTCTATTTCCAAAATACGAAAGAAGCATTCTTATAGAAAATAACTTATTTGTGTGGCTAAAAAAAGATATCTCTAACATTTTCATAGTGATCAGAGAGAGACTGCTCTGTGGTCTGGCCATTGTGTGTCACACCAGGGCATTTAGAGCCTAACCCTGCTCCATCTTTCCTGGATTATGTGCCACCAAGGAGGTAGCTAAAAAGTAGTTTATTTTATAAAGCATGTTCGATGAACAGTGCTTTAAATGTATGCTTAACTTGGGTTTTTTTTTTTTTGACTCTGACTGAAGTTTGAAAGTTTGAGCAGAAATAATTTTGTTTTGCAATGAAATAAATACATTTTTTGATTTGCTGTGCATTTTGCTCCGGGTTAGATGTTCGAGCCTGCATTCTCGCTCTAGTAAACTCAGAGTAGCTCACCACCAGCGTCCGTGTGCTGCAGGCCACCTTGTCTCACACAGCTTTTCACCACGGGTCAGATCGCTCATTACTCTGCAGTGRTTTGTAGGTGTCTCAAAGCCCTTTGGGTGCTGGAGCATATTACACAAATACTTGAAAAGCTCAAGATACATGAAATGGGTGCAGGAAATCATGAGATCATCTTTAGAAACGAGAAACAAAGAGAGAGGCAAGTAGCGATAGGGTGCCTATGTATCGCACACCTGTAGATTTTATTTTCAAAACCTCTCCAATTATTTTTAAAGCACATGGAAGTGTATTTAAAGCCAAAACCAAATTCTGCACTGATACAAGTTGTTTAGGATCAAGCTATAAACGAACTGCTACAGAATGCATTGTCAATTCATTTCTTAAAACCAGTGTTTTCAAATCCTAGGCCCCGTTGAATCCCAGCCATTAAAGAGGCCCCGTCTGCTGGGTAAGCAGATGAATGGAGTTCAACATTGATAGGACCATGAATTTTCTGGATGTGTTCCATTTGCTCTGTCTTTAATTGTAACCAGCAATGACAATAGACTGTGTAGCTGAAACATGTGAGGGAGAGATCTTAGATTCTGATACTTTCCAAAACCAATTGAAAAATGAAAAATTCACAAAAGAGCATTAAACGCCTTTGCCCTTCTCCTGCTTTCTCCTGCCTCCCTTTTCATGGAGTCTGTAAATCTCCACACAATAAATTTGAAATGCTGAGTTTAAAATATCCAAACTTTGTAAAACAATAGATTTCATAAATTGTCCAGGATTTAGTCTGTACTTAAATTTAAAATTTTTAAATTAAAAAATCTTACAGTATAATTTCCTCCAGCTTCATTGCGACAGTAACAGTGAAGTACCAAAGTTATAATCTGTTTGCAGCATGATATATAACCCTCATTTTCAACTTTGCTATCATGAACTTTTGTGTAGGAGGATCAAATGTTGGCTATTAATGTTTCTGGAAGAGGCAAATGAAAAGAAGAAATAGGACAATCCTCTTTGGTGTTTCTCTTAAGAGGAAATCAGCAAAAGGAGAGCCTTTTGGTCAAAATGAATACTCTGGCATTTGAGAAAGTCATGTGCAATAAAGCATTTCTGAAACATCCTTATAGCGAAAGCATTTTAACAAATGAAACAAGAAATTATAATTCCCTATCAAAAATCTGAAGAGGGAGGGAATATTTTTGCTGTGTGCAAGCTGAATCAAGTTAATGAGGCATCTAACACTGCGAAAAGAGCGTTCTCTATAAATAAATCCCGTCTGATTGGGATATATTAGTCTTCTGATAACATTCTATAGCCTACAGATGCTTTGAATAGAATGTGTATGTGTGCAAATACTCAGATCTATTGGAGCTACTGTTCTCTAAGTCCTTGTCCATCACACATATTACAGTGATTTTCATATGTAAGCACTGAATAAAACCTCAGTCTCACCCCACTGCCCGGTTTGAATAGGTAGGCTCAGCAGCTAGGCTTGTGAAAGCTTTGGAGATTGTATTTCACATACAAAGATATGGCTGGAGAGCAGCTGTGTAGCCTGTCAGTGGAGGACTCTCCATCTCTGTGCCAGAAGTAACACTTGCGCTCCCAAGAGCTTTAAAGGATCTTCTTATCACTGCCTCGCATCATCCTCTCCCCGTGCAAGGAGTCGCTTCGCCACCCGCACTSTACGCTCCCAAGGGTCACAGTGATCTGTGGCGAACGGGAGGACAGAACTGGCAAACGGTCAGGAGAAAAGCTCTTCTGTGAGGAGAGCAGCAAAAGGTCTCGTAGCTTCATTAAGAAAAGTGCGCATTTAACTGCAAAATCTCTGACTTGGAGCTTTTGGAGAAGGAAACGGTTTAAAAAGTTCTTTTGAAAAAACTATTTTTAAGATTTTTTTTTTTTTTGGTTTTGTCCAGCTGGCATTCAAAAGTTCTTTCTATGATGTATAAATATTTCCTTGAAAGGTTTCTTATGCATGCTGAGGTTACTCACGTGTTTTGTTTTCACATTTTCATAATAATTTGGAATAATAATTTGGAATATTTGCAATAAATAATTGCAATAATTTGGAAATCTTGCTTACCTGTTCCCCAATTTTGAGAATAAAGTAGTGGGTTTTTTTCCAGAGAGAGTAAGATATTCCTGTTGCTTTGTTGTGGTCACCAAGCCCTTTCTCATCCAAATAAATGATTTTGGCAAAGCTACCCAGAGTTTTAGGCATATTTACTTTGTGTAACAAGTCTGAATAAAAGAAAGAAATACTCAACATGTCAATGCCAGAAAGGACACCAAATCAATGGAGCATCATTAGTAATGCAGTCACAAGAACAAATGGACAGAATTTCTGTTTTGATATATATTTCTTCAAATATGCTAATGTGGCTATGGATAGTGCCAATTTTTTTTTTGTCTTTTTTTTTTTTTTTTTTTTTTTTTTGTCACCAAGGCTAGACAGCAGAGATTTTGAGACACTGTTAATTTAATATTACAAGATTTTGGAGCTGCATCTTTCAGAGAATTAAGTGCAGCCGTACCTATTGAGGATGTAGACTATGGAACTGAAAGTAATGAAACCAGAAGTGAATAATGAAATGTGTAAWGATGTACCAACATCTCTAGTTAGGAAAACACACTTGGCCTGTAGTTCAGGATAATTTGTGGTTATTTTGTAAGAATATTGCATAAAATTGATGCTTTGAAATGTAGTTTATCTTTACCATTTTCATTTGTACTCCATTTTTACAGTACACAAACTCAGATCAATGTGCTGTTTAATAAACCAAATCTTCAGACACTGTGATCACTGTCATTATGCTATTTAAGGAAGAAGACCTCCCTAAAAAGCTAATATCAATCATTCTTGTCTAAGGTCTCAAGCAAGTGTAACCTGCAAAGGCTGGTACCTGGGCTATCTGCCATCATTGCTGGCAGCATAAAGGCTCAGAACACGTTCTTGTAGTAACAGTAAGAGACAGATAAATCTGTCTGGTTTTAAGATAGGGGTTGATCATTATTAATGTGCATTATATTTTATTTTTAAACTGAGACTACTTCATGTGATTGTATGTGAAAACAGTGATCTAGAATACAGGCCCTATGAATGTCTTCCTRCTTTTGCGCCCCTGTTTCTGCTGGCAAAGCTATAGATATCCATCATCTCATTCACAGAAAATAAGAAAACCTCTGGTATCTCAAAAATAATCATTGCAGAAGGAAACTCCAGGAGAATGCTAATCTAGAAGGAGAAATAAAGAAATGATACATACATTACAGTATTACAACAAAATAAGCCATAGGTTACACTAAGATATCCTTTCTGACTTGAATRCAACTGCATTAAAACAGACCAAAAGCATCACTTATGCATCCTCTAAAGAGSAAAAGCAAGTTTGATATTCTTTCTCTTCTAAAATCAAAATTCTTCAGAAAGTATTTGGACAGTTTCTGCCTCTGTTAATCATCATTTGCACTTTGTGTAAGGCAGTCCCTCTCTTTGAAGCACGGCCTGGAGATACACTTGRCTGCTTACCTCGAGGGGCAGCATTTGAGTACATAAGACACCAGYTTTTCAGGGTGAGAGCAAAGCCCGATGAGAGCAGGGCTCACCAGCTATGAGGGCAGTGGGTAAACAGCTTTATATGGGCACAAATAGGCACTTATGGTCATGTAAAATGGGGACTGCTGCATGCTCAGCACACAGTTCTTACCTGTAGTT
Organism: Eudromia elegans; assembly: GCA_003342815.1. Lineage (NCBI taxonomy): Eukaryota > Metazoa > Chordata > Aves > Tinamiformes > Tinamidae > Eudromia > Eudromia elegans. The sequence goes on along the minus strand of PTEX01000004.1, from coordinate 7,400,996 downwards.
TACAGATCTTGCAGGATTTCTTTTTTTAATACTTATTTTTTGTGAATGATGAGATTTTGCACATTGTTAGTAATAGTTCTTCCCAGAATTAGTGCATGGGTAGCAAATATTTTAAGAGAACATGTACATAATTATACAAATAATTGCATAAAGCAGTTTAGCATTTGTTATGAGGCAAATGCGAATGCTCATTTTAAGTGATTTTTGGAAGAATGCAATAATAATATTTATTCTAACTTAACATAGTTCATTCTACACAAAAGTGATGGCATCATGGAACTATTCAAAACATCTTATGATATTAAAATATAACTGTTGTTCTTTTCTTTTTATGCTAACAGGTACTGTTGTCCAAAAAAAAATCTGTCAGGAAAAGTATACAAAATGATTTTCCTTTGAATGCATATTTAAATTGAAGGCATGATGACAGCTTTCATTTGAGCACTGGACAATTTTTTTTTTCAGAGTTTGCTGCTGTTCATGCAAAATAAGTTGCTGTGATTGCAACATATGTATTATATGGCACATATGCTACCTCTTAGATAAAAGTGTAACTCTTTTGGTTCCTAGCATTTTTCTAAGGACATACAGTGTTTAACAGTAACAGATCTTTTTATAATATTTTTGCCATGTTTTTGGCAACTAAATATTTTTTCTTTAACCTTTCTCATTCATAAGTTAAATTTGTTGTTAGGGAAAAATGGAGTGTGGAGGTAGAAAGCAACAGTGTGAATAAGAGAGCAAGAGTGTTTTGACTGGCAGTTTTCTCTTTGGCTACCATTTTGGGTTTCTTTGTTGTAATGCAGGAGGGCAATAAATTGCCAGCTGCAAACAAGGTTCTGTTTAGCCATGTATTATACAGACAATCATATGCAATCAATTACAGGTTAAAATGCTGGTGTCGCACTTAAGGAATTAGGAATAAGGACTACTGTTAAAAATAAAGTGGGTTTGTTGTCTAATTTCTGACACGTGCAGCAAAATGTATATCTTTTACGGCTTTGCTGCTTTGATTAYATTTGATCCTCAAATCTGTGTCTGTATAAAGGTGTGGGCTTTGAATTACGGTACAGAGAGCTCYTTTCACGCACATGATAATGAATCAGAGCAAAAAGACAAATAACTGAAGCCCCATCCACAGCACCACTGATTAAGAGCTTGCTCATGTTAGTATTCCCAGGGAACCAGTGGAACAAATCATACGAATTAGTTTTACTGCATGGAGCAAATCACAAGAATTAGTTTTACTGCATGGAGCAAGGGAAAAATTAAAAAAAGAAAAAAGAAAAAAAAAAAAAAGAGAGAAACAGCTCCCTGGCAATCAATGGGCAGCACTATGTGTTCCCCACAGAAACCCTAAATAAGGGAAGAGGACCCACAATATCCTCCCTCCTCGCCCCAGAAACGATGCCATTATGCCGGTGGYTCATAAACACGCAGCGAAGCCCTTCTGCTCTAGCTTGTGATTCAGAACGGCATCCTCTGAGTTTCTCTAGCGTTGCTGGGTCTGGCCAAGCAGGTATCAGAGTGAACAGCAAAGTGTCCATTATCCGCAGAGGGACTGCCTTGGGATGCACGGGAAGCCTTGACATGAGCAGGTGTCTACCAGAGGGGACCCGGTGTCCCCTTCAGCTCTGGGCCTGCAYGGACCCTGCACAGCGTGCAGGGCACTTCCATTAAACGGGGCTACCCGTGTCCATGCAGGAGGGCCCTGTGGATCTCCCGAGCGCCTCCATAGGGAGGCTCCTCCCGGCTCGGGCCGCAGCGTGCGATCACCCTGTCAGGCTGCGTCTTCAGATGGAGATGACTTTTTAGGCAATCTGTAGCTCCGAGTTTACTGTCAGAATTGTGAAAAGCCTTGGAAGGAATTCCATAAATGTTCAAAAATAGCTATTCATAGGCAACAACAGAATAGAAGTAACAGTTTGAGAGATTTTTTAAAAATTCCATTACTTGTACATATTTGYACAATATAGTGCCTGTCACGGATAATGTACAGCAGATTTATCGTGCTTTCCCATTTCGGAGAAGAGTCAGCTCTCTGAGTGACATATGAAATAAATTGCAAATAATCAGGATGCTGCTTGATAAAACAATTAGTTTTCCGAAGGCTCGAGCACTGCTCTCTGAATTCTTATCAGCCCCGTTTACAGCTGTAACTTCAGGATATAATGGGAGACTGAATCTTATAGAGGCAACGAAACAGATGATCAAATTCACAAGGGATTGTATCAGGCTTTTTCCAGTACCAAAGAAACATATTAATCCTTGTCACTGTTTTCAGAAATACTGTGACAGAAATAGACCTGTACTGTAACTTGGCCCTTTTAATGAGCTTCTGGAGTGTGGGCTTTCCACTCAGCACCTGGAAAACACAACAAAACACCTTTTACATTAAAGATGTGAGGTTTGCTGCTGGCTAAATTTGTACACAGAAGTCTCTAAACCGGGGCCCAGCCAGCTGGGAAGCAAGAAAGCAAATTCAGATGCTGCCATGAACTTCACAGACCAATTATCTACTTGGAATCATGGGAGTTTAACAAACAAATAGCAGCCCCCGCTGGGCCCTTTCAGGCCGGCAGCTCATGGGTGATTCAGTTGCATCAGAGGCTTTTAGGCTGATCAATTCTTAATCACAAAGCGCAAAAATTATTCTCAGCCTCACGCCAGTTTCTTTGGACACCTTTGTTAGCAATCCGCCTTGAATCATTTTTTTTAAAGGACCGCAGACACTGTTTTTATTGACTCCCCACTTGTAAGATGTTTATAGCTTGTTAATTTATATTTACCCCTTTACTTTTGCCTGCAAATCAACATCACTTAGCACAGTTTGGTTACACTTTGTCCAAAGGAAATTACAGAAGCCTGCTATGGGGCTAAAATGAAGGAAAGCTGAGGAAAATCAATACACTGATGATTAAACAGATCGTAGCAAATTCACGGCTGTAAGCTACAGCATGGAGACATCAGTGTGATGCCTATCTAGCAGTTAATGTGCTTTCAGCCAGTTGAAGAAAATTTTACAATAAGGCAAAATGTAACGGGAAAAATAGAAGCTGCAGTAGAGCAGGGCTTTTTTCTTTACTCAATAGGAACAGTCCTAACAGGCAAGTTTTATTTTGTTATTTGACTTCACAGAAACTAGAGAAAAGATTGAGACTCAAGGAAAAAAGCTATTTTTATRAGGCGATTTTGCCGTGGGAATTTTAAAGAACTATTTGACTTGCAGCATCGTTCACATCTATTTTGCTAGCTCTATATTTTAAATCACTCTTTTCAGGCAATGAATTTCTATTTTAATCTCCCTCCTGCTTTAATTACAAGACAAAGAGATATAAGCTTGTGTATAAATAAGTGTCCTAACAAGGATGGTAATACTTAGTGTAAATTTTAAGTTATATAAGAAAATGATAAGAATCTGTCACTACTCATTTTAGGGACTAGAAAAAATTTGGAATAAAAACAGGCAAATGGAGAGTTTTGCACATTCAATTTTTGTGTACATTTAACATCTATGGCTAAGTATTCATGAAATAGACGTGCAAAGGGGAAAGCAGTCTTTTGAACTGTAGGTAGAGACTAATACTAGAGTACATCAAGGCTCCTGTGTGTATCCAGGGACACCACATTTGTGGGCACTTCTTATTTATGGACACGAAATGCTTTTGCTGTATCACCTGTTCCAGTGCCTCCAAACATAACGTGAACCTGTGTAATGTTTTTTACTGGCCAGTGTCTGTGGAGAAGAACAATTTGTAAAATGAACTTGCAGTTTTAGGACCAATTTGTCCCTATTGATAGAAATAAGGATGCTAGGACAGAATTACTTACAAGCAGAAGGACCTTAACAGTCCTGCCATGAGCTGMTGTAACTCAGCCTACAGCCATTTCTGGGGGTTTCAAAGGCTCATGTAAGGATATGGCTGCAGAGCTTAACTCATTCCTTCCTCAGTAAGGAGAGTGAGAGGCACAGATAATTTCCCCTCTCTCACAGCTGCTGTATCTGTAGAAACTATTCTCTCTGATGAAGGAGGGTGGCTCAGCTACTCCTCATTTTCCCTTCTCTTACTGGCAGCTCCTTCATCGGAGCCTTTCAGCCACATTCCCCCTGACACGCGGGTGCCACGATCCCGCTAAAGTCGTGGGTGGAAAATCCCACAGTTGTGTGGGATGCAGGTGTTGACATGCTCCCAACTTCACTCACCTTCTCCTCAGCACAACCCAGTCCTTCGGCACTCTTCATGGAGTTTACGTAGAGGGTTGCAAGGTAAAAGGGGGCTGCCTTTAGGCTTTCTCCTCACCGCGCRTTCCTTCTTTCATCCAGAATTATGCTCTCTTGCCAGCAGACCAGCACAAGAAAATATTTGGGCCCCAGTGCCAGCTCTATCCTATAGCTAATACATCAATGCTACTTCTCATAGACCCATGCTGCCTTGCATCTAAGGTGTCTATAAAGAACCATGTTTTTAAACTTGAGCATAACCTTAAAATTCCTTATTTTAATTCATAAAAATATTGAAAAAAACAGACAAAAGTGAAGTACTAAATAGTTTACCTGCGTGCTAAGTTACATATTGAGGCAAAATTATTCATATAATGAACTAAATCCCTTGTTTACCTGATAAATTCATTCTAAGCCACTTTAAAAAAAAAAAAATCTATGATCTACAATAAAATGGAAATTTTTGTTTTGGTTCACAATGGGTAAATGTATRCTTGCTTGCATAAAATGCTTTAATAAATGGTATTTAATCAACCATAAAATTAATATGCCTCAACTATTTTTTTTCTGAAAGATAGTGATTTGTAGTCTGTGGTGTCAGCTGGAGAGCTGCAGATTCAGCACTCCGTTATGATGCTAAAAAAATCCTAGTGAAATGTACACAGAAATATTCTCAATATTAAAAGAATATATAAATTCACACACAAAAATACAGATTTCACAGAAATATGTTCTCCGAACTCTGTCTGTGTGACAGATTTCAGCTGGAGTGTGTATTTATTACTACTGATAAGTTAGGAACTTAGTACAAGGATAAACAAAATTCAAAGAAAACATAGACATAAAACACACACATTAAAACACTACAAATAGGTCCTAGTAACCTAAGATTTTTTTTCCCACATTTTGCACATCAATCTAGAMTAATAATTTCAATTAAAATGTTATTAAAAGTTTTAATGATGTTTTCTGTCAATGAGATCATAAAGATGTAGTAAAAAATTACCTTTGAAAAGATTTACTTCTCGTGATGCACTTCGGTAGGCTGCTAATTTTACAGAAAGGCAGAGCTTCTCCTGTATTTTCTCCAGTAATGTATCTAGACTATTAATGAATAATATAAAATAACTGATGGTGAGAGGTGCAATAAAACATGTCTACATGATATTGATAGACTAAAAAGTGAAACAATACTTCTGAAAATGTGGGAAAAGATCCATGCCAGAATCCTCTTGGGTTTGCCAGTTTAATTGTGCTCCTGGGTATGTACTTTTCAAGATTTTCTTCAGTTGTGGCATTGAAGGAAAAGTAAAATGAAGTGACAGAACAGATTAGAAGGCGATAATGGAAGGGAAAGTCTGAATAAACCAAGTGTAAACTTTTGATAGGAAACACTTGTGTAAACGCTACTCATTGTGTGATATTTTTTTCCCTTTGTAACTTCAACGCTTTGGTGAAGATGACTAATAAAATATACTTATTATGTAGTGAGCCACATTCAAGAGAAAATATGAACGTGCTATCACAAAGCAGACAGTTTCAAGGTGACTTTTTTGAATGTTAACAGTAATATTATAACTTTTTCTATTAMAGCTGCACAATAGATTTACTTGGAAAAAATATTTTGCTGCCTGTTCCRTTACTTAGGCTTTATTTTAGTAAAGTATTATATAAGAATTATGAATGGAATACTCTTTAATCAGTTGCATGTATCATTTATTTAATTGTAGCAAGCACACAATTAAGAAGAAAGTGCACTCATAATAAATAAATATTTAGATTTTTTCACTGACTCAAAATCCAAATGCAGAGGAGTATATTATGATGTTTGATAAAAGTAGTTGCAAGCAATAAAACTACTTGAAAATCGCTGAACATTGTATTTCTTTTAACTCTGCAGAACTGATTAGCTTGCTACAGAACTGATCATTAAAAGTTTGGATTGTTTCCCTGTTAAATCAGATATACTTCTTACGATTTTACAATACTTCATTTATACATTAATTGTTATGTGGTTATTTGTTAAAGAATTGCACCTCATGTGAAAAGCAAAGTCTCACTAGATGCGGATTTTACACTGCACTAGATCAATCCCAATACCAGTAAATGGATATTATTAAACAGCATGGGGTAGTGCAAACTGGGAAAGAAAACTTGTAGTGTGCTGCCTTTGAGCAGACCTGGCTTGCATGCTGTGACAGGGCAATTGTCGACATGCTTTTTCATGCCAATCTGCAGCTTTTTCAACTCTAGATGCTATGGCAACCAGGGTTTAACAGACTAAGCAGCTAACAAGCTTCCCTGATGGAATTGTCTGGTTGTATGATTGCCTTGTCTTAGTGAAAATATAAAATAGACTGAAGATGCTTGTGGACATTTGTCAAACTGATTATAATTTGGACACTCARATCATAATTATCCGTTATATATTGCACAGTATTGACCTGCAGTGTTTTCTATGCTGKTTGTAGAGAACATGAGTGCATTTCTGTGCAGTCTGTTTGCTGTGGAAAGAATGGGTTTTTGGCTAATGTGAGTTGGTCAACATGGCAGGTGAGATCATGTGGACACAGAAAATAAATGCTACTAGCATTTTTGTTTGTTTTGTTTTGTTTTCTCTGTGTTTCTGGTAGGTTCCTTTTAATAAAATAAAGAACACAAAAGTCAGTTTTAAAGTGCCTGATTCTCCAGAGATGAACATACGGTATCACAAATAGACTATACTTTCAGGACACATTTTAAAAACTTTTATTGATGTTCATTACAAGGTAGTTGAGTCCGTTTTTGATGGCCCCAATGAATGCTTTTTTGTTTCTCATTTGCTTGTTTGTTGGTTTTAATTTCTCTCGGAAGAAAAGTGCATTCACCATAAAATATGAGCCTAAAACTACATGTTTCCAAGCATTTTTTTTTCCAAGCTGAAATCCATGGGATTTGACAGTATTCATTAGTTTGTAGAGGCTAGTTTATTGTTTGGAATCTGTTTCTGTTGTAACAAAAGCTAAACAGCATGTTTCCCTCTTTGTCCTAATGAGAGAAACTCAAAAAATATCCTTTTATACTAGGATTTCTTCCTAGCAGATCCTATCCCACACATGTCATGCGATGAATCAGTCTGAATCAGTAGGCTGCAAAAGGACCTTTCTGGTCTTGTAGGATCCAAATAAGATTTTAATTCACAAGCAAAGCTTGCTTTTGTCTTTGGCGGTTTGACTCTTGCAACTCTSTTGTTCCTGATCAAGGATATCAATATGAGATTCTCTGTAAGGAAAGCAGACCTCCAGGTAGACCATGCTTTCCTTAGGCAAACAAATTCCATAGGCTGTTGTGCATAACAGTTGCAGTTGTACTCTGTGGAGCACCATCCTCAAGACCTCATGAGCTAATGTTAAGACAGTTGTTCTAGTATTTCTTCCTTAAAGAAGGTGATGAATGTCACGCATTTCTTCTTGCAAATATTCAAAAGGAATTCACTGTGTGCCCAGTGAACAATGTATTTTCTCTAAGTGCATGAAAAAAAATAATAAAAGTGTTAAAACTTTTATTTTCTGAATGTGTATACTTTTTAGGAGTTCCAAAGCTTGAGATTCTGAATTCACTGTTCCTAAAATCTAGTTTCTCCAGTTTGTATATATAAGGATTCATCAATTCATCTTTGATGGTAAGACCTTAAATGGTTTAGTCTTCATCCAATTTGAGAAATCCCCAAGCTTTCACGATAATTTTAGAGACCTCCAGCAAAGACCAGTATCTTTCTTTAAGACACTGATCTAGTTTGCATCTTTGCTGCTGAGCAAAATAACTCCATAATTACTTCACTGCGTAGAAAGTAGATCAGTCTTTGTAATCTCTTTCTCTAAAGAATGACCAAATTAATCATTGGAGGAGGAAGTTGTAYTTTAATCTATTTTAGCTTGACAAAAACCTTTGGTGTGAAACAAAAATATATTTTAAATTTCTTTTTGCATTGTAGTTTATATGAATGAGTAAAGAAATTATGATAGTTTTTGGAAAATGAAATTTTAAGATTTTTTGTCAACTATTTCGGAAAAATCCCACAGTAGAAGTAATCTAGTGTCCAAATAATTAACTTTGGCTGTGGAAAACAGAAGCACCAATCAGTGACGCTAGTGATCTCGAATGATGGGGACTTTCTTCCCTTTGCTACTGCTTCTGTCAGGCTTGGGAGTCCTATTTCTTCTCTGCCAAAACTTTTTTTTTTTTTTTTTTCCTTTTCCCCTTGAAGGAGTTTTTGATAAATGCCTTGTGTGTATCGGGGCTTGCTATTTGATACCACCTGTCTGCATCCAAGCATCAGTCTCCTTTCCACCATCTAACATGCAACATGCACTATTCACGTGCTGCTTAAAGTCCAGCCTRGATAAAACCACCCTTTAACTCATCAAAGACAAGTTTAGAGTAGCAGATCAGTGATCCTGTTTCCTCTCTTGAGTCAACTCATGAATTACAATTAGAAAAGGATATAAAGAAAATGTAAAAAGCAAGCCCAACAAATAACTGGAGATATGATTTATATCCTTCTGCTTTGCTTAGACTCTGAAAAATTTTTAATTTGACCTTCTTTTATAAATGTGCACATACAGATTGCAAATGGATGGTGCTTATCCTGCTATTCAGATTGTCATGAGACAAAAAAAAAAACTTTGTTTACTTAGATTTTTCTGTACATTCCAAATTAAAATGCTATTAAAAAGTGTTTTATCAGGATAACTGCTTATCAGGATAAGCAGAAGTCTGGTAGTTTCTGAACAATGGTAAGTGCAGTTTCACTTTCTTCAGGTGAATTTCTATCTATTTCATCTTAGGAAACTACAATGAAATCACTTCACCATTGAAACCCTTACAGTGGCCTGGAAGTAAAAGCTGAGAGAACATTACAGAAAGAGAAGGTCCTGTAGACTACTACTGAAACTCAGAGTCAGCATTCAAACTGCTGGAGAAACAAGAACCATATCAGAAACACATGACCAAAGGATAAGAGACTCTYCCAACATCTTTGAGTGCCTTTTTTTTGACATCGGATGATTTTGGACATTAAAGTTTTATTCTTGTTAAACTGAGATMATTTTAAATTGTTCTGGAAACATAAAAGAGCTTAGAGTAAGAGAAAACAGTGTCTGCTGCAAGTTTCCTTTACACAAATATGATAGACAGATATAATCAAAACCTAAAGAGAGAAAAATGTAACGTCAAAACATCAAAACAAGTACCAGCATATAGCTGTTAAACATGCAAAATGCCTTTATTTCTGCAATTAGGATAGTATGATGACAGATAGATTTATTTACTCTGAATCCAATTTGATTCCAGGACATAGGCTGTTCCTCGGATATAAACATCAGCTAGCTTTTTAACTCATATAGTATATAACTGGTATACGCATGAAAAGATTTACCATTATGATAACCCTTTAAAGCAACATGGCATATTTTATTCAGATTTTTATTTCTAGAAGAAAAGGTAGTAGCTTTTATTAGACGAATTCACAGATGGAAGAAACTCCCAAGTTTTTTGACATATACATCCTTGTAATTCTTTGAATGGTAACAAATAAAGGTAAAATCTAATAGCAAAGTATTTTTAAGGATTTGTAAAAATCTTCAAATCTTCAATTAAAATTGTGTGAAAAAAAATCTATATTCTGCCATAGMTATTTTGAATTTCAAGTTAAGTATTTTATTCAAACAGCGATTAGCATATACACAGATGACTATAGAATACGAATCGAATAAGAATAAATATTAACTTACACATGAATGCGTTATCATGTTTGTCATCAAAAATCCTGAAGTAAATGTGAACTTTTAAAGTACATTACACTTTAAATTTTTGTATATATATAAAAGTACGTGTGCATGTATGTATTTTCCTTGTTTTCTGGCAGTGTGTAAATGGATTTTTGGCTTAAAGATCAAGTGTGGAAGTTTTGTAACAATGGAGCTACAAGGGTTAACATATGTATTATTTGTGCTATGAATTGACAATTTCAAAATGAATATGGTGCTTTCACGCAATTTAATTTCCCCCACCACGGCCATCATTTTGATTTTCACATTTTGCCTTACCTGCCTACCTCATGCCTTTACCGATGGCTCTTTCCCAAGCTGRCATTCCGAAAAGTGTTAATTTTTGTGGGAGGTTAAGCACCTCTTTTTATAAGACAGGTTAAGCACCTCTTTTGCTTAAAATGCTTGCAGTGTAAATCACTAGCAATGTAATATATTGTGTGTACCTTGAAAGGAGGAATCATTCTGTCCCATTACAAGAGAATATTAAAAGGCATTCCTGCAAAGTTTTCTGTTTCTATAAAACAGTCATTTTCAGGAGCTTGAAGTGGTTGGCTGTAGCACATAGGAATTTGTTTGCTATTTCTAGAATATGTTTTATCAACACCTTTTCTCTACAATTTACATTTTTGAAAATGTCACTGTTTCTGTGTGAGATACTAAGTATGGACCAATTAACTGTTGATGCTTTCTGCCAAGATTAAATGTTGCAGTATAGCATACATATAGGACACAGTAAGCATTCCATGATGGAAATGCGGAAATTGCTAGGCTACTGGTGAGTAATACATCTTGAATGTTACCTGAAGACATGAGTCAAATGCTAATTAATAGTGTAGTACTGTTATGGAAGTAGTTGAGATTTGGAAGAAAAAAAATGCAGGAAACCGAAGCCTAACTTTCTAGTTGTTCTTTTTTCTAGGGACAAATGCAGCTTACCTAAACTGCTTTAAAAAAAGCTAGAAAATTATTTAAATGTGGTTTCTAACATCATAAAACAGTCAACACATTAAAACTTCTTTATCCCAACCCATTACACAGATTGAAGAAGATATTGCAAAGAATTAGGTCTTCTCTGAACTCATAATGACACTACTCCATCCTGTGAGGCAGAGATGGACAACAGAAGAGGACTCATGTCAGGTACCTCATCTTTGTCAAAAGGATTCCTTGTAATGTTAAAAAGGACACCTAGATTGGACAAATAATCCAAAGTCCTGTGGATGATTTCAGCTTTTGCTGTTGATTCTGAGGTCGGACTTGTGGAAAGTGGGAGCAGCTGGAGCTGAAGGCACTTGCTGGTGCTTCCTCTGCCTCTTGCTCCTTAGTAACTGGTTATGAGTCTGGGAATGTCAGGGTCTGGTAGTTACTGTAAATAGCAGTRGCTACCAGTAACTGTCAGAGAGTGTTATACTTTTTAAATATTTCAATCAGTAACTTTTTGATTCCATCATTATGATAAGCAATTTTTAATTCCAGAGAGAGCAGTAATACAGCTGTGTACAAATAGKTTTTTTTTTATTTTAGCCAATATAGTGCTTACTTTCTTCTCATACAGACCAAATTGTGCACAGACTTATATTTATTTCCCACTGTGCCATGCCACATGGCCTTAGTAATTTGGAAGAGAGTAAATTGTTATGGCAGCTGCCTTGGCTGCCTTATTTTCTTCCATAATGAGGTTATCCATCAATATAATATATATCCATTTAAAAAATATTGTTATTAGAAGTTTACATGGCATTAAGCTAACAGCTGGGTCTCTGGAACCTCCATACGAAATGGAAAAAGAAGATCACAGATTGCAGTTGCTTATCTAATAGCTGCATTTGCTGAGGTCTTGGGCTCCCAAAAATACCGAGGATGAGACAGAATCCTAAGGGCTGTCTCACTTGCCATAACTCAAGACATGAGTTGGCCACTTCAAAACAGGAGATTCTTTAAAGTGGAGGAATATTAAGGAACTCAGGTGACGGCACAGTACATGTAATCTTTCCCATCATACAAGCACAATCTCTTCTGAAGACTCTTATCTTCAGAACAGTTTGGTACAATTCACTACTTCAGGCTGTACCTGATTACTCCAATTTGGTCCTGCAAATCTATCTGCGTGACTACACCAGCTCACATGACCTGATAATCTTAACCAAATGGGTAAGCCTGACTCGGAAACTTTATCTAATGTGGGTATCACAGCTATATGCAATTGAACTCCATGAAAAGAGAACTCTACTGTCTCCCACGATACTAGGGACACATTCCTATAGGCTCCACCATACACAAAGAGCTCCATTCTGTACCTCCACTTGAGGCTACAGGAGTACTGGTATTCAGGGATTGCCCATGTGCCTCTCTGGCTTCAGGGTCCATCACTCCACCTACCTCCTCTGGCCAGCCCTCAGATCAGTCCTACATTTCACTTGGCAGGCTTCTCAAGATTGTAACATTCATCATATTTGGGTAAAGCAGAATTGCCATATTATTTGATATTTTCACACTGGATACCCGTTTAAACTATTCTTCATGATATTACGTGTTCTGCAAGTTAAATTGCCAGAGGGTGAACATAGCCAAACTGCAAATCAAGAACTCTTTTCTCCAGCACAAGGACCTTCTAATGCTATTGGGTAATGATGTATATAGCACAGTACCTTAATGTTACTTTAATGTGTTCAATAGTACAGAAGAATGCAGCAATTAGGCACTAAGGGATTCTTTTTGGCATGGTTAGATGAGACGGTCAATTACCTGTGCTCTATGACAGCAAGTGGTACAATTGGTATAACTTAATAAGTGCATGGATGAAAAAGGCCACTGAGATGTACATTAGTTGCACTGAAAAGGTTCTTTTTAGTTATTACCAAACTAAAACCTCAAATATCAATTAATTTAATTTGTTTAGAACAGTTTATACTTTACACATCGTCAAATCTTTTGGTATCCCAGGTTGTACTGTACATTAGGTAAATAATAAATGTCTAACCAAAAAAAAAAAAAAGGAACATTTGGCCACAATGGCTACTTAAACAAGATTAAAGGTAACAATTTAACAAGAATTTGCCTTCAACTGAAGCTTTTAAACTAAGATTGATAGAAAACAGTTTTTGAGAAGAAATAATGCATACTGATTTATATAAAATGCTGTTCCACTGTATTTTCCTTTTTGTATTAGATTTAATGAATAGATATGCCTTTTTTATTTTGTGGTACCCTACCATTAAATGATACCATCATTTTTTTTTCTGCCTAAATAAATTCTAATTCTTGTCATCTACTATCTGTACAGGAAGATTTGAGACATTATTCCTAATTGAGATTTTTACTGAATATCTTTTAAAGATAAATTTGTTTTATTCTTTCACCCACTATTTAAAAGGGTTTTTCACATTTTTATCTTCTAAAAGAATTGTCAATGAGAAACTAAAACTGCATAGACTATACATTAAAATCACTTTAGTTTTTAAGCTGTCATGAACTGTTTCAAAAAATGCTAAGTTGCTATTGTTTAATGTCTGTCATTTTATAATGCTTTAGAAGTTATCTATCCTGTAAAATTATTAACTGATGCTAAAATTGCCTTGTAAGTATTAGGACAATAGCAATTTTGTAACAGCTGGGACACTGCCAATGTAAGATAAGTACATTTTGCTCTGTAGATTCATAAAGTGCTTTGAAATGGTTTGTAACTGATGGATGGATGCATTTTCTAAGTGTAGAAAGCAATATTTTGTAGCGGGAAATGGCTTGAAAGCTGACACACATGCATGCAAATGCCATTCTCTTCAGTAAGTAATTTGCTTTTTMTTTCAAAAGCATAAATGGCATAGTTAGACACATTATTTTGTATATTGCACATAACAATACAAGATGCACAAAAACAGCAAGTACAAAACATTTCATATTGATAGAGGAACCCATGGCTGTAGTATATGATTAGCATAAATGTATACACACTGAAGAAATGCCTTCAGGATTAAAAAGTAAGGCTGAAAACAGGAAAAGTTCTTCTAACTTCAAGAAATGAAAATATTTAGAATGTGCTTTTTATTTTTCATCCTTGTGTCTTTTAAGATGAATTAAGCCATGAGTCAAGTCTTACTGAAGCTACKCCCACTGAATCCAATGTTGTTGGATTAGGCTCTAACTTTGAAGGCAAATCAGTTTAATAAATCATTAGTGTTTATATTTCAATGACAAAAAACAAGGAGATACTACTCTGAACTACCTAGGTGCACACCTAGTATAGGTCCAGTTTATTTTCTTACAATTTAGGATCCACTCCATGCTCAAACATGGCACCGATTTCGATCATTGTATCATTAAACCAACACTGACGCTGGAAATTCTGGCTAGCTTTGTGTGTGATCATTCATATTAAGCTGCTTTTTTAGRTTTTTGCCTTTGGATTTGTCCCCACACACTCACTTATTCAGTCTTGAGGAGTCCCAGCCCCAGTGGAACAACGGAGGGGAGTACAGCTAGGCATCAAATAAGTCTGCAGAGGAATTTCATTCTTAGCCTGGAAATGGTCCCCAAAGAAATTACCGGAATATCAGCTTCAGCAGGTCTACTCAGTATGATTAGTGTCAACATGTGGCCTTTTTGTTTAAAGAAAGGAACACTTCTTTCATAGGATCTTGTTAAATTTCTCATTCAACAATTATTGTAATCATGACCTCTATTGTTCATCATTTCCACTAAAATTTCTGCTTCTACATCAGTTTCTTTCTTGAAATATATATTCCCATTAGATACAAAACAGCCATTAATCTTAATGGAAGCTATGCTCAGAAATGGAATGAGAAAGATACCCAGGAGGTTTTGGCATATCTTTAAACTCAGTAATCAAAAAAAAAAAAAAAATTGATTTGAGCTAAATTCTGATAATAAATGCACATTGTTGAAGAACTAAAATTTAAAATATATTTACATACTTTGTGAATTTATATTAAGAAGAATTGAAACAACGCTATTTTCCTGGATTGTGTGGAAGATTTCATGCTATATCCTTAGAAATACTGTTTGTTTTGTGAAACTTTAGGAATCAGAGTTGGTTATACTAGCTCATAAAAGCAGCACTAGTTCATAAAATTTATTTGACAAGTTGAATCCTATTTTTATGCTCCTTTTTGTGAATAGATTTTTTTTTTCTGATATATGTTCTCTTTTGCAATAAAAAAAGAAGTTTTATTTTTCTTCTGTCCTATGACTTTATATTTAACTTTTCAAAATTTCAACTGCAATATTTACTATTGGACATAAGGATTTGTCTCTGTTCCTGGACATGATTCCTGTAGAAACGCATGAAACAAAATATTGAAAATGAGCTCTTTCATGAGCATAAGCTGTTTTGAAATTTGCTAAATTTGTTTGTTTGTTTCTGGTTTTGAAAACTTGAACATCTCATTTGAGTTATTTGTCAGATTTTATGATTAAAAAAACTGAGTCTGGTATTACAATACTGATAAATATGACTGACCTATAATTAAAATACAAAATTTAGTCACAGGATAGAAGATATGGTTGCCTTTCATGAAGTAAAAATGGAATCAAGGCTTAATAATAGGAAATTATTAAAATATTTTTTACTGACAATCCTGATTGCAATTATTTGAAAGTTTGTCTTATAATACCTCTTTATTTTGAATAACCAGCTTATATATGGGAATGTGAGAAAAACATTTAATCAGGAGCTGGCAAATAGTCAGCAGAGTGACAAGAATTCGAGGGTAAACAATACTTCTCAATAAAATTGYCAGATTGAAAAGATATAATGACTCCCACTTTCAGGAGATTCTTGGACAACTTACAACTATTTTTAAATGCCTTTTTTTTTTTTTTTTTAAGAAATGAGATGTAATACAGAACAACAACAAAAATGTTACAAACAGTGAGTTAAGTGTTTATCCATGTTGTATCTGCCCTAAGGAGAAAGATCAGAACACAGACTATGTTTGTTACCAGGTATGGCTGTAGCTGTAATGTATCAAAACCTTTGATTATTTTTCATAGGTCATAGGTAGAAAATGTGGCCTGGAAGCCAAAAGCATTTTTAAAATCTCTAATATATGCAACTTCTGAAATGGCACCAGAGTTGAGCTGAAAATACAACTAATTGAGTCAAAAATAACCTGAAGAAAATATTTACACTCACACCATATTTTAATATTAGAGTTATCTGGAAAACAGTATTCAAATAAAATTGAATACAGTTTCTACAGTTTCACATCACAGAAAAAAAATATTATTATGAAAAATATCTAAATGTGTTTAGGGAAAAAAAAAGGTGAGGAAATATACAAAGGGGATTAAAATAGTAGAAATTGTATTTTTCAAATTTATTTCCTCCAAGTGACAGAAAGCGAAGAGTGGATATTTAAATTCATTGTGAATAAAATGAAAAAAAAATTAATTCATATTTTGTCTTCTCTTATACTTCCCCTACATTTTCCATAATTGTTATCACACTTTTACCTACTTTTTTTTTTTTTTAACCTGTGCTGAGTGAAAAAGATCTCCATAAACTAAGCAGGAAGTTAGTCTTAGAAGTAAGAATTCAGTGTGATTTCCCCTATCTGCAATCTTCTGGAAATGTTTTTGTAGTGGCATATATGTGTAAGCATCTGTGTGTGAGCATGTGGCAAAAGACCTTACACAGGACTTTGTATCTATCCTATTTCTAAGTAATGGACGTAACAATGTTCTCAGGCACAAACTATTCCTAATGCTAGAATGATTGTGAATAATGATGAATATGCTTACCTTTACTTTGAATAAGAAGCTTATGGGCACAACTATCCTGAGCACTCTACCTTCCCAGATTGTGCATATTGATGGTATGTATAGTTACTATATGCATGATAGTGGAGAAAATTTACACATTTGGTTTTAAGATAATGAAGCTTTTACCTCACTAGGTAATGCTAGAGGTAGAAATTAAAGGATATAGACTAGAAAAACAAGTGATTCTGTTTCCCCAGTTTTCCATTCAAATCTATTGGAAACTGGCTTGTATAATCTTATAATCAATTTAAAAAATCTGCACATTGCAGAAATCTTCAGGCTTCTAAATGTTTTTTAAAGTGGCCACRATGTTTTGGTTGAAATTCTACTCATTTTCCACTGAGGAAGAAAAAAAAAGTGACATAAAGGAAATAATAGTATAAATAAGCGAGACTTGCTGCTCTTTAGGAAAAAAAAAAAATCTGTTTATGAAGAAAATTTTTACTGAAGCATTTGGCTGTGATTTAGAGACCATTTTGAATTCTTCAGTTTGGGCTATTGTGAAGTAGATGGGATCATTTCCTTCAATACAATTTCTGTAATCCCACCTCGCTCTTATTTTAGCACATAATTAGGAGTCAAGCATTCTGAGAGAGCAGGGTATGCAGAAGCATATTTACAATAGTGATTTGAATAGTTTTTTATGCACTCTAGCTATCAAGACACAGTAACCTTTAATCATAACAACAAGGATTGAAGTGAGAAGAAAAACTTGGTGATACTCTGTAGAAAGGCCTTGCTTGCCACACTCACAAGACCATCATTCCCCATTTTCTGCTCTCAGGCTGTGACTCAGCAGCCAGTATTACAAAACTGAGATGAAACAGTAAGATATTTACGCCCTTATCTATAAATCATTACCACAAAAATGTTTATTTTCAAAATACAATGGCCCTGGAAACAAAAAACTTAAATTCTAGTGAATCATTGGTACTTTTCACTTGCTTAAATTATACAATAGATAAGTTCTGGTAGGTTCCTCTTACATCTTCATGCATTTTATAAAATTTTGCACATGACTTTTTATCAACTAGTCTCTTTTTAATCAACTGTCATGGTCTCAGAGGTTCTTATCATGAAAGGGGCTGAACAAAGTAAAGAGATTACATATATGTCATTTCATCACTGAAATGTAAAGTTTGCAGCTATAGAGACACGGATTTTTCTGCCTTGAGGACAGCCAGTTATCAGCTGGAAAAGAAGAGTAATCTGGGGATTTAATGGCAAGAAGTGTTAATTATTGAGTTAGATGCCATCATGTGTGAAGAGTTCTTGCAGAGTAGGTTGATTGATGGCTGGGCAGGTGAAGGTTAATTCCAGTACAGTAGGGAGGCAAATAACGGTACATACATTCTGAGGGGCAAGTAGGCAGAATTCGGGATGTGTAACTGTTTTTTAATTACAGTTTTAAAAACTATATTATCACATATTTTATATATGCTTCATGAAAAATAGACCTCTGAGTTGCTGAAAATGACAAGAAAATAGAAATTTCACTAGAATTTTTTGTTTGTTTGATAAATAAATCTCTTCCTTTTCTTCATTTCTTTTCTGTGTTGTTTCCTTTTCTTCTTTTATTTCTTTTTCTTTTTCCTGATATTCAATGATACTTTACATCTATACTCATAAGAAAGTTTGCAGCTGGGATGCTACTGCTAAAGGCAGAATAGGGGCTACTGTGTGACTGCTAAATTCTCCTCCTCTTTTCTGTAGCATTCCGGCCACGGTAAGTGAGAAAAACCACAGCTATAAGCCCAAAGTTCTGACAGTTTTATTGAATGGTGGTTACAGTAACCAGAGTGTGTGATTTTAAGGCTTCTCTCCTACACTCCTGGTCCAACAACCCTTAAAGAACATAGCACCCTAGCTACCACTTCCAGTTAACATTCTCCTCTTATCCATCTCATTAAGCCATTAGCATTGTAAAGTCCTTCAACATATATAAAGTTTCTGCTTTTTATACATCACAGGCAGCAGCTTAATTGAGGGTCTCATGGTCATAGACTCTCTTGGTTCTGTAGCTTGAGCTAATAGCTAATATTATCTGAATCTTTTCCTAATTATGCTACTGGAACAAGTTGTTCCCCCACCACCCACACACTCTGCCTCCCACACACTACTTTCATTCAGTTCCACTGATAGTCAGATTGCATGTACCCCTCTGCACGAYATTTTCTTTTTCCAGTTTTCTGTGCCTGACACATATCCTGCTTCTCAAGGACAAAAAGAAGAGGAAGTCAGAATTCCTCTGAGTGATAGAGATCTCTGGATTCCAATTCCTAAATGGAACAGAAAGTTGGTCTAAATGTTAGAAACATATAGYGAGGGGGAATAGCTTCCCTTTTCTGTATAGTTTAACTCTTTTCTATGCATTTATATATGTACATACAGATATATATGCATAAAGTATTTGTTTCTAAGCTCAGTTTCTCAATCCTGAAGAATTAAAATCATTTGTGGTTCTTTCAGAGTAAAGCTTAGMTATCCCAAGGGGGATAGAAGCAAAGGTAGTTATCCTGGCTTTAGAAGTGCCCAGTTTGTATACCAGACAGTCTTTCATCTACTCAGCCCATGGTACACAATATACCAGATGTACATAAACTAAATCTAAACTAGAAGGTTCATGTTCATCTTGGAAACAAAATTCTGTTTTTTTTCTGAATATAATTTTCAATTTTGCTTCCCCAAAGACCCACTAATTGCACAGCKAAAAGAATTTGGGTGTGATCAGACCCATAGCTGGATCTTTGCTTTATGCAGAGAAACATTGATATAATCTGCTGATCCTATGAAAAGTTGAGGTGAGGGAGAGCAAGCTGGGAGGAGATTGCTTTATTCATGTGTTCTCAAATTTTGAATAGGAACCCACATGAGGATACCAAGCTGTAAGGCAATCCAGGATAGCATGTGAATTTTAGAGCAGTTAAAAAGTCAGCCTTTTAAAAAGAACTAAATTCTCAACATTAACTATAATAGAGATAGTGTTTTGCTATCACAATGCAGGCCAGACTAGGCCACATAAGTTGATATAAGAAATCCAAGGAAGCAACAAAGCACCAGACACAGTGCAACAGCAGGTGAAAGACTATTACAAAGCAATTTTCATGATATTTATTATAGACCTCTAACCTAAAAAATGAGCAAAGGATAGAAAAGGGCATTGCAACAGGTTGTATATCGTAGATTGCTATGTTTTCAGCTGCAGTGAACCTGATAATGAAGTCTGCTGAACAAGATCATAAAGGTCCCACACTGACAGGAAAAAGACATCCCTAAGGAAAAGCCAACAGAGATGTTTTAACAATCACTACAAGTACGGTAATATAGTTGAGAGGGTGGCTAGAGACATTGAAGAAAATAAGCAAGTAAGCAAAAAATAAAGTTTATGCTCCCAATATAGGTTCCTAGTGTCTGAAAGGGAAAAAAAAAGAGAATTTAAATTTAGGATTCTTAGAGTGCAATAAGTACACACTTTGCCAAATTACAGCATGCTGATACAAACAACAGAGACATAAAGATGATTTTATCTGGTTTTTAACTATTTTAGAGCTCATAGGAGTRGAGGAACAGTCTTGTGGCTGCCACAGGTAAAGCAACTACAACAGCTCTGGATTAAATTTGTGTTACATTGGCATTATAAGTATCATTTGCACACAGATAAAATCAGCATTTTATAACATTATTCAAACCTGAGACTTACAACTGCAAATTCTTCCTTAGGAGACCATAAAATGAGGACCTCTGTGTCTGGTTGAGAATGTGCACTACCTGGAATTTAAAGCAGGTCTTTAGCAGTGATTTTTTTTTTTTACTATCAAACTCTTTTTTTTTTTTTTTTTTTTTAACCAGAAGTGCCCTTATTGCTAACTATGCATTCAGCACACTGTATGTTGCATATATACATATTACAGGATAGAGTTGTTCAGCCATTACCTGCTTCATGTGTGATACTTATTTTCTATTACTATATTACTAATATTACTATATTCATATGTGATACTTATTTTACCAGGCATATAATCTACTGCCATATGACAATGGAYCTTAGACGGTCTGTTGTGAGCTCACTTACCTTCCTATTATTTGATGAGGGCAATTCAGGCAAGTCTCCCTCTTTCCACACAGGTGCTATGCTAGCACTTTTGTTAGGCATCTTTACATTAACAGGTTGGGATCACCTTTTTCTCACATCTGTTTTAGAAGCTAAAAGTTGCATTGCCCTATTCTTTCAGAGAAYTGCATCTCTTCTACGTCAGGTTATCACTAGGTAAAGATTGTATGGGTATGGCTGGAAGGTGTCCCTGAGTCCAGAGAGGGAGAGCTGCTCAAAGGCAATGTCATGTTGAGTGTTTCCTACCTGCTAGTCTGTGAGGTGTGCTGAGTTTTGACTCACACATCTGCAATGAGAAGTASTTAAAAGAGACTCTAGAGGCTACACATGTACAAACTGGATGCCGCAGTATGTCCATCTTTTACCAAACGTAGTCCTTGGCTCAAGTAATACTTCYAGCAGTTTGATTTCTTCATTTGCGTCATGTTAAAGCAAGAAAAAAAGCCTTCCTCAGTTTGTTTTAATTTCCCTAACACTTCTTTGAAGCCTAATATAGCAAACCATATTCTCTCTAGGGAATAGATGCAGAGCTTAGGCAGGAGGGCCACTTTTATTACACTGAAATGATACTGAACTGAGATGGACTTCAAGACAAACGTGCCAAAGAAAACATCCATGTCATTTCCATTTTCTAGTAGCAAAATTTGTCTCCATGAATCTGGAAGAAGTAAATTACAAGCAAACCATGCAATCAAACAAGTAGGTCCCAATCTAAAACTGACCACCAGGAATTTCTTTTGAACTGATGTGAGTGCCTTAATCCACTGATTTTTATCCCAGTGTTGTGTTGGACATGGATCACACTATTGTACTTGTTCAAAAGCTTTTCCTTCAAAAATGATATTCCTGAGGAATGGTATGTAATTAAAACAATCCACCTGTATTATCTTATTTGACCAAGAAATGCAATCACTTTTATAATTTTTGTTAACCTTTTATATTTTAGATTCTATCCATGTCTAAGGGGAAAACATTTTTATTCTGTTAATAGTAGAAGTTTTATAGATATTTCTGACTTATAAAAAAATCACTCATGGGATTTGACTTCAGTGCTAGGAAAATGCTGCAAACTACTTCATAATTGGATATCTTTGAGTGGGAGTTCGAAACAATCACTTACTTTTTTTATTTTCATTTTGTAAAATTTTACTTCTCAGGCTAAACAAAAGTCATGTGTGTAAATCCCACACACTGCATTTACCAAGAGGATGAATTCTGACAGTTTAACAGGCTATGGTGCCACATCTAAAAACAGGGAGCCATTGAAGCATATGCGAGGCTGAGASCCTTCAGAAGAAAAGATAATAACCTTTTAATAATTTTCTTTTAGTAAGACAGTCCACTGCTTAGTCATTCTCATTCACACAAGCATTTGGTCCTGATGCAAAAGCCTGACTTGGCTGAAGTTGATTGCAAAACTCCTACCTACTTCAGTGAGGTGAGTATATCACCTTGAGCCTTGTTCATTACATTGCTTTTATTAAAAAAAAAAAAAAACTTTTTTTTTTTTTTCCCTGTGAAATTCATCTAAGAGAAAGGTAATCACTTTTCTAAGTCGTGGAATTTTAAATATCAAGGCTGCACACAAAAACTTGAAACTTCTATGTGAAATAAGTGATTATATAGTTTGGCATAATTGCAATATGTCACAAAAAGACAAGCTGTTAAAAATTGCATTAGAGCTGGCAAAGTGAACACCTCTGAAGTACAACCAAAATGGTGTCATGCTTGCAACAGCAACACATATGTTCCAGAACATAGACTGCATCAGAAAAAAATAAATGGAATTTCTTTGTCACAGAATGAAATCATCTGATATTCTAACTAAACACAGCAAAAGCTGCCTCTGTTAAGTGTTGGTGTGATATCGCTACGGAGTACATTAAGCAGGGGGAGTTTATGGGATCAACTCAAAAGCAAAGGAGGAGACAGTAGCTGGGTCTGATTTTGGACAGCAGTGGCTGCTACTAGTGCTCTTTGCTCAGTGGTCAGCACAGCTGTAGCTACCTACGCCCCTATCKTCACTATTTTGATWTTTTTTTTTTTTTTCAGAAGGCATGAGGCTCTCAGCAACATGGTCCTGAGCTGTTGCCATTCATCAACTACTTCTTCCACTGTGACAAACGGTATTTCTGGAACTCCTTATTTTAATGCTACCGTTAATCCAATAAAATTCCTGTCCTTCACTGAACAAAATCATGCTTAAGATTGATTGGTCTTACCTGTTGTTACGGTTTTACCAGTAATTGTAAATAAATCTGTGGTCTCAAATTCTTTCATGACCAGTTCCTAACTGAGGGCTGCATTTAAGACCTCACTGTCTATATGTTGATATGCACCAGTTGACTCCACAAGTGAAGAAAGGTGGTCTTATTTAGCTTTGGGGTTCTGAGGCAGCATGTGTACAGCAACTGCATATCCTGTCACATGTGTCCTTCTTGTAGGTTTCCAAAAGTGTCCTTGGTGGCCTTGTGGGTCCCAACATCAGTCTGTCTCACACACCCAGACAYACAACACCTAGACATGCTGACAGAAAGGTACATCTAGAAGGATGCAAAATAGCCCTCTCAATTTGTAATTACTGYCTGCTACTTGCATTGTCTTGAGAGGTCAGAAGCATCAACCTGCAGCAAGCACTGAAGAAATCTGGTTATTACTCAACATATTCAGACATGTATGTGCCAACTCTGGTTGCTGTAGACAACACATAAGCATTTACAGCATGTCAGATTATCATACCATAACTTCTCACTTCTAACATCATCTGAGAAAGTTCATGACGAGAAGCCCTTTCAATGTGGTTACACACCACAGCTACTCTCAAAGTAATTTTCCAGCCTGTGGGGCCAGAGGCACTTGGAGAAGCTTAAACCTTTACACTATACATCTAACCAGGCTATAAAGAAAGCAGAGCACTCTCTCATACAGCAAAGATAGACCAGCTTCTTTCTTTTTCTTTCCCTAACCCCTTTTCCTGTGGTTTAACTTGCAGGTCTCAAAAGCTGTCATTGCCAGCAGTTGGTCCTAGAGCTCCTCCTCCAACAAAAAGTTCCCTTGGGACTGAGCCTGCAAAATGCAGACATCCAGTACAAAATCACACATTCTTTAAAGCCTGTTACCATACTTTCTTTGCCTCCACAGACACATTTTTTGTGGAGAAACACCAGTCTGCTGTGAAGGTGTTACCCAGGCAGTAAAGTTTTGCTTACAAGAGCTGCTTGACTTTCCTTCGTGGCTTTCTTTGTAGTCTATTTTCTTCTGTTTGGCTGTGCACTTATCCTAGGCATATTTTGGTGAGTTTAGTCTTTAAAATTTGTGTCTCTGATCTTATCAGTTGCTGTCTTCGCTCCCCAGAGATAGCAGATGCTCCCCCATTACGCAGGCCACCCATGGAACTGACAACGTGAAGAGTGTCTGGGGCTATGCTCTTGAATACACTTACTCGTAAGTCCACACATCTTCAAAAGTGAGCACAGGTTCCCTTTACCATCAAAAGTAGAGACAGGCAGCCTACATTCAATGGGAGTTACATTTATATAAGTAATACTCTCTAGAGTGGTCATTTGCAATCTGTTGTCCAGGTGACTGGACATCTGTGAAGTAAAAGATCTGAAACAATCTCATATATTTAGAATATCCTCAGTTACAAAGCTGACAGTGTAGTTTGTGCTGGGTCACAAGAAGTATAGAGTGAACATTGGACAGCTCCAAAAGGCTCCAAAAGGCTCCAAAACTCTGATGTAAACAGTTTTGGCATATGTCTACTACTTTTAAAGTAAAAGAGACATTTTTAAATTTATATACTGCATATAAATTATAAATAATACATTATAAACGATAATTCTTTTCCTTGTGAAGTTACATTCAAGCCCTGAAATTAACCAGAATGAACTAATTCAATTGAGTAATGAGTTATGCACTTGGGGTCTAACCACATCTGCTATTGAAGATAACATAGAAAAGCATTTARAAGCAAAATACAGATTTTCACAAGAGTGCTTCTTCAGAGAACAGTTAAAGATTCAAATTCATTAAGTTGCCTGGCACTTCCCCTATAAATTTGAGAAATGATTTTGTCCAGCTTTTCATGTTAAAATATSGCTGTATGAATCAAATTTTTTGAAAGACGAGTAAGGTTGCAACTGCTTCATATTTGTGACAATCCATCTGTGATTTCAACTGCTAACACCTTTTTACTTCCCACTGAACTTTGGAGCATATCATTAGCATGTAGGCAAATGGCTGTTCTTTTAGATCCTTCGTAGAGGATCTGTACCTCCATAGTAATAGTCTCTTGGGTGGCAGGATGCAGCAAACACGTTTCACTAGCAGTTCCTATTTGACTATGGGCTAGGAAAGTAATATGGAATTTTATTCCTCAAAAGCAAGTAAACTGAATAAATGGAACACTGTTGTGCACAATATGCTGGCTGAGGACTGAGGTGCATTATCAGTCATTCTATCACAGTATGTACCTCAAACAAAGTGCAGTCAGTAATCAGCTTAAGGAAGGTAATCAGAAACATTACAGCATCATAGGCAATGGGTAGGAAATATACTGGGAGTGCAGAGAAAAGGAACTGAAATRAAGGCAATATGTACACCCATACAAACAAGTGTTTCGATCTCTTAACTTCCCATGATATCAATAAGTTAAATATAAGCCTGAAAAGAGATTGGTTATTATACAGTTTCTTGAATCTACCCAACAAAAGGCTGATAGTTCTTCAGTGTTCWTTAGTACTACCTTATAAATTACCTACAAGGAGAACAAATATTTTGTTCCCAAAATAAAATATTTTACTATTTTTCTGTACTTRGCTCATAAGAAAAGACAGGAGACATTTTTGGCATATGCAATAAATCCCTTCTATTTTCTCTACTGCCATGTTCTTTCTAACTTTCTTTATATATCTTTTTCCTTTCAGTGTTAATTACAGCACAGCCCTACACAAATCCAAAGAACCCGCATAAGGTACATCATTCCATAAGCTTCAGCTTTCAAATTCATTTATTTTCACTTAGTCACAAATGGACATTGCTTTTATTATGCTCTGTTTTTCTCTGTTTGATTAAGATGAGCAAAATATCTTTCTAAAAGGCTTCATATCAAGGATCTACAAAGTCCTTCAAATAGATCTTTTCTTCAGACTTATTCAAGTTTACCAGTCTAAATATCACTTAAATTATATATATTTTTTTATTTCCAGTAATTTTTATAGGGAGTTCAGCCTGAAACAGTACCTACCCAGAGGGGCTCAAGAATGTAATGTGGACAAGGTAGGCCTTTATTTTTCTAGACTGAGCTATTTTGTTTGAAAATATCTTCTAGGAAAGACCATGGATTACAACTATGGTCTCTAGTGCCTAGTGTTTGCTAGTAGGAAGTCTGCTATAGGAATCATTCCTTCTTGTTACCACAAGGAAAATAATTAATATAGATAGATAAGAAATAAGAATAACAAATTATTCTAATGTCTTATTTCTATCCACCTAACTGTAATTGACAAAAGAAAGCCTGTAAGAAAGTAAGGGCAGATTATTCAAGCAAAATTTAAGGGAGTAATTTATAAAATGTATCACTTCATATATTTTGAATGTGTGCTTAGGTGTATATTCACATTTACAAAACCCACACAACCTGTCAGTTCAGTGGCAGTTCTTCTCTGCCAGAACCTGCCACTGGAACCTTAGGAGAAAACTTCCTTATCTCATATAAGATCATTTGGTGATAAGGAGAGGGGTCTGTACTGGCCCACAGCTTTTCTGTAATGCTAATAAATTTCCATACAGAGTTTGTTCCTTGAGCACTTTAAGACCATCATTCAACACTACTGCTTCGTTATAACAGAAACAATCTTTATCTTAAGTGCTTATCAGTGCATACTTACTAGCTATAAGTAAATTAAAACAATGAACTATAAATCTGCCTGTGATTGTGAGTCGTCCTTTCTGGTTTATTCCAACAGTTGTATCAATTTCAAGTTTGTTGCTTTGACTGTATCTGAAGCTGACTGAATTGAGTATGGTGCTATTTGGAGAATTAGTCTCTCAGAATCTGGAAAAAAAAAGAGTTTATAAAAAAATCAAATTGCCCACATTACCTAGGATAGGCATTTTACCATGATTTCATTATTAAATAGATTAGTAAATTATTATTTAATTCATAAGTAAATGCAATTTTATAAATGAATTACATTCAGTTGGCCACAGAAAGAACTCAAGCTTGTGAGCTTTTGAGAGTAGGGAACTCCTGTTTTTTTTTTTTTCACAGATATTGGAACATGTTAAGCATATAAACTACTATAAATATAGCTGTTCTGTAAGACTCTGCAAGATATTCTCTTTCTATGAGTAAAAGCCAGCGCAGGTGTCCATGATTCTTTGCAGTGTGTCTCAATTGTTCAAAAGATCGTGTTTATTGAAGGATTTTTCCATTGTGACATGTTGCCAGTAGTAAGAAAAAAAAAAACTGGTGACCTAAGTGTTTTGTGAAATATACTTTTAGTTCTTTTACAACTTTCTGAATAAAATGTATTGGCCTGACCTCCATCATAGAATTTAAATGATGTTTGCAATCAAAAGAAAACCTGAATGAAATCTACACAGGATAAACCAATGTATCATTACATACATCACAGGCTGAACGGTGCAGTATTCATGAAAGTATACCTCATGCCACATCACTATGATTCTTTTAATTTTTAACTTCCAGTTTGAAGTGTAGAACCCTTTTTTTTTTTTAACAATATATAATCTATAAATAAAAATACTGTATGTGGTCTACATTATTCAGACATACAGTTGCTAAATATTGATATCTTATCACATTAAGTACCTTAAAGATTGCGAAGTATGTTAGCACATTCATTTCCATGTCAATTAACAACACAGAACCTTGGCCCCATACTTTGCATAGCTGAAATTATAAATTGTTAATATAGGTAACAGAGTATAATTGGAACATTCCTTGGTGTGAAATGGTGATGTCTTCTTTTTTAGTCCCTTGTACCTGTAAATCATTCCAGATAACACATCTTAAAAGTGAAGTGACAGGACTGACGAATGAATTCACACAGACTTAGTGTAACTCTTCGCACTATATTCCATTGAGTGTTGCAATATATGTCAATTAATATTGCTTCTTTACCTTCAAATGGTTTGAACACATTTTGTTCCTTCCAAATTATTTTGAGAACTCTGTCATATAATAGAAATAAAAATCTGAGAAGTATCAATTGTCTTCTACATCTTTAGTATCAAATAAAAACTTATCCATGTGTCAATTTCTGATTTTTTTCCAAAAATGCAATTTCTATAGTCAGTATGATGAAAAGGACAGTTTGGCTCATGGCTCATGGCTAATTTTCCAAGAATTCTACCATAGCACTTTAAAGGACTTTTTTTTTTCCCCTCTTAGTGTATGTTTGAAGTATTTTATATAATGCTTTCAAATTATTTTATTTTTGTACTTCAAACTGATATTCACCAACTGCTGTAAAAGCCTTGGTAATTCATGCTTTGCTAATCTGAACACTCCATAATTGGCACATAAAAATTCTTAGCAAAGACTTAATAGTAGGCAGTTGCAGTGAGGTCTCTTACTCAGATTCCCTTCTCTTAAAAGATAAACCACAAGAATAGCTGGTATTATTCTAAAAAAGTGTAACTCATTTAATAATAGTCACTCTCAAAAATCAAATKATATTTATGATGCATTATAATTATTTATTTACTTGCTAATTTGCAAGATTCATAAATTTCTTCTTAAAAAGTATTGCAGCCTAAAAGATTTGGCCCGTAAAAGACAGATGGAATATTTAAATTCTATGCAAAACTTTAAAATAGCACTGAAGTAGAATATTGTATTTATTCTCTGCAAGAGTTATCAGAAGTAGTAATGTTCTACTTATTTAAAAATAAATATGAATGAGTAACATTTCATACCTCCACAATGTTTTTTTGAGGTTCCTAAAACTGACAAGCTTTCTTGGCCAAGGTTATATAGTTTACACGTGATTAAATCCTATCACAAAATTGTATTTTTTATTTTTTGTACTTCTGAGCTTTGTTAGCATTGCTAGTAGGTTTACATAAAAAAAACCCCTTTTTTCACAAAAGTGCTTCTATTAATTCTATTGAATTACCTTTTTTTTTTGCAGCTGCCAACGAGTGTGGTTTGCACTACAGCTTGGATTTTTCAGACTCTCACAGATCTAATGATAACCTGAGGGACTAATTTGAGTAACACTTTTAAGTCAAAGGAAACATTTCTAAGTAAGCAATTAATAGAGATTACTCTCTCTATAATACAAAT
Organism: Eudromia elegans; assembly: GCA_003342815.1. Classification (NCBI taxonomy): domain Eukaryota; kingdom Metazoa; phylum Chordata; class Aves; order Tinamiformes; family Tinamidae; genus Eudromia; species Eudromia elegans. Next base: position 7,371,756 of record PTEX01000004.1, on the reverse strand, counting down.
AAGTAATACAGCATTAGGTGTTCTAAAAATCCCCAACATGTATAAATAACAAATGTTGCAGTATTSTGAAAAAGTCCTTAGCAAGTATTTAAAAATGTATCTTTCTTCACTGGTGGCACATGATATATAAAATTACATTAATTATATGCATTTATTTATGCTTTACATGTGGCAGTTTGAAGTGTTAGTGTAATTAACACATAAGCCTCAAAATGTTTACATTATGTTTACATTTTTATTCAATTGTTCTTTTTTATACATGGTCAGGTATTTTATTTTCTCTCATGATAGCAACATGCCCTAAACAATGCAGATTTATAAATAATTTAATTGATCAAATAGTAATGGCTTGAATAATAGTTTGAATAAAAATATGAYTGTAAAACAAATTATATGATAATGAATATATAAAATAATGTTAAATATCAATTTACAATACTTTGAAATGTTAATAAATACCATACGAAATGAAATTTCATACTGACCACATTTTAACACCTCATGCATTATGACTTTCAGATCACCATATAGACACAGAGGTAGCTTTTTAAAGACAAATTGTGAAAATAAGGAAATGAAAAGCTGAAGTCTTGGTCATTTTTTATTTCTTCACCTGGAAGTACACAGTAACACTTTCTCCTTACTCAAAACCAGATTACTAATAATGTCATACAGTAAGTATCTGTGCATAGGATTGCTAAAGCGTCAATGGACAGCAGAATCACTTCAGCAACAGAATCAAGGGTGCAGAAAGTTCTATAATACTGTTAATTTTGATGACAGATGACTTCTTATCCCACCAAGTCCATATAACACTGACAAAATGGGCTAATATCTACTTCCAGTATCCAGTTAACTGCAGAACTCTCAGTAAGACAGAGTCATTTTTACAATGATAGCTCCTTAACTCATTCTTAGAACAGCTTCAGTAGTGCTGCCAATCAACAACAACAACAACAACAAAAACAAAAGCCTGTCTTCAGGAGAGTTGAGCACCATTTCTAAAAAAACCCCACTATAAACACTGTCATTAAAATAATGAATTCTCTCCATACTCTGTGAGAAGAAAAATATGAAGGGAAAATCTTTGGATCAGGGCTCAGCTAACACTGGAGTAAGAACGGTCTGGTGTCACTGTGAAATCCAGAATCTGGTCYATGGTATCTAGAGCTTTACGGGAAAGAGAGATCACTTTTTAGCAAAATTACAGAACTTTCTCCAAGGTGCCTCCACCCTGCTCTGGAGAGGTGACTGCACCTCAGCAGCACCTTGCAGAGCCCTTGAGTAGGAATAAGTAGTGCTTTCATTTTTTTCCAACATTGAGTTCACTGTATTATCCAAAACGCTTCTGTTTGGGGCGGGAGGTGCTTAAATCACCTTCCAATGCTTCCARGAAAGGACTTAAAGACTTCATCTTAATCTCATTCAATATATTAATCAGCTTGAACATATTGCACAAAGGTCTCAACTTTATCATCATAAGCAATGAGTAGACTGATTTATTAATCCCAAAATGAATGTTAAGACTGTCATTAGACACATATACACTGCAAGGTAGATGATGACTGTGCTGTGTGCTTCCTGATGTRCTGGAGCCAGACCAAAATTCTGTGTGTTATGAGCTCTGACTAACCTGTTAGGCTAAAATTAAGAAAAAGTATTTTAAATTGGCATTAGTGCCTTTTCAAATATTTTAAATGGGAAGATACCACACCTTAATTATTATAAATGACATTTCTGTTTATAAAGCATATTAATATTTTCCTTTTCTTTTCACTCATTACTTCCTCCCAAATATTTTCCACCTTGAAATTTTGTTCAAGTTACACACTTTAAAATTAGAAGCAATTTTTTGTGTACTTAATGTTCCATATTAAACAAGTGGAATTTAAAATCTCGTTTCCTTGATGTTCTGTTTTATGTTAAACAAATTGAGGATTATACATTGATGGTATAAATATACATATAATCACTTCTTTAATTATGCATATGATTGCTGCCTAACTTCGTAATATATTCCTACAGTTACTGCGGAACTAGAAGATTTTAATTTTGAAACTGTTTTTCTCAATATTAATTTTCTTTCATTTCAGTCTTCTATTAAGCACATTTAAGAAAAGATATATAATGCCCTTGACATTTACTTATATGCATTTTTTTTCTGTTTTATTTATTTTTTTTCTAATTTTTAAGCTTTTTAAGGATGGARATGCAACATGGAAGTAGAATTTAATATGTAGCTTGCCTTCCACCCTGTAGATATTGGCAGAGGGGTTTGGGGTTCAGAGCTGAGCTAAACTGTTCTCAATCTGGAAAGCTCACATCCATCATCTAGCAGCTTTTGGAAACACGTGCTCAGCGTTTCCGAGCATTTTGTATGTGGGCCCTAAGTCGGTTTGTGCACAAACTACCCTCAAAACCTCTTTCCTCCCCTACCAGCCCCCTGCAATGTGGCAAGCAAACAACCCCCCAAAGAGCTGCCACATGATTCATTTGAGCAGGGATCAGCCCYGAGGCACCTGAGGCCTCTCTCTGATGGCAGAATCAGAGGTGTGGGGCATTTCTGCATCCCTGTTTTCCCCATGTTCAGCAGGGAAGACAGTTTTCCCACAGGGTGAACACCAAGAGTGAGCACACAGGTGTCTTGCTGGGATAAATGGGCCCACTTTCTGTCTGCTTCTGGGCCTTTAAGCTACATCCGCTTGTTTAAGAAGACAGGAAGAAGGTTCAAGAATCTCCTGTTACAGGACAGCTCAATCCTGTGCCCTCTCTGAGCTGYTGCAGCTTCCCTTGGAGCTCCTCTCCTGTGTCCCCATGGGCAAGCAGCACCGGGACACCCTGTCCTGCCACAGGGCAGACACTCATGCACGGCAGAGTCAGGGCGGCATCTCTGCCCTGCCGTGGCTGACGGTGACCCCCACACGCAAGGTTTTCCCAGGCAGAAGCGGTGTGCGCTCAGAGCAATCAGGCAGTGACCACCCCAACCTGCGGCCAGGCAGGAGTCCCCGTGGAAGCAGGCAGGGAGGGTGCTGGTGTGTAATCTGTCCCACAGGGAGAAAACAAGGGAGATTTTGGCAAGGCCTGTAACAACTGCTCGTATCTATGGCATCAGTGCCATGCAGGGATGCAATCTTAGGGTTGATTTGTGAGMAGTTTCTTACAGAGCGTGGAGAGAAGCTGTGCCAGGCTTGGGGCTCAGGTGCTGCTGGCTGGCCCAGCTGCAAGGGCAGTGGGCCATGAGGGCTGGCAGGGACGCGATGGCAGCAGGGCTGCAAGGCCAGCAGGTGTCTTGGACTGCTGTGGTGGTAGGCTGGAGCACTCCAGTGAGGGAGCAGGCTGTGAAGGAGGAGGTCTGTCTACCCGTCAGGTATTTAAAGCACCTGGCTGCATGGCTGGAGTGCAGGGTGGTGGCATAGCCTGGCCTGCATGGAGCTGCTGGGCTGCACCGTGGCTGTTGTTGACTGGCATTYCTCTGACCTCTCCCTGAACCAATCCAGTTCATTAAACCAGGGGTAAATAAGCCAACCAAGAAAGGAAAAAGCCCTCTCCCGGATTAACGAGTCTGTTTATGGAGGGGTCAGGGAAGTGCTGGGGCTGGAATGCAAGCAGAGGAGAACGGGACTGCTCCTTTAGCATCAGAAAGCAGCGGACATCTGCCCAGCTGCCCACGCACCTCTCCGACGGCAGTATGACAATGCGACAAGGGCAATCAAGGCTAACCCCTGCTGGAAAGGATGTTCCAACTTCCTTCCTCTTCAGCCTTGCTTTGTGCTCCTTTTGCTGCTAATACTTGCTTAATCCTGCCCCTGGCTGCTTTCGGGGAGATTACCGCATTCTTTGGCTCGTTGGGATGGCTTTCTGCCCTGCGCCCTGAAGGGTCGGCCAGTGCGGGGCAAGCGGTGGGAATGCGTGCCTGGGCTTCCTCCCTTTGTGGCAGCTGGCCTTCCAATTGTCTTAGCCATATTGTTAAACTGCACCCTGTGGCTCCACTGGCTAATTAGTCAGGGCAGTTGTGTCTTTAATAAGGACCAAAGCAAAGTGTGCAGGTTGTGCGCGCTGAGGTGACTTCTAGTGTGTGGGTACTGATGAAGGCTTGGATGGTCCTCTAGACAGCTTGAAGAGTTTAAATGGAGGAGAAACTCCCACCAGGGTGAAAGGAGGTCGTGCAGYAGTAATGACAACTGCTGCAATGGATGGGTTGGCTTAGTTTTCCAGCCAGCAGCAGTGGGGTAGTAATCGTGCATAGAAGAAGTAACYGCTATTATGGGAGCATGAGCTATGAAGCAAATGTTACTGTAAGTTTGTGTGTTTATACATGTGGATAGAAGCCTAGAAGAAATCCAAACTTTAATGRATTTCAAAGAAATAAAACCTGCAAAAATGAGTAATCAGTAAAATCCTTATATCTCACCAATGCTGAAATGCTTGTGGGAGAATAGCAGGGAGGAATCGCTCACATGTAAGGTGACTCAAGGCTGTTCTTCTGGCAAGGCAGTCATGTTTATATTATTTTAACATAATTGAAGAAAAACTTCATGCTTTTTGACCGTCTGGCCCTCAGAGATCCAGACTGGGCCATGGATAGTGTTGAGATTATTATGAGCGAATAATATACCAAATGTGTGGTGAGAGGGTAATAAATTATTGACGGCAGCTGTCTATTTAATGGAAAGTACCAGAAAGATGAGGCTGCCCCTCCAGTGAGAGACTGAGAATATGCGAACAGTAGAGTGATATTTCATTTTGTTTTGTTTTACTGGAGAAAACAACCTGTCTCGAACCGTCTCAAGCCTTGTTTTTGTCTTTGTAAAGATAAAAGCACAAAATATCATGGAGTAATCTTTTCTGGACAAGCCGCCTGCTTCTAAGAGCATGTAACTTCTTTGCCTTGAGGGCTTCCCCGACTTTTGAACTATCACACAAAATTTGTCACTAAGCAATTAATTAATTAATTAATCTTTGGACAGGGCAGACATTTGCAGACCTTTTTAAAGGCATTCATTAGGAATATGCAAGAGCGAGAAGACTTATGGGAAAGAAGTATACGTAAACATAAACTAGTGAGTTGCTTTTTACGGAAATATCTGAGACATCTCTGCCAATTTTCATAAAATCATGTTATGAGCAAGTCTGGTGTATAAGAATTCAGATGGGATGCCCCAGTTTATTTTGTAGTAAGGCAACAGGATAGAATATTTAAATTCTTTACTTGATAAATTACTATGGGACAGAGTGGCTTGCTGTAGCTAATCTGTGAGGACTGGTTTTTAAAAGAAGTTTTAGAGAGCAGCTGCACTGCATAGAAGCTGTTGACGAAGCTCCTAGTTCTGCTCTTACAGACAGTTCCCTCCCAGTAAGATTGGTGAGCCAGACTGAACAGGCTTCTGAGACCCATGAACATGCAAACCTTGGAAGAAAGAAGGACTGCTTGCTTACGCTGGCCTATTTTCTTGGGCTCCTAGAAAGGTACATACCTGATACCTCTGCAGGACAGACCTACCACTGCACCTTGAGAAGACAGCTGAGATCACAAAAAACAATGTAAGTAAATGGGGCTAAGTGAGAGGGTGTTAGAGCATTTTTGTGGTGATATTCATGCATACTTCTGCTAATTTTTGAAAAGGAAGTGTAAGGAGTGGGGAATGTGTTGGAAATAGATTAATTTTAGTTTGGGATAGGATAAGACATATTGAGGACTGCAGAAGCAGAACTGAAGAGGTCCATCTGATTGCCACTTAACGGTGGTTCTAGGCTGTAAGTACTGTTTAGGTAGCTTTGCATTATGAAGAATGAGCACTGAATGTATGGCGTGCACACATACAGAGCAATGTATAGCAAGTACTTTTCATATTTACTGACTTGGAGCATGATAATTATAAAAAACAGAATAGTCTGTTCTTTGGTTAGCATAAATATAAGTAATTATAAAGTATGTGAGTGTTGTTAAGAAAGCAGTTTTGACCTCTGCAGAATTATAATTGTTTTGGAAGYTATTTTTTCATATGCTTCTTGATGCACACATGACTCTTCATCCTTTAGCTTGAAACTTATTCAGTATTGGACAGGTTTGGCTATCAACATAAGGCAATAAATAAAAATGGAGTGGCACAGCAGATATCGAAGTGAAATGTGAAAATGTGAAGGAAGGACTAGTGAAAAGGCTTCTGAGAGTTCACACCTCTCCCCAAGGAGGCACATTTGCGATTTTTTTTAAGTCCTTAAGTGTTTTAGAAGTTTCAGTTCTACTTTGCCTTGGGCTTTTACTTTGGAAATAGCACCAGGCCCTTTAACAGAGGAATGAGAAGTACACTCCATCCCACTGGATGTGCTTACTCTATGGCACAATTTGTAGTTTCTGAAATCTGGCAAGGTGGCATGTGCTTTTCACTTCTTACTGGGGAGAGAAGATACTGTATGAACTCTTCTTTGCAATACAGTTAGCAACAGGGCTAGCAGAATTACAGAGGCGCAAGATGCAGAACTTTTTATCTCTTCCTCAGAATTTCTGTTACATGCACCCAGTGAAAGGACTTGTTGGAGTGTATAGTTCTCATGATGTAGAAAACACTTGATAATTCAAATACAAATTTGATTATGCTATATAAATTATATATGCTTTTTATACAAAAAGTAGCATTGTTATTTTCACATTAGCAAAGTGTTTGCATACATTATCACAAGGAAAATGCTAAACAAAATAATTCACATGCTGGAATTGAGAGGTGATTAAGACTGGGGTGAAGAAATCAAAAAGGGAGGACATTCGAATGTTGTAAGTAATGATATATGAAAAAATAAATGCATCTAGATAGATACATATTCCTCTTGTAGTGTTCATCTTCAGACTTTGCAAGCTATTTTTAAGGCTAGTATTCAAAAACAAAATTCAAATACATTTTATTCAGTGGTCAATGTGATTAGAATTGCCTTTTATGGAAAAAGAAATATAAATGTTCTGGAAAGGTTGCTGTATTAGACTTTCCAAATGGTGTGTTTTGGAGCACTTGTGAGATTACCAAAATGAAGGACCTGATTGTGTTGGAGGAAGAGATGCTTTCCCTTTTGCTTTGTAGCTCAGTAATTATATAGCTTCTGATGAAGAAACCTCTTAAAATTCCTCTGTGTGAGTGGGTACTGACTATAGCTCTTGAAAGTGAGAGGGATTTAGATTATTTTTTATTTCTGGGCYGAATTTCTTATTTCTTATTACCTGCACAACTTCCTGAAGGAAACATTGACAGATGTCTGAGTGGTTGATAGACACTCATGGAAAACATCTGCTTCAATGAAAAGTATATTATCTGATAAAATGTCCTGACTTCAGTAGTATGAGATGCCAGATCCTTACCTGGAATTAACATATGTTCATTATGCTTGTGTATAGTTCTTAATTTTTATAGTTCTGTTTTTATTCTGATGTATCGCATTCAGAGAAAAATATTTGCTAATTAAAGAGTACCTTTGTAGAGTAATTTAGTTGGAGGTGGATGCTTAATGTATTGTAGTTTTAAACTGTTGCATAAGGTTCTATTTGTTGCTATTCTAATGCCAAGTAGCTGCCAGGATATGTATTACATACCTCCCAAAAGGTACCTAGAATGACTGTTACCTTTAGATGTCATAAATGTTTGTATATAGTAAGATTAAAAAAAAAAATTATCACCATTTTGGAATATTTTCTCTTGTCCTAGAAGTGGCAGCAGCTTGGCAATTGCTTTTTAAAAACAAAACAAAAAAAACCCCTAAAAGTTAAGGTTCACTTMTGCCCAAATTTTCTGTTGTAATTATGTAAAACTGTGAGATGTTAACGCGCACTTGCATTCACTATTCAATCTTTATTTGCTTGTTTGAAGGAAAAATGACTCTTATCTATGAACAAATTTACACATATAAGTGGCTACTTGAAATAATCTGAATTGTTTTGTACATCAAAAACAAACAGTGAAGAGTATCAATCTTCATACTTGAATGGCAGCGCTAAAACTGTTTGACATTGAAGTGGTCACTTCAGCTGAGCCTAGATGTCAATTCAGTCAAACAATCAACTATGTGCTTATCTTCCTGTAAGTGTTAGTAACTTTCTCTGTTCAGCAAATTTGAGCTAAATGGGTGTTTTTAATAAGATTTAAGAGTMGTTATGCTCTAAATAGTCTACAGGCAAGAACAGGGCAGAAATTCTTGGTCTCTTGCAGGATGAGTTTCTATATGTGAAGATTTTTCTTTCAGTGGATGGTAGTTTTGTAAATGTTGTGAAAACATGAGATTATAAATTATGGTGAATCACTTTTTAAAAAGGTAGAATATTGAGAGATTTAAGATTGTTGAGAAATACTAATATATTCTGTGTGTTATATAGTCTTGTAGTTGCATTAGTTTAGTCTTGAGAGATCATGAGCTTTATTCCGCAGTGGCCAGAAATACTGGAGTGCTGTTCCACACCACATCACATGCATGAAACTCCTAAACCTCAACTCAGTTTTCTGGTTTACTCCCAAATGGCTGTGGTGGTTTCCCTAGTCAAGGGGCAGTCTGGCGTCCTGACCCTGCCTGTCTGTCCCTACTCAAATGAGAGACTTGTTGCTTCCCTAGGATCAGATCTTGCCATGCAGGGAGGTCTGGAAGTGTACAGCATGGGCCTGTTCACAAAGCAGACAATTAAAAATGCAATCAGCACTAAGGAAAGCACTGGAGGAGTAAGTCACAATTTCTAGCAGCAGGGGAAGCTGTATCCTGGGCGTTTACCTTGAGGTTGAAGGCTTTGTGGTTTTTGCCCTCTGCCATGAAGCTCAGAGCTTGTGAAGTCCAGGAGTTCCTGCTCTACTTGAAGCGCTGAGCCTCCAGAGATCGAGCAAGTAATGAGTCCTAAGTAAAAACCTTTGCTTTCTCAGAGAGTCTGGAAAAAAGGTTGCTGTTTTGAAGGGTAGGATTAAGGCTCTTTCTGCAGAGTTAAGAACTTTGAAAGCAAGGTGGTTTTTTTAATTAAAAAATTATGTCCAAATGTTTTCATTTTTTTATAATGGAAAGTTTTAAAGATTTTTGTACAGGAAGTTCCCAAATCTTTATTTCCCCCAGTACTAATGAAGCAATGTTCAGAATTTCTCAGTGATCTTCGGTTGGGGTATGCACTCCAGCTATATCTTGTCTCAAAATTTAGATGAAAACTGGGATGTTCTGGTTTCTAATTTCCCTTCTCCTCTCTTAAAGTGGTTTGCAAGGGAGGGAATCTGTAGGCTCATGGGACAACTCTGAAGTGACAATATTGCCTAGTATTCACCAACAAGAAAAGACTTGACAGGAAAATATCAAGATATCAGAATTCCCTAAGTTTCAACTATGTTTCTTAAACTCTTTGTAATAAAAAAGTTTCATAGCAGGGCTTCAAAAATTTGAGAAATGCCATTTCACTTAAAATAAGATGTGTTAAACAAAGTTTCTACTGTTATAAATCTACTAGTTTTGTGGGTGTATCCAAAATTTAACATTTGGCCAGAGACAAGACAAGGAGTAGTGGGCACAAGTTGAAACACAGGCAGTTCCATCTCCATGTGAGGAAGAGCTTCTTTCCTGTGAGGGTGCCAGAGCCCTGGAACAGGCTGCCCGGAGAGGCTGTGGAGTCTCCTCCTCYGGAGATCTTCCAAACCCACCTGGATAGCGCCCTGTGCTCTAGGGGTCCCTGCCRGAGGAGAGGGGTTGGACTAGATGATCTCTAGAGGTCCCTTCCAATCCCAACCATTCTATGGTTCTGTGATTTGACTGTAATGCCCCATTTGTAGTATCATTAGTATTTTATTTGAAAAAGCTGTTTATATTTTTTACTGAGGATCAGCTGCATTTAGAGCAAGAGTTGTAAGATTTCTAAGAATAAATTGCTTGAGTTTCTGCTTAAAAAAATAAACCCCAACAACAACAAAAAAGAGAGAGGGTAAAAAAAAGCCTAACTACAATGCCTATCAGTGCCCTTTTTTTTCCACACTGGTCTGTCTCAGTGTATAAAATGAAAAACTATGGGTCTAAATCATGACTAAAATGCTCTCAGTTTTAGGCCTGCTTTTCAGCTGGTGAGCCTAATGGAGTAATGGTTCAGCAGGACTTGTTTGCTGCCACGCAGGAGGCTCGAGCTTGTGTTACAGGTGTAAGTGCTCTATGCCAAGGAGCTAACCTGCCAGCACTGCCTATTCCCTGCCAGCTGTTTGGAAGGTCCCCTTGGGCACAGCTTGCAGGGCCATTTCAGGGATTCTGTGAATAGCTGATGTCAGTAGATGGTGCTCAAGAGAACAAGGCAAAATCCAAGGCACTGGCTAAGCTGGTTTTACTACTGCTGTGTGTGGAAAATGGCTTCCTCTAGGCAGTACTTCCAGCAAAGTTCCCAGGTTTGTTTTCTTTATTCAGAAAATCTGATTCTTAGCATGGCTTCTGGTTGTAAGGCCTTTTTGCTAGATGCCTCTGTTGTAATGGACTTGCAAGTCCCTTTTGTTTATTGTATGCTGTGTTTAAAATGGAGTACTAAATTTGTAGATACAGCCATAATATTTATGTCAAGTTTTATTAAATTTGATCAAGTGCTTTGTATTAATTGAAATGAAGTGTTTAGCATAAAATCAGTACTTAGCGGCCTACATGTAATTGGCTTTACTTTTTGCTTGAGGCTTTGTGTTTGTGCTTGTGATCAGAGGTGGTCAGAATAAACAACCCATCACCTTTCGGAAGCAAACTTCCACAATGATAGAAGTGAGTATAAGAAATACCAAAGAAGACTATTCCTAAAAAGCCTTTTAATGGGATAAAAATGAAGATAAGGAATTTTGAATACATATGGAATGAAGAAGTCTAAATATCTGATATTCTTTATTCTACAGTAAATGTAAAGAAAATCTGTATTAAACATTTCAAAAATATATTAATGAGAGCATTTTGTTTTTTTAAAAAAATCATTTTTAGATGAAACTTGATGTCACTAGGCTGGTTTAAGTATTGGCTGGTATTAGTTAAGTCTTTCCATCTCTTCTGCTGTATAGAATTAATACACAAATGCAGTATTTTAGACAGCAGTTGGACTGTAGCTTCATAAAAAGCAAACCTATTTGTCCTTTTAAAATCTGTGGCAATATTCTTATTGACTTTAGGGGCACTATCTGCCCTCTGACCCTATTTAGGTATTAGACATTCAATTAGCATAGATCATCTCAGCCAGTATGTCTGTGGGTGAGAAGAAAACTAAACTGCACAAAGTTATTTCAGCAGCCACAATTTAAGGTTCTGCCTGCTTGCATGTGCCTGATTGTCATGTTACAACATAGAAAAGGGCATAATCTGTCAAAAACTGCATGTGCTTCTTCCATAAATGAATACTTACAAATATTTTGAAAGCAAAATTTGCTTGAAGTACAGTGATATGATTACCCTAGAACGGATGCTGTCTTTGTGTTCTACTGAGGAGTATAACAGTTCCTATCCTAAATGAATACGTATTGTTCAAAGGCAGCGGTTGCTCTCGTGTATATGCCAAAACAACTCTAAAAGCAAGCCAAGGTCTCTCCATTCTCAAATTTCTAGTGAAGGAGGGGTGGCAAAGGAGGGGGGAAGTAAATTATTTTAGGGTAGCTATAGTCTGTATTACTCTTCAAAATTAAGTTCAGCTTTTAGAACTTTTTGAGACTATCCCAAGATTATTTTTTCTTTCAAATTTATTTTTTTTCTCTTGGTAAGTGGGAGAACTTAGTATAGAAATAAAATCTCATTGGATTGTGTTGCAGATTAGTGGAAACAAAGTATGCAAGACTTTAAGTACTTCTCTTGTATGGCTTGTGAAGAAAGATAACTAATGGAATTTGGCTTTAGAATTTTCTGTAGCTGAATTCTGTATGGAGACTTCTCCAGTAAAATTTCACTAGCTCCTTGTCAGTACTATTTACATATTTGAAATAAGTTCTCATGCTTCTTGTCCAGCTGATGAAATGAAGACAGCAAGGTAGGTGACTGACTAAATATGCATATTTGCTGGCAAAACAGGTATTCTGGGTCAGATATTCAAATTGAAAATCGCTTACATTATTGATTGCAGTGAAGCTATCTAAAGTTATATTACACTACCTGCTATTTGTGCTAAAACTCTGGAGGGTATTTTAGGGAAATGGTGAATGTGTTTCTCAGTCTAGATCCATATTGCATTTTATATGCTATTGTGCTAAATGGATAATACTCTTTTCATGTTACAAGGTGGATGTTAGTGTGTATAAGCATTTTTTGCTTAGAGAGAACACTTAAAAATGCAGAATGCTGAACAAAAAAGAGGTGGACCTTTAAGTGGAACTCAAAAAAAAAATTAATAAAACTGCTTTCATTAAGAGACATTAAGGTTCGGAGGTTGCTTGAAATTGTGCTAACAGTTTACACCCTTCTGCCACAGTAGAGATGGAATGAGAAGAATCTGTCCTTCAGTCTGTTCATGGTATAGTTTAAAAAAAATGTATAAACACTGAATTCCTAAGCTTGCTGTGAGATGGAAGGTCATTAACAGGGCACTTGAGCAGATTGGTATTACAGTCAATTGAGACGCTGAAACATCCTAAATGGCCTAATGCAGCAACTAAGTGCTTCTTAAATTCCAGAACTTTTACTTGAGCAGAGCATTCATGACCAAAGTGAATTTCCATTTCCTTTAGTAAATGCTGTTTTTATATAGTCATAGTTGAAGAGGCAACATGGTGTAAACACAGCAGTTGATTCTATCTCCACAGCAGCACTAAACTAATTTGTCAAGTTATAAACATGAAATCTGACTCTCAACTAAATATATATAGTTACACAGTGAATTAATAGAAATGAAAGAAGTTTTTGTGTAGGGATGGGTTTATAAATATTTATTTAAAAACACAAATACGCTTGCAGTTTAGTCCTGTCAGAGTAATCGGCATGCAAATTAGAATGACTTCATTCTCTGAGAAGCTGAAGCTTCAGAGTAAGTATGGACTAAGTAGTACCCATGAAGATGTTTAAGRGACTGGAGCTTCTATCTTATGAGGAAAGACTTAGCGAGCTGGGCCTGCTTAGCCTGGAGAAGACAGAGAGAATCTTATTAACATTTATAATACCTGAGAGGAGAATGTAGGGAGGAGGAGGRGGGGGTGTCAAACTCTTCTCAGTGGTGGCCAGTGACAGGACAAGGGATAATGGGTGCAAGTTGAAACGCAGGAAGTTCCATGTCCATGTAAGGATGAACTTCTTGTCTGTGAGGGTGACGGAGCCCTGGAACAGGCTGCCTAGGGAGGCTCTGGAGTCTGCTTCTCTGGAGATCTTCCAAACCCACCTGGATGCCACCCTGTGCTCTGGGTGTCCCTGCTGGAGCAGGGGGGTTGGACTACGTGATCTCTAGAGGTCCCTTCTAACCCCAGCCATTCTGTGCTTTTTGCAGATTTTATGTCTGGAGTCTAATCTTATGTTAAAGATGGTCTCAAATCACATAGGCATACATTTTATTAAAAGTAGCAGTTTTATTTCTCAGAGGATCTCATTTCAGATATCTCATAACATGCTGCCTATCTTTTAATCTTTGGGAACTTTCAGATCTCTGTGCTTGTTTCTCCACTCTGGCTTTGTAACCTCCTMTTAAAGCTGTAACAGCATCAATTAATGCTGATAATAGTTTGATGTCTTCAGTATTAGGKGATATTCCTTAGAGAAACATTACATTCACCTTGTAGTTTTTATTTATTTTTATTTCAAAAACACATATAATGTTAGAGAACTCTAGATGCCAGAAATCACAGATTGAAACAAATTTAACCAGGGGAAACTGTGCTTGGCTTTGGTTATAATTGTATTTGAAAAAGTACTTCAAAAGTTGTAAAGTATTTAATACAATAAAATATAAGTAAATCTTGGGTATAACTTCATTGAGTCAATGGAAGTATTCCCAATATCTTTCAAATATGGTTCCTGGACTATTAGTAACCTGCCATATGATAAAAAAAATGAAAAAAAATTATGGAAGAATCTGAATAAATTTTCAATGTAGACTATGTGAAATATTAAAAACTATGATGCTCTATGCCTATTGATCTATATGATTGATATTGATCTTTATGATCTATATTGACTATATGATTATAAAAGGCAAAACATTCTGAGTTGCTTAATCTGAATCAAAGGCAGACTTTAAATCCCTTCAGAGCAAGCAAAAATAGCAAATCTTTACAAGTTAATTTAAATCAAACAAACTTCAGGACTCTCTTTTGATTTAGTCATGGTTGATTAAAATAGAAAATCTAGTGCTTCAATGTAACGGTCTCCCCCTTTTTTGATTGTTCATTTTTTGTGTTTTGCAGTATTTTAAAAACAAAAGTAGATTTTTTCAAGCATTTTGAGTCTAACAAATTTCATTTTCACTCTCTTGCTCAGTATTAAGATATCTAAATAATGTTTTACTACATTGTTTCTCTATAAAAAGAGATGAGAAATAGCTTTGAGACAGTTGGGTCTATTTATAGATGGTAAAGACTTCGAGTTGGTGTTATTGGGAAGCAAAGGGAGCCTTCTTGGAAGAAAGCTCTGCTGTTGTTTGGGATTGGAAAGGAGGCTTCCTTGGCTCTATCTCTGCTGCAAAATAAGTAGACTTTTTACTGTTAGATAATAAACCCTGCTTGAGAGTAGTCATAGCTAGTTCCTGCAAAACAGCTACTTGTAGCTCATCTCATCTGTTTTTCTGTTTACTAAAATTAGAGCCCTGCCTGTAGAAAGATTTGCTCTTGATAAAGTAAGTGTATTAGCTATCTTGTTGTTAATGCACACTTTTTTTACAGTGAGGAAAAATGCAGAAGTCGTATTGTGTCCTCAATAGATACTGTATATTTTTCCAGTGGGAATGGCCTGCAGGCTTGGCTACGCTCTTTGTTTTTTGTCATGTGGCTGTGTAGTTAGGGACCAAAAAAAAGATACCCTCTCAATCTCTGATTCTTCCTTTCTAATGTATGTTTATTTTTCAGATCTAATCGACTTTTTAATTACTTGATGCTCAAAGCAAGCAAAAGGAAATGTGTTACTACCAGCTCTTTGGATAAGGTTAATAGAGTAGTGAGTATCTGCTGTTACTAAGTACACAGTGCTGAAGGCTGTGACTTAAGCTTCCAGATCAGAGGCACTTATTTAAAAAAAAAAAAAAAGGGGGAGGGGATGAGGAATCAAAAGCTACGTGAAAACACCAGTGTGAGAAAACACAAGCAATTGTTTAAAATTAAACACCAATTTAAATTCTATAAAAGAGCAATGGTATACTAAGGTCTTTATTGCTGTGGGAATTAATATAATGAAAAATAACATGTCAGGTTGAATTTTTGTATTGTGAATTTTTGCATTATTTTGTATTAATACTAATTTCCTATTCTATTAAATCTAAGATGAAAAGTCTGTCCTCAGGTTTCCCTAGTAGATGTTGGTCTCTGATGTAGTTGCTAAAACTAAACGTTGTTTTTACCTTCAGAAAAAGATGAAGGAACTTCAATAGTTATTGTATGGGAAAATTTCAGTGCTATTAAGTTTCTTTATTTAGAACATACAAGCAAATAAGAACTGAGAAAATCTATTTGAGTTCTATGTGGATGGCAACATTCACAAAATTAAGATAATGCATTTCCAYGGAAAATTTGTGACTTTGAGACACARTCAGACACTTTAAAACACATAACACATAGCTTTAGAAAGTAGATATTTCTTTTTTAATTAGTGGGTTTTTTTCTGTGATTTAATATATCAGTTTCCTCCACCACTGAAGATAAATTTATGAACTGATTTATGTCCTTTCTTGCTATGCAAGTCTCTGAGGACATAGTTTGCTATAATTTCCACCTTCCTTCTATATCCTTCACCATATTGATAAAGCATGGATTATAGTGACCCTAGTGTCACAGTTTGTACGGCAATAACACATCAAGAATAAACAATTTGCAATTGATAAAGTAGTAGGAGGCCGATGAATTGTAAASCCAGTTGGATTGTGTTCCTTCTCACCCTAGCACCCTAAAATCAGACTGAAATCCTCAGACTTGAGCTTCACACTAGTGAAAATAACTTTTTCTAGAAATCGGTGGAGTCATTTCTGTCTTAGCCTTTCAGTTGCAGCTTTTGAGAGTTACTTCAGTGAAGGTGAAGGAGAGCTGGAAACTAAGAAAGAATGGAAGTGCTGGGCTGGGGAAGACCATTAGGAAACATTTAAGTAGGAATTCTGAGCAAAAACCTTTCTAAGTGAATTGTTAAGTAAATTTTCCTTACTCTGAAGCGCATGCAGATTCTGTTAATGGAGTTTTAAGTTTCAGTGCCTTTAGGATTTCATGTGCGTAGCTAAAACTGCAAGATTACAGGCTATGTGGAGTATGGGAGCATCTGCTGTCTCTGAGAGGTTAAGTTGTTTTTGTGTTTGTAATTTTTTCTTCACTTCAAGCTTGTGAAGTATTGAGGACAATCTTTTCTTTCTMTCTTCAGTCACAGACCTTTCTCTGGCCAAATCAGACATTTCAAGCCTCTTTATATGGCTTCTACTTTGCAGCACAACAGACGCAAGGTCCTAATGGTAGACCTTTAACTTCATGGAAATAYTGTATTATCTGCACTATCTAATACTATAGAAATAGCTTGTTTCATCTCTAGGGCACAACTTCCTGTTGGCACTATGAAAATATATAAGAAGAATAAAATGAAAAGCTTTAAGGATGGCTAGGAAAGGCGTGCTTCCCCCCCCCCCACGCTTATGCATCAGACTATTGAAGAGCTTGCTGTCCTCTGAGATATCTGTAGTTAAAACCTCTGGAGGATGTTATTCAGCATAACAAATGCTGACAAACAGGCTCTGGACTGTAGAACTCATCCAAGTTTCTTGGTGACCAAGATAAGGTGGTGTGATTGAACCGAGTTCTATAGTTCTAAAGGGATGTCCAAGAGGGGATGGGGAAAAAAATCCATCTATGCTTTTTCTTGTAATGACTGTATATTCTCAGAAAGTAACAGCCCCTCGAAAGGTAATATGCTCCCCTTCAASACTTTTCTTTACAAACAAAAGAAAGAAATGATAGGAGGAAAATGCCCCTGAGAAGTTGTGAAATCTTTTTTTCTTGGATGTGTGTGTGGCTAWGCACATTGTTGGATAAACCCCTGTGATTGTGGTATTGTTACAGTGCTTATTATTGATTCTATAGAAGCCAACAGCTCTATATTTACTGAATATATAGTTATGGACTTTAGAACATTTATTTACTGGGATGTCCATAATGGGTCTGAATAAACTACTGCATAAGCATGCATTCAAACATTTTTTAAAAGTGCATATTGTTTACGTGATTGACCATACACAAAACCATGATAGAAGCACTATTGTTTAGCCAATACAGTTTTGAGGCCGTGCCAGATTAATAAGTGAATAGATATTTTTAAGTGTTTCTAAAACATATATCATTTACCTGGTATTAGGAGTGTAGCTTTTCAGAAGTGCTTTAAAGTGTACGTTACTAATGTATTTTCCCAATAGTGATTATGGTTAAACACTTGGGATTTTTTTTTATCTTTAAGAAAAAGTACCTCAAAGTGCCTAGAAAAAATTTAAAGCTTTACTGTGAATACAAAAATAGGAACTGCTGTACCCAGTAAGACGAATGTTGTTGTTATTACTATTAAGAGCAAGAGTACAGTAGTGTTTAGAGGCTGCAGGTGATGGTAGGGCCTGCTCTGGTATGTACTGTGCAAATATACAGTTGCAGTACTTGCAGCTTCTGAGCTGATCTTTACAAATCCCATTTAGTTAACAGGCTTTCCTGCCATAAATAATGTCAGTCTATTTGCTTACCTTCCCAACTGTTTTTTTTAAAATCACTCTGAATATTTAAGGATGTTTCACACACGCAACATTGGAGATTAAGGTTTCATGATTAATTTTGTGGTAGGAAATGTAAAAATTAGCATAATTTCTCCTCAAGAAATTAATGTTCCTCTGAAGAAAAAAATAATTAAAATATAGTCACTTTATGACATGCTGAAATAGCTTCATATTTACAAAAAGTAATGAAGTGACATTTTCTGGCATTTTCCTCAAGTTTTCTCATCACAGATCCACTGGTCTAAATTTTTTTTTTCTACCATGGGGCAATGGGAACTTAGTGGAATATTGGCGTTTGGACTTATACCCTCAACTCTTCAGTATTTTTTTCTAGCAATCCATTCATGTATCCTTTCATCCTGTTTGTAGTCACAATTTTTCCTGTTGAACTTCAGACTCCACTTCTGAAGATTCCCAGAAATCCTTTTTTTTTTTTTTTTTCTTTGACATTTTGGCTTTGAATGCAACAAAGGTGATCTGAGCTCCTGCAGCAACATACATAAACTATTTCATTAGTATTTGCCTACAGATCTCCAACTGTCCATTTAATTTGGAGAAAAAATTACTATACATTTGACATTTTCACCTTTAGTATTTCACTATTTTCTTGTATTCTGTAATTATAAGATGAATTTTTGTCTAAAGCCAACTACGAATATGACAAGCTCTACTTCATTTCACTTTGTAGGGATATGTCTGTAGCTGATATCACTTCTAATAGAGGTATGCAGCCAGTAGTTATCTGACTTAGGATCATATCAGGTTTCTTTTGTGCTCATTGTCTCATTTTCTTTAACAATGTATACATTTCAATTTTCAGACCTTATGTAATACGTCACAGCCACAGAGCAGACACAAAAATGTCAACGGAGACTTAGCTTATCAAACAAAACTTATTTTTTGTTCTTAGTTCTGTTGACATGAGTTAAAGATTAGAATATGCAAGTAAGGATCTTTTTGTGCAGAGAAGCTTGAATTTGGTGCAGACTTGCGAATCTTGATCATGATAGTCTGTCTTACTGCTGTGCTCTGCAATGCTTTAGGCAGTGGTGGACATATGTAGTTATTGTCTTCCTTGCAGAGACTCTGCTGTGTATATAGTCACCACCCTTATTTTGGTCTAGCATTCCTTTAATGGCCACACCACCACATAGTCGATATAAACTTACAGCGACCTTCATGCACCCTGTAGTGAGCACTATACGTTGTTCTTGTTTTGTTACCTTGTCTCTTGGAGATCTATAAGGCGAGGATCTTTGAAAGTCATAATCTTGACTGCTCTCTGTAGTTCAGATAACTTGTGTTTTTTGTTGTTTCCTGTTGTTTTTTGAGTACTTTGCAGAGTAATGCATTGCTCTGCTTTCAGGCAGTCCATTAATTTTAAACTGTATGTGCAAGGATGGCTAATATGACGGCTTTCAGAACAATTTAAACATTTATGGATGTTTATTTGAATTTTGTTTTTAACAGGTATCATGGTTTGTTACATAAAATGAGCTCGTGAACAATTACATYAATTATTTCTTTTAAACATTTTTGTAATGATGCTTACTCGTCCTACAGTGTTTGGTTAAGGTYTTTCCTGGAATTATGGAATAAATTGTCTTTGGAAAAATCGGATTAATTCATTGGATTCAGATAATCTGTATTTATTGGATTCAGAAAAGCATTTAGTGTACAAATACAGAAATGTATACAGTTTTGTTTTTACACTGGCAACCACTTTTTGTGCAAAATAGCTTAGAATTTTGCTTACTGAACAAGAACTTCTAAAGGTGCAAAATCCAAAATGTAAACCTAATTTATGACTTGACAGGGAGCTTTTTATTGACTTTTTTTTCCTCTTAAAGGTAGTTGATCTGGAAGTAAATTTGTTATTTATCTTTGGGGGTGGTGAACATCCCTTATGGGAGGCTTGAGTGATGGCAGAGAGCTTATTGGGGGTGTCTTGAGAGCCACTTCCTTGACTTCTCCTGTCTCTCTCTGGAGACATCTTGGCAATGATGAAATATTGGCAGTTTGTGATGATAGTCTTATGAAATGAAGTTATAGTACACACAGTATGGTTCCCTAGTGTTTTGTTGCTAAGTAGTGCTTGTGCATGTTTAATCCTTTCCTTGAAATTTCCAAAATAGAAAATAGACACCTGGAGTGAAGGAAAACTATTCATCTCCGACCTGAAATATGTTTTCTTACATTGCTAAATAAAGGACTACACAAATTCCCTTATTTACACACCCACATTATGCCAACGTACATGTTAACCTTTACAGTTGGCAGAAATTGGGAGACTGGCTGCCAGTTTCTGTTTTGTATAGATTGATGTAATCAAGCATGGCACTACAGTATGAAATATGTAACAAATGATTTTAGMGTATATATGACAAGACTGCAGTGTGACATGAAAAGAGTTACAAAAAGAATCAGAGAAAGCAAAGGACTCAACCTGCATCTTGTTACGGTGTGTTGTGCCCTTGGCATGAATTCGGGCCAGCAATTTCATTTCTGTACTGACACAAGCATCTTTAAATGTGGCAGTAGTGAAAATGCAAGGGTATAGAGGAGAAATCTGCAAAAGGAGAAAGGGATCWCTTCGTGTCTCATATGTAGATGTGCATTATACTGGTGGAACTAAAGTAGGGATGAGGTTCTGCCCCTGATGGAGCCAGTGGGACCAAATAGCACTCAGATGTTTCTAATGCGATGCAGGCCTAAGGGCAATTTTCTGAAGACACTTTATATCCATTCTAGTATTCTCAGTGCCAGCAAAACAGCTTTACTCCACAGTGCAGATAACTTTTCAGATCTGTCCTTAACACAAGATATTTGAGACAGCCTCTGTTACCAGCCTTCTGTAGTGGTGCTAAATTCCAGAGGAAAAGACTCAGCAATCAGTTTAACAAGGTGCTGGCATAAGCACAGTTCCCAGAGCAGAGGAGATGGAAAGGGAAAAGATACCCCTTGAMACAAGAAAGCTATAGAAAAGGGCTTATTAAGAGCTTGCTTTATACTGCTGAGTTTCTTTGGCCTTTGGAAATGATTTTTAAAATCTAAGTAAAAATACTCCTGTCCCAATGAAAGTACGGAAGAAATAAAGTACATTTGATATTTAAACACTGTGTTTTATTTTACACTGACATAATGGCTGTATAAGTAATTCTGGAGCCTGGCATGAGTTGGAAATGCTCAGTTCCAGTAGTCTAATTTGAGGTTGTACATTTAAAAAGCTTTCAAAATCTCAAAACTGTCTGATCGATGAATATGAGAAAGTTGAGATTTAAGCATTTGTGGACTTTAGAGATGGTCTCTTTTTTGGTTGTAATATTTCCCTGTGCTCTACAGTATTAGAGAGACTTCAACACATTTTACTCTGGGTGTTTTAAAAAAAATATATTCTTCTTATATATTCTTCTTCTTATATATTTTTTAAAAAATATTCTTCCTTATGTGAAGATCTTGTTGGGATAAGAATGAAAAAGTGGGCTTTATAGTTTAAAGGTAACTCCTCAAACTATGGCATGTGAGGAATTTACACTAGCCATAGTGTAAATAATAGGAATCTATATTTTTAGCTGAGTGTTACTTTCATTCAGTTTATGCGGATTGTGGCCATGTTTCCCTTAGGGTTTTTGGAATTTCTTCTTTTTTTTTTTTTTTT
>PTEX01000004.1:7309687-7350178 GCA_003342815.1 Eudromia elegans | reverse complement strand
ATTTCATTCTCTCCGTAAGCTATCTAGTGCAGCATGAGCCCTGAGGAGCCAGCAGAAGACAGCAAGCGTTTGCAATCCATTTTGAAATATCTCYCCTGAAATTGGCAGCTATGTGCCGGCCCCTTCCATCTGCAGGCACTGGTACAGTTGGCAGTTTCCACCCTGCAAAATCAATCATGCCCCTTCCAGATTAAAAGGCCTAAATAATGTTCATGCATTTTAAGAATATTTTTTTAATTTCCTGATATTTATAACAACACTTAGGGAAACTTGACACTGAAATCTGTTTCCCAACTGCATTTGTTTTTCCCTCATGTGTGCACACTGATTTGTTATTGCAAGATTGCTCATCAGTGCTGGGCTTTTTCTTTTTTTTTTTTTTTTTTCTTAGGGTTTTGTTTAGTTTTAAGACAGTGGATTAAAGCACACATTATCAAAACAAATACGTTAAAAATAGTTTCACACAGCACTGAATTAATGCTAAGATTTCTTTATGCTTTCCAATGCCACCTATTCAAAAGTCCCTTAAGATGTTAACTCTAGCCCATATTCTGTTACACACGGCGAGTGAAAAATGAAACTGAAGAAGGAGGTTTTGTGCTGACCTTAGGCCAGACATCTGCCAGAGCACTCACCTAGCATAAGCTAAAACACCATGCTCGTAGCTGAAAAAGCTTCAGAAAGCACATTAACTGGTGCTGGGCCATAAGATGATTTTTATCATTATTATGATGTATTGCACCATCCCAGGTGCAAAGGCTGCACAGGTTGTTGAGGGCTGCTCAAGCTGTCCAAAAGAAGAAAATATCTATATTCATATTAAACATTTGAACTTTGTAGCCAAACTTCCCTGAATTGTTGAAGAAACTTTTAGTATATGGACTTTGAGTTAAGGTTTTGGGGGCCTAAAATAGAGGTCTTCTGTAAAAATGTAATAAACACTCCTAAAAACTGGATTTGTGCAATTTCCAGAGATGAAACTGAGATCAGTTGTAAGATTAATTAGTACTGGTCTATGTTACTGTTCTAAAAGAATACTTACACTCACCTTGGTAAGCTGATTCTTTCCATTCTGGCAAGGATTGGTGGAGCCTTAGAGTTAACTTCCAGATTGAGGAATGATTGAGCATGGGTTAAAGGGCATGTCTTGCTTTGCCCTGTGTTGGTCCTTGAGCACCATTGCTCTTCCTCCTCCCCTTCCTTTTCCATGCCCAATTTTTACCTTTAGGCTCTTTTTGGAACTTRACGTGATTTTATCACCTACCCAGTGAATGTCCAGTCCCATTCTATGCAGAATTCTCATTTTTCTTCAGTGCCAATTTGGGCTTTTTAATGATGGTGTAATTATGCATTCAAAATAAGCAACCTTTTCCTAGTTGGATGAGAGATTCAGTTTTTGGAATGGAAAGATAGAGGTGATGACAGATGATTCTTAAAACTGTGTAGCAAACTAATCATAATTTTAAGCAAACTAATTTTCTTTAAGTACGCTCTTTATCTTGCTGAACCAAAATGCTAATTACTGAGGAGGTCAAGAGACTATTCCTATTTATATAGCTGGAGAGCCCCCATCCTGGAACTGCTGCAGGGTAAGCTGTAATAGTTGTTCCAGAAATCCTAAGAAGAAAAAGTAACTCGGGTTCCAATTCCCATTCCATCTTAAATAGCATATGCCGTGTCCTGCAAATGCAGAGATGTTCCAGATGTGTTCCAGGTGCATCATACCAACCAGGTAAGTACTGTGTTAGCCACTTGATGCACATTCATGTGGATAGACTGCACTTCTAGAAGTCTAACCTGTACAAGCACAGTATATTTCACCAGGCAGGCAGGTTATCCAAAGACTACCCCGTTTACAAATTCACTAAATTTGCTATGCAATTGACAGTGCTTGTACAGCGAGATTCATGAATTTCAAAAGCCAAAAGGTCTGCACTTCATATCTGAACCTGTTTGCTGAACAGTAATTCTGAATAATAGTCCTGAACAGAACTCTTGGGGATTGACTCATGGATTCAGAAAACCTGTTACGTGATAGCTCTGGAAAGCATTTGTTGTATGAYTTCTTAAGAAGCAGTGGCAGATGCACTCCAAGATTGTGACTAGGTGAGATTGGATTGTAAAGTTATTAAACGGCACAAAGGAACTTTGTTTCCATGTAGGCAAAAGCCAAATCATATCTTAAATGGAAGCATGAGGTTTGTGCCTGAGTTTGTTGTGTTCTGTTTGTTGTTTTGAATTGCAAGGCTTTATTTGTTGCTCTAAGGTTTTGTGCAAGTATCTTATTTCAATCATATCRGAGATCTGCTTTGGACAGGACAGCACCATTTGAAGGATCACACAATGAAGGATGAAAGAAGCTATGAAGAATAATTTGCTGTAATTGATAATTAGGTTCTCTTTGCTCTTTCTGTGTTTATACCATCACCTTTATGATCTGAAGGAGTTTCCGAGGTTCTTACCCCAGAGAAGGACAGTGTAGTTTCAATTGACATAATGACAGTAATATTGCAAATATCTTCTTAAGACAAATATYCCAACTGTAGATCTAATTGCAAGTACAGAGACAATCATGATGTTGATGAAACTGCAAAAATTGCCTCTTTATTCCCCCATTGCAAGTATACTTAGTAGGAGATGATTAATTAAGGATGGTTAATCATCCTAAGTTTTTTAGCTTTGTTTAACTGGTTTCCCAGCTAATCATAAGAATGCAACACCGATGGCTAAGGAGAAGCACAGGAACTTGGTGGAGGGGGGTGGATGGGAAACACAGTAATAGCATCCTGTAATCTAGGGATAGGGAATTAGTGAGCTCCAAGTTATCTTTGATTTTTTTGTGCTAATCCTTGGTAAGGTGTGGGTTTTTTTTTCCCATTTATTTGTTGAGTTATAAAGCAAACTTTGTAATTTTGTGCTTTGACCTATGAGAAGCAGCGTTCTTTCCAGTTATTTTCTCTCTTACCTTTTGTATCTTTTTTCCAAAGCCCTTTTTACATGCTTCATCCTAWTTGAACTTCAAGGTCTCCCATCTGTTTATCTGTATGTAGCTGTCTCACAGTATTGCTCATAAGGATCTTGCTGGACTCCTTATACAGGTAATGCATCCATAAAATCCAAAAAGCATCTGTATAATGCTTGCAGTTACTCCATCTATTTATTTTTTTTCTCCATTAGTTGTGGGCCTTGCACTCCCTCAGACAAGTATCTCCTTGAATAAGCTGTCTTTTATAGATGACCAAAAAAAAAAAAAAAAAGTAATGAAATCATACCATTTTAGTTTTGGAGATAATTCTTCGGCATTGTTTTAAGCTCTCTGATGGAGTGGAAGCCTTTACCTAGTAATTATTTCTTCTATTAATTATCTTGATAACCCTGGTGCATGCACACTGAACCACTTTAATTTTCACTTGGCGTGTTCTAAATCAGTGGAGGAGAAACTCCCCCTGTGTCTTTTGCTTCTTGTCTGTAACACAAGACAATGAAATATGGGAAGTAAATGGGGCCGGGGAGCGAGGGAATGGAGGTACCAATTTGTAAATGGTCTCATTTCTGACAGAAATGTTGATAGGTCTTTTGCCAGGCTTGAGAGCCGGTTGTTGTGGTGGCTGCAGTCTTCTTGCCGGTGCACTTACGAGTGTCTGTCAGTCACAAAGATGATACATTTCTTTATCATGTGTGTGATTATAAACCATTATTTTGTGAGAGGCCCTATGCTTTTCCTAGTGTCTCAGCTACTCTTTATAAAAAGTTCTTCTGTCAAGGAATTCTCCAGACTTGTACAATAATGTATCAAGGTGGCAAACTCTGACAGTTTCAAAAGCTGGGTTTCATTTCAGGAGAGCTTTTAAGCTGTCTTGGCTATGTACCTGGCAGACATTTCAGTCACCGTCTCTACTTTTTTCTCTTGTTTCTTTCCTACATGCCATGAAAATATTTTCCTTAAAGTATTTACATAGTAACAGTCTTCCATGTGATCTTTTTTTTTTTTTTTTGTATTCGGAACAGCATTTTAATGGGTAATTGAGAGGGAACACTTCCTTCTCATTAGACACTGAATAATTTGATCTCTGGCTAATGTATCTGAAAAATGTTGCAGTGTGTTATGATGATGGTAAAGTAGAATTTTTTTTTTTTCTTTCCACAAGGTTACATCTGTTTACACTATTTTATTATCTGTTGAGTGCTATGATATGAAGTCTTTTTATTGCAGTTTTGTTTAAGAAGAGCCAAGCATTTGACGGAGCTGTCAATCAGCATTTAGTCGTACAGTATCTATTTCTGTCYCTGCTCTTAGCACAGAGGGCTATTATAGTCTACATTACGGGATAGGTACTTTGGATATAGATATCCTTGAGGGGCAGGATTTATTATGAAAGAGGAGATTCAACATAACAAGGGCCATAGTTTAAATAACCAAGTTTATAAAAGTTAAATAAAGCAGAGTTTATACACTGAAATTTTTGTCTACTAACACCATTCTTTCATAGTTGAATTTGTTACCAAGACACTTCAAATAATGCCTTTTTTTTTAAAAAAAAAAAAAAAAAAGGGAACGTACTTGAGATAATTTTGGTGTTACGTTTGGCTGAGACCTTGCATTTCAGCTCTGTTGGTGCTACATTTGGCAAAAGGTGTCTTAGGGCCAGTGCTCACTGAAGCATCTTGTGTTCTCCAATGATACCTACAGTCTTTGGGAACCTCTTAGAGCCCAGAGTGTTTGAAAATCGTTTCATCCATGTAACTTCTAGTCTTGGATGGAGTAAGCACCTAATACACCCCTCAAGAGAACACCTGAGTGATTATACCTGTTTTGGTGAAGCTGTCTCTTAGCCGAGTGTAAAAGAAGTAAACTCCTAAAAAGAGAATAGACCAGTATGAAGTCTGCAGTCTCATACGCACACAACTTCCCACATGTGGGAGCCTCTGTTAAGTAGATAAAATGCAAAGGTTCTGAGGATATGAATTCCACAAAACAGACATATTTAAAAATGGRCAGTTTGGTTTTTTGTTGTATTTAGAAATTATTCTGATAAGGTTTCCTCTATTGTAATTTAGCATGAAAAGAAATGTCAAACACACTGTTTGATAGGTTTACTCAGAGATAGAAAATTTTCTTTTTTTTTTTCTTTAAAGCTTTAAAACCTGAGCAAAGTCACTTGTTCTGTGCATTGTGCTCGCATATAGTTCTGCTTATCCAATAATCTGCTTCAGAAGGTAAATATAGGTGTAATGCAAAATACGTAATAATTTAGAGCACTTTTGGAAAGACAGTTTTGAATAGAAAAATATAAGAGTAAAGCTTAATATAGTTATGTCAGCAGTTATATGCATGTAAACAATACTGTAGAACCAAGTTTAATTTTTTTTTTAAATAATAAACTTTTAAAACCATTCCTCTTTCTGGAGGAAAATTGTTTTCTGTGCTGAATTTCCTCCCCTCCRTCCAGTTCACGTGCCTTGCAGTTARTTATGTAGACCAGCATTAGTTCTCTTGCTATAGTCCTTCCTTGAGCAAATGAGGGGCTTTCTAATGAAAGCCTGTGTTTTGCTTTCACTAGGGGTTCCTGGCTCCAGACCTACGCTTACCACTAAATATTAATCTTTCAGACCATAAGTACTTGSAACACTGGACTGCCTCATGTGTTTGCTATAGTCTATTTAGTGTCTTTCGATCTTGGTAGTGTTCCTGAAATTCTCCTCTAATGCAAACATAGAGGTTGTCCGCCTATTCTTACACATTTCAGGCAGTTACCGACTGTGGATATCATGTGCTATCACACAAAGAATCAGATACTGGGAAACCTAATTTTATGTGACACTGCTGGCTGTATTTCTGCTTATTGGAAAGATCTTGCCTTCTGTACTTGAAATATGCGTATACGTAAAATTCGAATATTAGTCACAAAATACACTGTAGAAAATTAGTCTATAGACTTGCGAGTCATTTTGAAATTGCCAAAACCAAGAATATTTAAAAATATTGCTTGTTCTTCTGTATATAACAGGAAGAGGAATTGTCATTTGTGTCAGTTAATCTCAGTTAGTACAGAAGCCTTGTTGGAGATAAGAAGGGAGAGTAACTATTTTTGTAGCGAACATGGAAAATCTCAGTAAAATTTATTTATGTGTTCTCAAAGAGAACGTTTAAACAAAAACTTCAATAGTATATCCAGGATATATTGGTAACCAAAGGAAAGTTTCTCCTGTCAYTATTTACACTAAAGTACCATATCCTTCAGAGTCCTCTAGTCATGTCACAAGTGACAAGATATTCTCCAGGATAAACAAAGAAAGAGTATAGTCCTGAGTGTTGTAACCTTTCTGCTCAGCAAAAGAGGTGTATTGGTCTTGGACTACAGCACTGAAATCTCCTCTGAGAAAAACAGTGATAGGTATTTTTATTTTTTGACTGAAAGTAAATGAATAACACTCAAAGCTCAGCTAATGCACCAGCTGGAGTCAATTTTCAAAAGGGAATGGCTTTGAGTTGGGGATCGAGGCTTTGATCAAATTCTGTTATTGCTTACAACATTTCTTCCCCTCTGTTGCCCACTCTTTCCCTCCCCCCACAAAGGAACACACAACAGAACTAATGAAACTTCAACACTTCTTGTGACTGAGAAATGCTTATTTCTCAGGTCAGTATCTGCCTCTGCTCAGCTCAGAGACACCCTTTGTGTTTAAATGATAGAGATTAGTTTGCCACAGAAATGGCGTGGCCGTTCAAGTTGCTTTCGCAGTTAACTCTGGACATTGCTCACTTTGGTTTCTAAAGTTGACTGGGAAGGTGACCGTTGTTTGAATAAATGACTGTGAAGTCAGAGAATTGATTGTTTATTTAATATCTACTATTGTGGGCGATGCTGGTGATCACAAAGATCATGGAAATCAACGTTATCAGAGATTTGCGTTAATTCAGGAAGGTCTGGGATAGGTCAACTCACTGCTAAGTTTGCATTTAATACATTCAGCTATGCTTTCTGTACTGGTACTGACAAATCACCTTTGTTTTACAGATCTGACTTTATGTCCAAAATAAATTCTCCCGTCACTTTCTCACTTCCTCTAACAATCGCCTCAAGCCTAGAGAAACTAGAACAGAGCTCTAATTCCTCCTGTCTCGCACTTCCTTTTGATAACTGTGGGAAACATTGCTATCCTGCCTGTCACTGCAGCTTGTAACCRTGTTCAGTTTGATTCTCTAAAATAAAATGAATGTTTTATGTGGCAATAGCAGTTGATGCAGTCCTTGATTATAACTTCTTTTAGTAACTTAACTTTCTGAGCAACATATTTGTGTTTTCTTCTATGCTTCTGCTAAGTTAAGAGGCCTTCTCCTCCTTTCTGATTCTTCCTCCTCCTCCCAGTTTATTAGCTAGGAAAAACTTGAGAATATGTTGTGATAAACAGGGCTGTTTCTTTACTACCTTGTCAACAATCTGTCTTTGACCTTTGTTTCTCATTTTCTTAAAACCCATGGGAGATATTGGGAGCTCCAGATTACAGAATCACAGAATGTTTGAGGTTGGAAGGCACCTCTGGAGATCATCAAGTCCAACCCCCCAGCTCCAGCAGAGACCCCTAGAGCACAGGGCACAGGGYGGCATCCAGGTGGGTTTGGAAGATCTCCAGAGAAGGAGACTCCACAGCCTCTCTAGGCAGCCTGTTCCAGGGCTCTGAATGCTGCARGGAAGCTACTGCTTCTATTTCAGTGCCTGGCTTGTGTTCACAGTGGTCCCATTTGCTGCTCTGGACTCATTGTGGTGCCTTCTAGGTTGTACTTGTCCTCTGAGGTGCATCCTGCTGTAGTGCCTAATTCTGCTCTTTACATAGTTGTCACTTTCATTGCCTCCCAGTTGCTCCTCCTGTCTGTCTCAATCTTTGCACTTAGTTGGGTTGGTCTTTGATCTTAATTTTGGGGGCTGATGATCTCCTAGCAATATGTCACCCTGACAAGCAAGGGCTCTGCCCCTGGCATTTTCTCCTATAGAAGGGTACTTGTACAGGTCTTGGGCTAGTACAACTTATGCTAGTCTATTTAAGGAAAAAAAAATGCCATTTCATAAGACGTTGGCCTTCTTACTGTCATCGAACATAGTACCTTTATCCTATGTTCAAGTTACTCACAGGCAAATAAGAGATCCCAAATATGAGCATTTCTTTTTCTTTCCCCATCCCCCAGTTTGCTCTGCACTGAGGGAAGAGGAGCATTGTGACTGATTTGCATGCAGTTTATACTGCATTTAAGTGGCAGAGCATTTCAGAAATGCTCCTGCTACAATTGGAGCGCGGTTACAAGCTGGTTCTTCATGGTGCCTCTTGTGAGTGGGGAGAAGTGGGGGGGGTGGTAAAATAAATTAGCAAAATGGTTTCCCAGTGGCCTCTGATTGGTATAGCTTTTAGTGGATTATATAAAAACGGTGTCAAATTTACTACTGCTGAAGATTTCACCTTTAAGGATATTTTCTTCACTGTTGGAAAAAATTGGTTTTGATAACATGGCTGCACCTTGAATGACTAGAAATGTCTTACTGTTTGTCCAAACAGATAAAATGTGTAAGACAATTGAAAATGAAGTTCTTATGGATTTGCTATGTATTTGGCTGACTCTCTGGAGGGCTGGTTGTTAGAACAGCATATAATATATCACTCTTAAGTAGCTGTGAAATGTTGCAAGATTGACAGCTGCTTGCCAAATGATTTTACTAATCAGACCTGCATGTTAAGAGTAAAGTGTACCATGCTTGCAATATATAAAAAGTGATTTTTAAGTTTTTTTTTTTTTTAATCTGTATTTCTAGTTATTGAAATGAAATGCCTCTGCTTATAGCTGAAATGTAAGATTAGGTGGTCTGTGGCTGGAAAGAAGCAAGGAAGCAAGAAGAGAAGTAGCAATTGTGAAAGCAAAAGTGAAAGACTTTTCCTGAACAAATGCTTATATGAATGAATTATTGGCTGGACACTTGCAGGAGATGGAGAAACATCTCTGAAGAATCAGCCAGCAAGCTAAAAAGAAGCTAATGTTTCCTAGGAAAAATCTGTAAGGGACTTAATGAGTCTTAATGGAAATTGGGGCTAAAGAGAGGTATGATCAATAGTGGCGTGACTCTAGAAATGAGGCTATTAGCAGATGTGAAGAAGTTGAGATCCATAGAACYACAGTCATATTTTCTTACTTTAGAGTTTTACTCTTTCTATCATTTACTCCCTGTGTTCCCCCAAATCAAGATATATGGACTATTTTTTTTTAAAGCACATCTCAAATGAGGGTTTTTTTTAATACGAAATGATATATTCAAAAATTATTTTGTTGGAAAAAAGCTTGAAGGAACAAATATTAAAAGCTGTCTTCCAACTGATACATTTCTCTACTAATCCTATTAGTAAAAGGAAAAAGAAAGGAATAGGGGCCCAGAAGTCCTTTGCAATGTCACCTGTTATATGAAAAAGCAAATGATTCTCATTTTCAAAGTAGAAATATACTAATTTCTCATAATTTTAGGGGAAATATCAGCAGTTTAATTTTGAGAGATGGAGTTTCTCAGCTTTTTTAGGAAACCTTTTCTGACTAGATTTGCATGCTATTCCTAGATAAACTATGCCTCTGTTGGGAAGAGTTAAGCACTAAACAATGGTGACATTCTCCTTATTTAAGAAGTCAACACTTATTTTCCTCCTGTTCCTCCCCAAACTGAATACTCTGGACTTTTATAATTTAAAAATGTAGACAGCTTGTGCTCCATCCTAGCCCCTCCTTGACCAAGATCTGTGTATTGACTTTAGTTTTCTGCTCCCTTTCAGTAACTCCCTTTCCCTCCCCACCCCCTGTTTCTTTATGGCCTAAAGACAAAACACATTTAGACACTTTTCCGTTCTGGGCACAGCACATAGCTGCTCTGAGCCTGCCTGGTTACCATAATGACACGTAATTACAGTGCTTCACTTTCCAAGCTTAGCCTGACTGGAGTAATGGCCTTGTCRGGAGGGGGGATTTTATGCTGCAAAAGAGCCAAACCATGAACATATTATGAACATACAAGAAAATTCTCCTAGTCACCAGTGCCGTGGAGCAGCACATAATATCCTCCCTTCACTGTGTTTTCAATTGATTCCGGGAGAACTAGGCTTTCCCTGCAGGAATTGACCTTGTGCCACTGTCCGCAATGGAAACATTGCCACTGACATTATTGAGAATTGGATTGGATAGACAGGTTTTATGAATCGCGGGATATTTTGAGGCAATGTGACTTTTCTCATCYCATTAGTAGTTTCTAGAGGGAAGTCTGTGTGAATACTTCAGTTTGCTTCTTGCAGTGGGTGCTGTGAGCTGCTACTGCTGGAATACAATCAGTAATTTCACCTCTTGGAGGAAGCCAAGTCAGGGAATTTTTAAAACTGAGTGGGACCACTAGCAGGCGATGTAGTAGAGCTGAGAGCCATCAGTGCACTTAAAAAGGAAACTGTGYGTAAAAATGGCTGAATACATTAATGTAAATAGATGTTTTTCCTAGACGCAATCTTCAAATAGCATGAAGCTAGACTTAACAGCTACATGCTTTGGCAAAATAGTTTGAACAGCAAGCTAAGAAATCTCTTCTGTGTTCCTATGTGAATTTTGTTCAAAACAGTAATGTGTTCTCTGAAATAAGGCAAAACCTATCCCTGTCATTGGAAAAAAAAACAAAAGCAAAACAAGAAACAAGCTTGAGCTTCAGGCCAGCCCTGGACTAAAGAGAAGTTAGCTGTCATATGCATAGCAATGCACGCGGTCGCAGTCTCAGCCATGGCTCAGAACGGCAATTCTCACTTTTCTGAGAGGCAATATTGGGAGATAAATAGGATCTGTTCTGTGTTATTGGTCACTAGGAATGTTTTAATTAAAATTACTGCATTGTCTTTACTTATTGCGTTWATATTGATGATTCTAATTCAGTGGCTGATGATATTTGAGATATTGTTATTTCACCAATTATATGCATTGTAACAATAATAAAATCTACTGGAGAGTTTTTATGTATGTGTAGATAGAATTGTCTGGTGTTTGTTTGTTTGTTTGTTTTTCCAGAGAGGATGGGAAGATCCAAAATAAATCAATAATTTATTTTATTTTATCTGATATGACTATACCTTTTTTTAAAGAAAAGTTTATCACCTTTCATACATGGAAAATATTTTGAAAGTTTAATTTCTCTTTTCAACTTAAAATTCTATATTCCTGCACTAGGGATATATTATAGTTTTTATGTTTGGATAGCTGAGACAGAATTATTTGCAAAGACAAAATAAAAGATAAGTGGTTTAAACATTTAAACTTGCAAAAATTTTAATGGTGTATTTTGATGGTAGCATGTTCTTATAAAACATGTGCTTGGTTTCTGCCACTCTATCTTCCAGACTTTTCTATTTGGAAATAATACATTTTGAGCAAAGAGGAAAATGAGTCACAATTTCAGATCTTTCCTTGAGAAAACTTTGATAGAATCTTGTTTTCCTGTTATCGAAACTTTTATAAGAAAGAGAGAAAGAAAGAAAGGGAAAAAAAAAAAAAAAAAGGTAACTTTCACTGCCCAAAAAGGATTCTTTTCATCTGGTAGTTTTCAGCCAAACTCTTCTGTTTGATTTTGGTACTTAGAGGTGCTGAGAGGTATTTCTGTTCACTTTAGAAATGGTTCCTAGTGGTGAAGATCAGCTTTATTACCAGTAATTTACTTAGATGATAGAGAGTACTTGTTGGGAACGCAGGGACTAATTTCTTCCACTGCTTGGTAAAAAATAAGTGAGTTTGGAAACTTCCCAAGGGGAAAATACAGTTTTTACTATTTTACTGTAGTAAGATCTTCATAGTTCACTACTTGCTAGTCCATAGGCTCCCATACACTCAGAATTGTTTCCACTGTTGAGATAAAAAGCCATAACTATATTATAATGAAAGCTCGCATTCCTTAGACTATCACTTCAAAATATACTGTTAAATAGTTGTAAGTATATTTTGAAGTTCTATCATAACAAATTATCCCTGTCAAACAAATAAAGAGTATTTTGATGCATTACTCTGCTTTTAGTTATATTTGTTATTAAATCATAAAATACAGTAATTTGTGATTCAGATTTCAGCTAGTGTGAGTAACTATATTTCTGTTGTACTCATATTGGYTGGAAAGTTTGTTTTTTAAATTATTACCAAAGCCTTTAGTAGTGAAGTAAATATCATAACAAATACACTAAGATCTGAGCTTCTGTAACAAATTGAGTTTTAGAGGAAAAACTTAACTATTATAATTCATGTATCATGACTATGGTAGACAAAGACCACTCTTGAGTTCCATTGCTACTCATAGACAAAAAGTCTTGTTCCATATTTGTCATATTTGATGACCAATTTTGATCAATTCAGTTTGAATGAGTTTCATAATACTCTGGTACAAGATTCCTTTTTTCAAATAAAAGATAGCAATACATACAACCAGTTACATGCTGTTTATAACAATGAGGGAAAAAGAATTTTTTAAAAATTTTTTTTTATTAAAAAAAAGAAGAGAAGATATTTCACTGTTTATGTCTATATAGTTAAAGAATGTTTYCTAGAATTTGAAAAGATTTCTTGCACCACGTCTATCAGAACAGTATGGAGATGGAATATAACTAACCTGGTAAAAATGTGAGATTTGAAATTAGAAGCTAGTGATTCAACTTCAGAGAATTAAATGGTGAAAAATAATTCATTTAGCACTGCATGATTTCAGTAAGAAAATCTACAAACATCCCGAATGGGATACTCACTACTTAAAAGGAAAATGTTGCCCTGGCTGGAAGTTCAGTTTCAGAGCTCTTAACCAGCTCTTGGCCCATGGTCCTCTCTACCGTAAATAGCACTTTTGTTTAAAAACTCTGAATTTTCGTGTTAGGAACTTGGTGCAACCCATTTGCCACTTATGTGTGAAAGTTCCCTTGTGTAGGGCAGAACATAGATTAGATACTTTTATATCTATGAAACAGTGCATTGCTCTGTGCAGTGTAAACAACAGATGACTGTAAGAAGCTAATTGTAATCCATAGTGATGCTGCTCTTACTAGCCAGAGACAAGCATATTCATTAACCTTGACAAAGCACTGCTAAATGACATCTTGAATTTGTCTGCCAATATGGGCTGCAATTATCAAATCAATTGGCTTTACAGAAAATCAGATCCTATTCTTCTATATTGCTCTTTACTGTTGGCACTACCTGTGCAATTTTGGCCTTGCCAAACCCTTCTTTGATGCGGGAGCTCCCCACGTTTAAGAAGCCAGTAGCTTCAGAAATATGCCTTGTAAACAAGGATTTCAAAATAAAGGAAACAAAATTACAAAATAAGAACTTAGTTTGATATTCAGATGGAGAATACCAAATGTCAGTTATTTTGCGTATTTAATTTCTGTATCGGCAGTGTAAAAACTTCATTCATGGCCAGGGAAGTAATGAGACTGAACAGGCGGGATTCCTGTTGCTAAATAGGTCATTTACAATTATGTCTCTAAATGACAATTATATGTTTTTTTTTTATGACATGATATACATATCTAGGTAATTAAATGTCTAGCTACAGATGTACATATATTTCAAACTAAATTCTTCATCTATTTTATATGCAGACTATTTATTCAGTAGCTAATGAAAACTAATAAAATCATTGCCTCCTAGCAGTGGGTAAGCCCAAGCTACAGTTCTTCATGGAATTTATTTATAATCTCTCAAAGGCAGTAATGAAGTTCCATTGCTGTAAACATTCATTGTTGTTTCAGAAGTCTTAAATGGTTATAGTAATATTTACTTTGTATTTGGTTCACTGTGGAATACTTAAAATCTTATTTTGCACACAATATTATTAATGCAGTCAGGAAACATGTCCTTATTTTCTTAGTCACTGTCATTGCCGAAAGTTCAGCTCCTGCTGAGTGGTGATAAAACTCTTTTCTTTCCTTCTGTCAGTGCTGTTCTCAGGTTAATGATTTTATTGTGTTCTTGTTTGAAGAASATTTTTTTTTCTCTGGATTAATCTTTGGATAACTTTTTTAAAGGCTTTTAACACAGAGGAATTTTTAACCTCCCCTGACTGCTGTCAGCAGTCTGCCTACCCTCCGTGGTGCTAAGTCAGCATCTTCGGATTCAGCACTTTCTGTCATTGATTGATAGAAGACACCTCTTTCGCAGGTACTGAGTCAGACACATTGGGGAGAGACAGACAGGCTGCAGGAGAAAATTTAATGAAGCGAAAGCAATTGGGAACCACATTCAATACTGTAATTTGTTACAAAGAGTCTAACATTTCTAAATATTACTTTTTGATAGCAGATATTAATGCAAAAATTTAAATGAGAGTATTCGAAAGCACACCTTTTGAGGAAAGATCATATAAAACAAACAAAACACTGAATCATGGGGGCTGGGTTTATTGTCAGCATAGCTGAAAAAATCTGCATTTAACCATATTGTAACCAAGTATGCCAGTATTGAATTCGGTGTAGCATATGCATGCTTTTCACAGATGATTCTATTGATGTGTTTTTTAAAGAAATAGTTTAGTGAACTCCATCCAGATCCCGGCAGAAGTATTTTCCAAGAAACTGTTATTACAACTTGTACTTAGAAAGCAATGCAGAATTTTGGATAGTAGTTGCAGTAAAGCTGATTTCTCATTCCAAAGGGTAATCTTTGTGTAAAGGGAAGTTTCGTGTCAGTGCCTCACTTTCTGAGGGGAGGAGTAAAGAATGAGGAGATAGAATAATGACTGCAAGTAGATTGCATATTTTTCTTCCTTCTAACTAAGGTTTTGGTTCAATAATTTCAGAAAACCATCAAAAAAATCCAGGCAGGCTTCCTCAGTTGGTTCATTCAAAATACTACGTTGTTGTTGTCCGGCCATTATGAGTMTAATCTTCTGTTTTGTTAATGCCATAACTTAACTGATTATTGGAAGATACTTTTTTTTTTCTGAAGAAAACACAAAATTACTTTACATTTTAAAAACTTTTAAGAAATACAGAAGGTTGCCTCTAACACACAGACTTAGAGAATTATTCAGTCCTGTCTAATATGTGCAAATGAGTTGTATGGTGTTCTGATTTCTTGGTTGAAAATGGCATTCTTGAAAAAGGCCATTGATGGCACCATCCTGTGCCTTTTAACATCAAGGAAAATGCTGAGAGAACAAGAGTTAAAAACAATCTACATTTTTATGCAAACTTACGAAACACTACATCTCTCTGATTTAGAAAACAAGCAGTAATGTTGAATTCTTCCATCTTCTCTATATAGCTAAAACCAACATGAAATTCAGTAATGTGCTTTAGTAATGTTCTTCAGTAATGTTCCTTGTTAAGATTTGTCTTGGTGTCTCCTGAGATTAAAAGTAATCACTATTGCTTTCTGAAAACAAAAAAAAAGTAATGGTCAGTATCTTAAATGTATTTAAGTGTCTCTAGTGAGGGGTTAGTTGGATGTCTGTGGATTAACAGCTGACTTAAGAACATACTTTTTAAAATTTTTCTAAAAACTCACAACCAGTATGCCTATAATTATTCTTTAGGTTATGTAGTCACCTGTTTTTATATTACTAAACAGTATGGCTTCTGATTACTTTAGAAATGTCCAGTATAAGGCATTGCCATGGGACTATGACTATGCTAGCCAATTCTCAAGGAGTGACTTCATGGGAACTTTCAATTTAATTTTTTGGAAACTGCTGTGACACTTCACTGTAAATATTATTTACTTGCTGGTTGAAAAAGGATTAACTTTTCATGCTTTTTAAAAGTCTGTATTAATTATGACTGCCCTTACTAAAAGAAGTGTTGGCATCTGATGTAATGAGCCAGTGAGCTGGATATTGGTTTACATGATAGTGAAATTCCCAGATTTTTCATCTTTCTATATRCAGGATTCTGTATGAGTGCAGAATTTTATCATCACCAAGTGTTTTTTGGAAAAGGTTTTAAGATTATGCAGAGGGTCCGTCTCCACAGTTGATTACAGATGTTTAAATTTGCGTGATTAGATAGGTAAAGCATATATAACAAAGAAAAGATTGTAGCTATCTGATTTTGAAGACTGAATTCTTGCTGCTTCTCCTGAAATCTGGTAGCTGATGTGCTTGCTATCCATGTGCATTGATGTTAATTCTCCCAGGACCTGTTCTGATTTACATTTATGTAATCTATCTGGACTTAAATACAGTGAAGTATATTCATCAACCAGTACAATTTTGTCCCTTAGCCAAGTGTGATATAGAAGACAATTTGAAAGGAGAGTAGAACTTGCTGATGTGAAGTTGTCATATTCAGAAAAAAAAAAAAAAATCTCCAAAGCAACAGAAAAAAACCCTTACGGTAATGCAAAACCATTTTTTATAAACATATTTACATAAAAATGCACAATAAAACCAAACAACAATAGGCGGAAAATGCAACAAAATACTCAACAACAAAATCAATAAAAACAAACAAACTAAGCAACAAAATGAGTAAACAACAATTAGAGCATTTAACAGGCAGGGAGAGATGGTCTGCGTTCCGAAGCTTTGTAAGACAATGATAATTTGAGCTCTAGGAGGCTTTCTTTTTCCTGCGACTGTTACTGCTGAGTTGTACATGACAGGACCATTTATCTAGTGACATAGCACTCCCTATTTGATGTTTTTAAAAACACAATTGTGAAAAATCTTAATTTAGCTCTCTGATTATTTCTTTCCAAGTGGATTGCCCACTCCTTCCCAGTAAGCCTAGGTGATTTCAGATGCTTATTGTTCAAACTTATAGTCCTTTTCCTTGTCCCCTGCCTTATCAAGTGCTGAAATAGGATAGTATGTTACAAATGTATGGACAGGGCCTACTGTTCCAGATTAAAATGGGATTTTGGGAGAGAGAGCCTGGGCAGCAGCCCTAGCAGGTGCTAGACTTGTATCACCACATCTTGACATTGCCAGCATCTTGACATTGGCATGGTAGAAGTGTAGAGCATATTGGTCTCCTAGAGCAGCATGTTGGTCTCCGTTGCACTTCTCAAACACTTATCCTGCAGTTTTGCCCTCTGGTGTAATCTGTCATCTCTGACAGTGCTGGTGTTAGGGCATTTCTTGTTGCTTGTATATCAAGTTTTTGTTTAGTTAAGTAGGTTAAATCAGGACCCTTATTTTTCAAAAATTATTCAAAAGGATAACCAGACCCTTGTTTCCAAGGAGATTAATTTCTACGCAAAGAGTAGACAAGGTCTCAAAATACTGCATTTGAGAGTTTTGATTCGTGTTGATGTCTTCTATGTAGAGTTTCAGAAATGATAGATTGATGCCAGCAGCTGTAGGGAAAAGATAGTATATAGTATTACTGAAGACTTCACCTGTTTTTCTTTGATGTCATAAGGTTTTCTTGTTGTTGCAGGAGATTAGTAATAGTAATTACCGAAAATGCAGAACAGTAAGTGAATAGAATGTACATAGTGATTTTTAGATTCCAAATTATTTTTAGATTAAACTTTTACATTAAAATAAATGTTGTAGGTCAAGTGTCAATAATAAATGTAAGAAATAAAGCACGAGTCACATACCATGTTCCTTTGCTCTGTTTCTTTTAGGACCACTGTTTTTACCATAATGTGCTGCAGTTTCAAGGGCTTCAAAATACTCATGACATATCTGTCTTTCATATACACGACAGTTTTGAAAGTTCAACATGCAGGAATATACACATGATCACCCCTACTCTTTCTTTTCCTCTAAAAATAATCATACATCATATTTTATTACTGTATCCTGATATAATATTCTCACAAAGCATATGCCATTGAGTTATTGAAGCATTGCATATGGTTTGATCTTACTGTACAGGGTGAGGAATAATACACTTCTCAGATATTTCCCCCAAACAACAGTTATACTGTGAATAAAAATGTCCTCAGAAATAATCACATTTGTGCTGAATCACTTCATTCATTAAATGTCTGATATAATATTGTGCATTATTTTTGTTTTTGTGCACAAGGCTGTACACTGTGACTCAATATACATTATGCTCATGCTCATTCTGCAGTATTATACACAAAGGAAGAATATCTTTCACTAAATTTTTGTTCTTTTCTGTTTTAAATTTAGTTGCAATGATTCTCTTGCAAATGCTATTTTTTGCCTATTAAAAGTTATATAATTCAATACTTCATATTCTGCATTTCCTAAAATACACTTTAAGTGATCAGGCAGTGAATAATTCTGGTAACCAAACTATCTAATGTCATAATGCTTCTCTTCATTGAGTATTTTCTCAATATTACTTATTAGAAATATAATTTACAGTTATACTTTATATAGAACAGTGTATATGCTCCGTGCTTACCAAAAACATAGAGAAATACAACCCAACTGAAGAAGTTGGGGAAAGTTTTAACAGTCTGACTAAGCATATGAAGTCTGGAATGTATGTTGAGATGAGGCTGTGAGAATGCTATCTCACACACACCATTTTCTGGAAGGAATAGGAGGAATATCTATATCAAAATGTCAGTGGGCAGGGAGACCTGGCATGTTCCAGTAGATGCCAATGTCTGGAGGAAATGGAAAAAAGGATACAGCAGAGTGAATTAGCTTTAGAAATTAAAAAGTTGGATGCATGCACTTCAGGTGAAATAAAAATGAAGTAATACCTCAAATTTATGTCATTGTGAATAGCTTTGTGACATGTAAAGTAAAGCCTGTATGAGAAATTTCAATTTATTTTTTTCTACCTTTAGGACTTAAGTATACAAATGTGATTAGGAACAGAAGCAGGGAAAATGAAGTTTTAACTTTCAACTTATGAAAGACCATGATAAACCAATAAAAAGCACAGTGATGATGCTATGAAATGTAGCAAAAGCAGTTCACATTACTCAATGTTTTGTTTTTTTACGTTAATATCATACCAATGATATTATTTATGTAAGAGAATTATATGTGATCTGTAAAAGGACTCATCTTTGAGTTTGTTACCATAAATATACAACTTAGCATCATTTAACTACAGGGACAATGATCCAAGTGATCAGTTATGTGGATTTCACATATGATATCATGTTATGGACAGCCTCATGGAGAAAAAACACAGCTGGTTTATTATGTTTGCTTAGATACTTCTGGTTATACTTTATGCCCCTTTATTTAGATTTATGGTGAGACCTATCTACTATTCTTTTAGTGGTGTTTTATGATGATATTGTCATATTGTCCAATTAATTGCTTTCTTTTTCATATAAAAATGCTATGCAAGATGGTAGCAAAGCCTATGCTCTCCCTACATTGCTGTCAGTTCTTTTATTTACCAAAGATGCTTTTTATTTTGGGAAATGCCATGGGCAACAACAGCATTAATGCATTTAGTGTTCAATGCTGTGAAAAAAAATTGCCTACAGGTAGCTATATATACTGTGAATAATTGAGAAAGATAAATTCAAGTGCCTAGAATAAATTGTTTGCTTAGAAATATGGGTAAAAAGCTGAGCTTTAGCTATATAAATAGTTTAGCATTTATCTGGTACTTTGTATCAAGGAGGCTTCTGATTTCATGTGCTTTATATGCAAGTATCCAAGCTGTGATATTCATGCTGCTAATGATAAACAAGCCACTTCAAAGTGCTATGTACAGCTGTCTGAGTCAGTGATAGTTTTCCTCTGCCACTGTCGGTGGTAACAACAAGCAAAATCAAAGTCGAACTTTCAGTGTACAGCAGGAGTTAGATAATACAAATTGCAAAAAAAAAAAAAACCCTAAGCAGAACACAATGTTGCAAATCAAAGAGATCCAGTGTTTTGAGAAGTCAAATAATTTTCACTGAATCTGGCCTGTCTGGTTCAAAACTCTTTTACTATAATAATTTATATACAAAGTTATCGCATGTTTTTATGTAGACACCTCAGTGGCCTGTGTAGCTGTCACCTTGAATCTAGAGTGTCAGAACCTTATTCTGTAGGAGGTCTCGGAGGTATTAAATTTCAGTAACTGTTTTTACTTTAATAAATTGTACATAATCTCCAATTAAGGTATTAGTAGGTTTTGTGTTGTTTAAGATTTAAGTATATGCTACATGTCTCTGTGTACTAGWCATGAATCTCTTCTCTTTCCTGAGTGTATTTTCAATTCAAAATTCCAGCTATATCAATATGAAATATTATTTACTTTTTCTCCTGATAAATATATGTTGATATAACCTCCTGGAGCACTTGTCTTTTGGGCGTTCATGCTTAGGATATTAGGAATCTTTAAGTCACAGAATAGCARCTGCTGTCTCGTCACTCTTGAAGCTCTTTGTTTAATATGATGTTGGGTCAATTGTTATGTTAACAGCAAATACAATAAGGAGGAGCCTGTTTTCAACTCGAGTAGTAGCCATGCAAAACCAAAACGTGAAAGTTCTGGTATGCATATTCATCTGAAAGATGCAGAAATCTTTGTTTAAATGTAACTAACCATAAAGCACGCATTTTAAAAGAGCAGTGTACAAACTGGATGCAATGACAAGTTTTGAGATCATGTGGGCTTCTGTCCTATTTTTACCAGTGGCAATAGAAAGCTTTAGAGAATTATTCACATAATTCAAACATTTTTCAGGCTCATTTTTAGTGATATTCCCTCAATTAGAAAATATTCTTAGACACGAGTAGCGTTTAGAGTCTCTGCAACAACGCCACTTTCTCTTAAGATTGCTGTAGAGTCCTGGATGTGATAGAAGGCACTTACCAAATGCAAAGAAAGATGTTATCCAAAATTGGCCCTATAGTTTATCTGAATATGACTCCTAGAGCATGAATTTTAGAATATTTATTAATTTTATATTTACATTCCTGAATTACTGGATGAAAAGATAGTAAATATATTATTGCTGCAGAATATTGATTATGCTATCTTTTTATAACAAGAAAGATATTATTTAGCTGCACTAGAGAAGAGTTAATTTACAAGATATTGTGCTAGAATAACCCTTCAAAAGTAATTTTGATAGTGACTGAATTTCCAAAACCTTATAGGAAAGGGATCATATAACAGCTCACCTTCCTCAGAACACAGCAAATACTGATTGCTTCTTCAGCATGTCTGAATTCAACTACTAAAACTCTTCTACTTCAGAAGAAGAGAGGGAATGGGCAGTCTGAAGAGTTTTGGGAAACATAATTGCATCCTTTCACATTAGTTTTCTAGACTGGAAGACTCTGGATAACATTGTGACCTTGATCTCTTTCCTTCTGCAAAACCTCTGCTTCTGCCTATCTATCTCCTGTGGTTAGGCCTAAAGCTAGGGACTCTGAAAGGATGGAGGTGCCAAGTGAGCACCCTCTCTTGGATGGGAAAGGACGATCAATATGCAGAATATAGGTATGGAGTAGGAAAAGCTTCTATCCGTAGGCATTCTCAAATATAAATAAAGGAGAACTTCAACAAACAGGCAAATCTAAAACTGCATATGCTTATAAAGTCTCACAATGGAAATGATTTTTTGCTAGTGTAGAAAAATGAAGGTGTTTATGACTACAAATGCTGTGGCAGAGAGAACAATGTTAAAATATTTTCAGAAGTTCAGTGGGGAAGTTATAAATTAGCTAGGTATTACTTACAGCTTTAGTTTATGCAGGTTTTTAAATGTTTGAATAACAAAATTATGATACTGTTTGCCATAAATTTGTTTAATAAGSCTTTTATTGATACTTATATGCTTCATTAAGTAGTAAGCTGCCAAAATGAGAAGAGCAGTTTGTGTCTTGTCAAAACTGACATAGTTTAGGTAAAAATTGTCATTTTAAAAATTAAGAATGCTTTTATTCTCTGTGTGTTTCAAACTACTTTAACTCTAGCATTGCAGACTTGGACTAAAAGCAATTTTTGTGAAATTGACAGTGTAGTTCGGGGAATTTTTGTACATAATTTTCTTGTCATACAGAGGATATTCATTTTTGGTAGCATCATAAGCTTGTAATGGAAAGTAAGATCTCTGTAAAAATCTTCTTGAGAATATTATATAGTGCTGCAGCTGAATTTAAGAGTTTGGGTCTAAACATACCTCCCAAAATTCTTAAGTAGAATTAAACATTCCCCTGAAATGGCATCTGAAAAAGAACACCACTGCTGAAGGGGATTTGGTAAGGGCTAGCATA
Source organism: Eudromia elegans (assembly GCA_003342815.1). Taxonomy (NCBI): domain Eukaryota; kingdom Metazoa; phylum Chordata; class Aves; order Tinamiformes; family Tinamidae; genus Eudromia; species Eudromia elegans. The sequence goes on along the minus strand of PTEX01000004.1, from coordinate 7,328,030 downwards.
ATTCCTTAATATCTTAATANAAAAAAAAAAAAAAAAAAAAAAAAAAAAAAAAAAAAAAAAAAAAAAAAAAAAAAAAAAAAAAGATGTCTTGTGAAAATAGAACTGGTCCAAAAAGCCTGTCTTGAGATACAAGTCACATGGGATATTTTCTTGCCATTTTTTACTGAATTACATGTAATTCATCATCAGACTCTGTAATCAGGGTCAGGTTAAGTAAGTAGCAGTTCTTTTCTGATGTATAATGTAATTCAACCTGTTCTGACAATATTGTATGAAATTCTKTGTGCAGAAGGGAATTGAGCTGGGCCCAGCAGTGTGGGTGAGAGTGCTAACACAGGGCTGCTACACGTCTGCCTTTGCTCTAATGCCAATTACTTACTCTTCCTTCTAATTCTTTTAAGACGGAAACTACAACCTGCTCTTTGTAGACAGTCTGAGAAATAAAATGTTTTTCTGCTAGTTTTTCTACTGAGCRGTATGAGAGAGACCTCTGCTTTGGTCCATTTACTTTCTGAGCCTTAACTTGAATCAGACATGATGAGGAGGTGAGAGAAGAAGGAGGGTCATTGGTAGGAAAACTGAACTGTGGTCAGCTGGGACAAGAACTGATCTTTGGGGCAGAAGTGAACTTTATATCTAAGATTATAAAACCTATCTATTTCRAGAATGTGGCAGCTACATTAGAGGGGGAGGAGGAAGAAGAGGAAGGGCTCGGGCTGGATTTAAACACCTTAATTCTGTGCTGCTTGTTATATCTATATGCTTTTTACTACRTCAAGTTAGAGTGAACTGTTGACTCCTCTTATGTTATTGTCTTGGAAATGCACCAATAGAAASCACATGCTTTAAATACCAGTGTTTACTGAAAGAAATATGTAATTATAAAATAAACACTAGGCATATTTTGACATCCAAGTTCTATTAATCTTTTACTCTATATTGATCTTGCAATACACTCACAATTAAATTTCAGGCATCCAACAAATGTCATTAATTTAAAATTATCTATAATATATTGCAAGTTGCAAAGTTATAGTGCAATTTCATATGTTAAATTTGTAATTGATGTGAATATTTGTCATTCAGGAAAAAAATTGATATATAGAAGTGAATCATCAAAGAAAAAATTCAGAATCTTTTTTCTGATAATCTGATATTTTGATATTTTAATCTTGAAATTGCCACAGGCTGTATATAATTAATTTATTAAGGCCAGGAATAGAAATCATACGGCTTGACTTACATAACTAGCAGTTTGTATTGCCTGCTCACAAGTGACCTATAAARTAAGAATTGCTTTCTGGTAAAAATATAATTTAAAATGACAAGTGAGGAAAACTCTAATTTCACAGAATTGTAATTAAGTTAAAATGAAGAATGTTCCATATCATCTTCATTGCTTGTTCCTCTTTAGTTGCTTCACTTTCTGATGCTCAGAATTATATTTGTTCTTGGTATTCATAATGAATACATTGGAATGGCATATACCCATATTTATGTGGCAAATTGCTTGATTCTTGCTTGTGTTTAAAAATCTGGATTTTGGATTTTAAGATCTAATTTTATGATCTACTAGAGGACAGAATTAGGTAWTTTTTTTCTTCTGATTTGAGACATTTTCAAACTTCCTGTGAARCATCCCAGTCCTTGGCTTTTGTATAAACCATTTCCATCAAATGCATCTGCTTCCAGTACTTCCTTAGCAAGAGCTAACTGTGTTTGTCATCTTCGTCAGTGAGGCTTTCCAGTTTGAATAGTATAAATCCAGTTTGAATCTATAAAATCAGKTTAGAAGCTTGTAATATGTCAGCTCTAGTAAATGAAAATTTTGCCTGACTCAAGTATAAAAATAGGTCACTGCCATAGATTATCATTGCCACTATTGTAATAATGCTTTCCAAGGCTTTACTACACAGAATCAGTAAAATGTTTTAAGCTCTATTAGTCAAGGTAGTACAAAAATTGCACTACCAGCTGTTCTCAGCTTCATCTAATTAAACAAGGGATGGATTTAAGCAAATGATTGGCACTTTCTAAACAATAAAACCAAAAAAGTATCTGCACCTTTTTTTTTGTGAATTAAAGGGAGTTTAACTCAGTTGTATAAATAAGGCCTCAGAAGTATTTCAGTATAAATGAAAAAAAAAATCTACAGAAAGCTTATGGTAACTTGACATAAAGAGGAGTTTTATTCTCAAAACTACCAGATTGCCATAATCAGATCCATTAAAACAAAATGAAACTCCAAAACACAGAGTCTCTTGCTTGTGGCTCCATAGTAAGCACTTTGTTAGTGTATTTTATCATAGGGATCGCAAAGATTGTGAATAGATAATTAGCTCGTCAATAGTTGTAAAAATTGTAAAGCATAGTTTTGTACCAATACAAATATTAATTAGATGCTAATTAATAATTCAACCATGTAACACTTACAAAACAAGTATGCAAATCATCACTAACCAACCTGCACTCTGGCGATGATTAGCCTTCATTATGTTCAGTAACAATTCTCTTGGGGCCATAAGCCTCTGCAAATCTGGCCTGAGATTTCAGCTGAAAATATTCGGGTTTGTACCTATTTCAGTGCTTCATTTCAAGAATAAATTATCCCTACATTGGATAAAATTGTAATTATCTGTAATTTTTGCAAGATAATTTCAAATAATTAAAACAGAATCACTGTAGGTCAATTTAAAATAAGATTTAGATTAATAATCTGCTTTTCAATAAATACATGTGAAGTGTGGCGCTGTCTCTATATCATGTTTATGTGTATATATTTTTAGAGTGATTAATTGTGGATATATTCTTTATTTTTGAAAAATACATTTTATATTTACTATTGCATTTTTAATTTTTCATACAGAATATAGGTATCAGTGCTCCACTCTACTGTAAGAGGCCTGCTGTCACCTACAAGGGTAATATTTTCTGGCTGGAAAGTGCTTTATTCTCTTTTCCTCTTTCAAAGGCCTTTTCAAAGTTTGGGGCATTTTTGTGTACCTATAGATGAGAAGAAAATTCCGTAATTGTGGCATAATCCTGCTGATGCCTGTTTTGACACTTCAATCTTTACAAAAATGCCCTTTCAATTTTCACACTTCTAAAATTTTCARACATATGCTTGATTTTATTATAAGACTCTCTATTCTGACACTAGCTCTAGAACAAGGCTACTTACTATCCCTTAGCTTCTAACCACATCAAGCCCACTCTAATTATCTTTGTTAACATTTTTTTCTAGTCCTCCAAAGGTTCCCCTGTAATGTGGGTGGAGTGTATTGCATTAATGAACACCGCAGTCTTCCAGACTCTCATAGAAAGAGCACTTAATGCAAGTCACAAACTTTCATTGGGTTGTTCGAGTAATTTGTGTCATACTGGCATACTGCACTGAAGAGKACTGTATGAGACATATGAAAGTGTCATTATTCTGTTGCATTGCTGCTGTTAGGTATCAGTGTCAAGACGTGGCATGTAAGTCCAGTATATATGCAAGTTTAGAAGAGTTTAAAATCCTTGTTCTCTTCAGTATGATTTAAGTTTTGGATACTTGGTAGGTATAGCATCGATTGCCTATGCTTATTCTAAATATTTTATTTTTTAATCAAAAGACATATCTATTATATTTTCTTCACAATGAATAAATACTGCCTAGGGATACTGGATCAAATAAGTTAATTGTGTTTATCATAATGAATGTGTTTCAGAGCATACACATCAAGGTCCAAAACCGAAATCTTGAAGTCACCCTTAACTGTTGCCTAACTTGTATCTGAAATCATTTATTCAATTTTTAAATTCATTTATCCTTCAGTGGCTTATAAGTATCCTCTGGAGGTTTTGTATATCATTTTATAATTCCTACATAAATGGTGATGGGAAAAAATTCTCTGCTATCACAGATCTTCTCTTTAATACTTGAAAAGGAATAAAATCACCAGTTTTAAGTTAAAATAACGTAGCTGACAAAAGTTTCGTTTATTTATTTATACTTACTATATTATTCACTATTAAGATATGAACAAAGCAGGAGCCCTCAGTGACTCAATAAAAACTATACCCTCCAGACATTCTTCTGATCAAAAAAAGGAAATAAAATCAAGCCATTACAGTATCAGACTGCAAGCTTTACAGTTTGAGTTGTTCCGACTGATTTGCCATAGATGTGGCACTAGGTGAGGAGATGAGACTGCCAGTTTGAATCATTGAAATCTCTTTGGGACATCTGTGGGTCTGCTAACAGTAAGCATATGGCTTCTCTCCCAGCCCTGGTGATCTCTACTCACCCTGCTTGGAGTCTCAGAGGATAATGTCAGCTGGAACTATAATAACTACTGATCTTTGCCTACATCTTTTTCTTATATATAATTGTCATCATTATGAAAWATAATTAATAGTGTACATAATAGTGAACTTCTGACCTGAAAAATGGCAGCTCAATTTTAAGTTGTTATGGTCAGAGTCAAGTAGGCAACTTTTTAAATGGACATCATTATAACTTTCTTAAAAAATATATTAAGAAAAATTTCTCTGAGAAATTGAGTGGTTGTGGAAACCCTTGGAAATTGAAAATTGCTCTACTGTCTCTGAAGCCTAAGCTGTTCTTTCCATAAAATAGAGCTATTTTTGTTGAAAGATTAMGCTATCTTTCCTATCTTTCTCTACTGTACTTTCTCTTTAAATAATTGCCTTAAATGTTTTACTTAAAATTCTTTGATCTAATTCTTGAGAAAGTTTTGAAATACTTGATGGAGAATTTTYTGTATCCCAAGGCCCACCCCAAAAATTGCTACACAAACATGCATCCCTCCAGCAAAGACAATTTTCAAGTGTATATATGGGACTTAATGCAGAAATTTGTTCTTTTTTTGTTCCTCAGAGTTGGTAGGCTTACCTGCAAGACCTACACACAAGAAGTGCCTTTCCTCACACAATATACTCTGTAGAGTTTTTGGAAAAACCTTTGCCCAAACAAAGCAAGCAAGTTCCCTAAAGGGAACTAGCCTAAATGAACTAAGCAAACATGTTCCCTATAATCCTTGTAGGTTACCTGGGAACAACTTTGAAAGTTCTTTGAGTAATAATGCATTTGATTTTGTAGCCCTGAAAAAAAAATCAGTTCAACAGGACTCAACAGAGCTATCCATTTCCCAGAGTATTCATGTTACAATATTCTACATACATTGCAATATTCTACATACATTGCTCAGTGGAAGACTTCCACTACTGAAAAAAAACTTTACTGTATTACAAAGATCTCATGAAATAAAGACAGAATGAGTAGTTTTCTTAAATCTGTCAGTATATCAAGTGTTTTATTACACACACACACACTGTAAAGAACATAAGAATAGAACTCAGCTACAGCAATTTATCAAAGCTCATTGTCATGGGATGTTGATCTTCAGAAGSAGTGTAGGAGCTCTGCTTTCAGTTATTGTTCTTTAAAGTTTTTATGCTAATCTCCAACAACTTGTATCTCACTTCTGTAAAATGAAGGATCTACATTTTCAAATTGGACATTTAATATCAGCAGCATGGTTCCTATTCAGATTAAAAAAGTTAAAACCCCTCCAGCACTGTGAATATCAGTCCGCTATGTGAGGTACATGTATAATGCTACAGGATAAACCAAGCTGCCCTGCAGCCGATACGAGCAGACTGTTTTGTAATACGTTAGGCCACTACTACTGGTGTTGCTTTTTAGAGGTAAACTCAGAAATATGTCCACTGCATTACCGCATAGGTATTGCTGACATCTGTGTGGAGTCAAATCCAGAACAACATCAACCTTTAACGTCAAAAAAATCTCCATAAAGCTCTTCAGGAGCAAACTTTATACCAAGTGGACTAGAGGGTGCAAAAATAGAAAAAAACTATAGTAGTAAGGTCCCATTTTTGTGAACTCCTTGAAAAACATCCGCCTGGATGCCACCCTGTGCCACGTGCCCTAGGGGTCCCTGCTGGAGCAGAGGGGTTGGACTAGGTGGTCTCTAGAGGTCCCTTCCAACCCCAGCCATTCTGTGATTAATATGCATCATACAATTTAACTCAGTTATAGAAAAAAGAGGAAAAAAATGATTTGACTGTTTTGTAGTTTCACTTTKTTTGTATATAGTTATTAATCCAGTGCTTAAGCACTTTGGTGGATCTTGACCTAAGAGCTTAATGATTATTTTACAATATAATGRCATGTCCAGTATGAAGGGAAACAGAACCTCCCTCTATAGAACCTGCTAGCCATGAAAAACCATATTGCCGTGTTGAATGATAAGCAATTCAATTCAATGTACAGTAAATTGGATCATTATTATTAATTTTCCCATATCCCAAGCAATTCATGAACCATTTTTAAATTTCAAAAAAAAAAAGTTCATGAATCAGACAAAAAAAATTTARAAGAACCCAACCCACAATGAGATGATGAGTCAGAGTTCTTTTCTGTAGCAGTTTCGACCAAAGTACATCTGAAATCTAATGAGGATTGGCATTGATGCAGAAAAGGCCATGATGAGCATGAAACAATATATCGAATTTACATGTTAAGAATTTTTGTTGGTTATCTGAAAAAATCCATAAACATCTGGATGAGAAGAGAGGGTGGGGAGTTATCACTTTATACTAAAATGATGGAGTTTATATTGGGATACAATACTATAAATGGGAGAGGAAAGTAGTTTCTTGCACAGCTGTTTCCAATTTTGTTAATCTATATTTCAAGCCAAATTCATCATGGAATTAAACTACACATTTACAYTGATGTGTATGTGTCTGAATTAAAGTTATGAGAAAAAAACTTCTGAAGATCACTAAATCTCAGTAATGCTTTGGAGGTATTTAGTCAGCTTCACTTTCAGAAGAYAAAATTAGCAAGTGCAGCTGCTATTTGTGGACCTGTATTTTCTGAATGATGTGCAGGACTAAGCTTTGAAAAGGACATTTGCACACTTTTAGTCCCTGAAAATGAAAGCAAAAAAGAATGCTCAGAGTTAAAGCATACATTCCAGCCCRATAAAATATTTTTGTTCCAAAGGTTTTAAGTAAACATTTGAGCTTAAAGATGCACAGCATCTATGTATCTTAACGGTAGTTACATGCAACAGATGCATATACACATAATACACAGGATAAGACAGTGACTGTAGCTGCACATTCCACAAAATGAGAGTATGTGTGGTTTGCGTTTATGTGTATAACACTATAAAGATGCRTGTATTTTTAAAATAGTTTTCCTGTCCTTAAGAAACATAAAAACTCATAGTCAAAAATAATATGAGTATTTTGACTCAGTATGAGAATAAAACACAAGAGATTTCAGAGGTGAAGAATAGCTCTATGATTAATGACAAGGGCACTCGATGTATACTGAGAATTTTTTTTTTAAGATTTCCCTTCTGACATGTAACTGAGGGTACTAGGATCTGTATTTTGTTATAGGTAGAGCAGTTTTATAAGAGGACTTTCAGGCACAAACCTTTCTTTCTTAAAAAGCTTTAAAAATGCAAACAGGCATTATTTCTTTCTGGAAATCTTCAAATTAAAACTTCATGTGAAAAGTACAGAGAGATTTTAGTGGTTAGTGTCTCTGGGCACTGTATGGAAATGCTACAGTTATCAACTTATTAGTGATATCAYAGATGAGAGGTATTGTCAGTATTATGTGCTATGGGTCTGGTCCAGAGCTGCTCTACAACATGTTTGTAAGCAAAGCTTTTCTGCCTTTGCAGACTATATAGATGAGGCTGGGGTGTGGGTTTGTTAGAGGCTGCCTGACATCGTGTCAGAGACGTGAAGATAGGATTTAGTTTCACATGCTCTATTAAAACTTTGGTATAAGCACAGTAATAAACATTAAATTGTGGTATTATTGCATATGAATTTTAATARAATATTTTAAAAATGTTTTTTTCAATGAATCTTTTGTTACCAAGGAGAAATACCCATGTTTGTCTAAGCACAATCATTTCTTTCAAAGGACCTTGAGGTTYGGAGATCACAATTTCCTGTTTCATTTCTAAGACAAATGTTATAAAAAAAAAAACCCAAGCCTTTGGAACAGACAATTCCTAACAATATCAAGTCCAGGGAATTAATAACTTAAGTTTCTTTCTGTCATTGCATATATCTTGCTGATGACCACTCTAGAAATTGAACATTGCTTCTCTTGCAAGTAATGAAGCTGTCATTTTTAATTAAAGAGGAAATTTGGAGGGAAGGTACCAAAATGTTAGAGCAGCTAATAAGTTCTGAAGATTGTGTATAGCTATTTAGTTTGCTGTTCAATAAAATATTGTTACTATAGCAACTACTAAACCACATGATTTATGTGCTATTTGAAAGAGATCGTCTTCCCTTTACAGGGGAGATACTTGCCAATATGTTCTCTGGGATGAAGAGTTCGTCTGCTTAAAACACTAAAAACAAAATGGTAACAACAGGTTACCTTCAATTTCAAGAAAAGGGCATTGTTTACTTGAAAGAAATAATGGCAAGCTATTTTTCATGCTGTGATTTATCATAGGTTTTTTATTAAAGCTCTCAGCTCCCTTAAGTTTTTACTAGAAACTTTTATCTTATAATAGACCATAAATTAGCGTCTCAAATTTTAAAAACAGGAATAAAGCAAAAGATAACTGCTTTTCTGTTCCTAATGAGTTTTCTGTAGTTTTATGACACTAGGCTTTAAAGGGSGATGATTAGAAAAGGAACCTGGAAGGCAAAAGTAAAGTAATCAGAATCATTTTCTCAGTGCAAGAGATTTAAGTATAATTTAATTGACAGAAAGCTACATAACAAAATAAAGAAGCAAGAAGGGAAGTTAAAAAAAGAACATCAGCATGATTAAACAGAAGTTCAAAAGTTTATTCAAGCCAAACTAGTACTTTTCAGAAACTTGGAACCCAAGAGAAGCTAATGCATCAATGGTTAAGGTGAGATGCGTGAGGCTAGTTAGAACAGCTTGTTAAAGATTCACAGTCTTATCTGAAGCCAGTGCAGGTTCATTACGATCCTTGACCAATTTTRAAGTAGCTTTGGATCAGGCCTCAGGACAAAGCCTTAAATGACCACAGTCATTCAAACAGGCAGTACAAACTACCAGCATTATGGCTGGCCACCTGTCTCAGACCGTCCCACCCAATAGGTAATGCTATTAAACAGCTGAAATAAAGCAAGTCGTTCCCAGCTGCCTTAATGAGGTTGATTGTGAAATCCATTTCATACTTTTCAGCAGAGATATGCAGAACACCTGTCAAAATTGCTTTTGCCACTGGTCATTCCTAAAGTCTCAAGATTCCTCTCTGCTTTTTCAGAAGAATTTATTGCTCCTTTTAAGGTATGCTTTCCTTGTTAGCCTCTCTTTTTTTTGTATTTCTTATGAACTTCTGAATAGTGGAATGAAGGAGTGGTACCTGATAGTACCAGGAAAAGTTGGTAAAGCTGTTGTTTGAATGGAAATTGCAGTAACACTGTAAAAATGTGGGGTAAAAAARTTACATATATACATATACAAGTTTCAGTGATATCCTTCTGTGTACCCTTCCCTTTTGATACCAAGAATTATATAAATATCTTAAAAGTTATCTGCCTGTTGCWATTCTGCGATTCAACAAATCTATGTGAATATCATATGCTGGAATATAAGTTTTAAATATTTGTTACCCCATTACAGTTAAATGTGGCTTTTGCTTCAAAGATGAAGTATAGGAAGATGCTAAACATACGTGTGTTTTCTATTATTACTGTATATGGATGCCTCAAAAGTTGTAGTTTGTGAAGACATAATGAGTATGTTATGTGAGAAATGAAATTCTGATATGAAAAAAATATTTTTTATGTTTTAAAACTCCTTGTATATCATCTACCCTTTTGGCACACTGAGGAAGCAGTTCCCAGCTTTCATTCTTCCTGTCTGCCTGCAAAGGACTTGCTGGACTTGTCCGTTTAGTCATACTCTATACTTACTCATGGACTGTTAGCTCTTAATTAATTTTCTAGGTATATTTGGAGATTAACTTTATAATCAGTTCCTTTTTTGATTTTTTTTTTTATTTAAGTCATCTTCTGAAAGGAATTGCCTATACAAATGTTTTCATATGCAATATATAGTATTTTGATCTCGTGTTATGAATGTGCCATTTGTTGATTAGAGATTATTACAATAAATCACTTTTATTAATGCAGGCACAAAACCTACATATCCTCATTAGATTACAATAATTTTGCAGAATGACATTTAACTCAGATCTTCATTAAAACTACTTTTTAATTATTTTATTTCTTCTAATTCAAACAGGGGGAGAAAAAATCTTTTCCATCTGTTGTTCTTATCTATTCGCTTTCTCCCTTCAAATGCTTTTGCCCTTCTGTTTTTCCAAAAATAGTTGTACTTAACTAGCTAAAGAATGAAGCTACTGTGCAGCTTGCCACATCTCATATAAAACTGGTTACTCTACTCACCTATTGTTTAATAAAACAATCAAGCCGCAAAGGAAACACTGAGCTTTGCTTCCTGCCTTCAAGCCATAGATGCTGTTTCATATGTTTCAGGTGTGATGATTTGTTGATAAAAAGTCAGATAATACTTTAACAGAGTAGGAAATCAGATCATTTGAATTAATATCAGCTTACTTATTACTGAAATATGTATTCATGATTTTAAAGTTTCAAGACTTTTTAAATTTTACTTTGAAACTGAGATGCTTGTGATGGCCTGAGGCATGAGTAATGAGATACAAGGATTACGGGACAAAACTTAAAAACTCATTCCTAAAGTCAATGGATTTTTTTTTTTTTTTTTTTTTTTTTTTGAGTGAAGTCTGACAGAGAACAAGCTCCGTATCAAAGATTCACAGGAGCAGTTTCAAACTGCAGTTAGTTTTTTGAGGGGGAATGGGAAAAGAGTATTAATTTTTTTTTTTTTTCCCAAAGCTCATCTAATTCCTTTAATAAAACAGAAAACAAAAGTTCAATAATGGATATGATAAATCTTGACAAAATAAGRGTTTTTTGTATGTCCTATTGATTACAACTTTTAAGAGGCTAAGGCAATCAATGCAAATATTTGAAAAACTCATACAAACAGTGTTTATTAAAGTTTTGCTGCCCTACTCATGAGATATTTCARATGGTTTCCTTCATAAATCTATCCAGTGTCCAGTCCAKTTCAGTATTTTCATAGATGATAGGRAGGATGCAAATTTCCAATACACAAATCGAGGAGAGTGAGTTGTCCTTTATGTGAGAGCACAAGGAATGCCCCGGGAATGGGGTTGTGAGCCATCTGAGAGCTTGTGGGTCTCACAAGCTTGTGAGGTTAATGGGAAGACCAGTGTGAGTGACAGAGTGTCTGCTGTAGGCCACTTGATAAACAGTAGTAGATGAGACCTTCTTCAAACAGCTGGAAGAAGCTCTCAGGCTCTGATCCTCTGGGGTGAATTTAACCATCCCAATATGGGATGGTTGCTGGAGAGGCGACGTAGCAGGGTACAAGCTGTCTGGTTTTTGGATGTCTGTGATCATGCCATACCATTTATGAGATCGGTACTGGCAAAAGAAATGTGCCAGGCTGATTTTGTGAGGTTATGGTTAGATTTTTGTCAAGAAGAACTCCTTGAGGCTAATCTTTTTTTAATATTCTCATGATTATATTGGTAGAAAAAGTAGTCTACTTTTGAAATTTGTTAATTAGAATTCATTAATAACCTAGATAGTTGTCAAAATAATGGTGAACAGAAGCAGAAGAACTAAGAATTTATGTTAGTCTGACATTGGTAAGAAACATCTGAGCAGCATGAGTGTGTATGGGATGGCTACAGGATGACTGGTAGCCGGGAATATGATGCGATTGTGAAAAAGTCAAGATGTGGCTCTAGAACGTGTCAGGGCCACTTTGTAAGATCCTGCTGAAGCCACATGGGGAACAGTGTCAGAGTTTGACCGCTTTTAAGAAAACTGCTATATAGAAATATTTTGAAGAGAGTAAAGCAGGAAGGCGAAGAGTTAGTTCGGCTAAGAACGTTGGCAGAACAACAAATTCGCATAAAGAGGCCATAGTTCAGTAGTCTGGAAATCAGATGTATTCCTGTTACAGTTGTGAAGTTCTAGAATAGCTTTCCAATCATAGTAAAAGGAGGGGTTAAAAAAAAAAAGAATAATAATTTTTAAACAGAATTCAGAAAACTTGTCAAGGGAGTAGGAAGATGTAAACCTGCATAAGAAGTCAGATTAGGGCCCACAGCCTGGCAATTTACTTCTGCCCTCATTTGGCAACAGTGTAGTGTTTGCATAAGGCCTAGATAAGAGCAAGTGTTGCTTTGCTTACTTTGTACAACGCAGATTGTAGTAGATTGGAAAAGCAACCACCAAAGTGAAAGCAAAACTCTGAATTTAAGACTTTTTTTTGTTTTCCAAATTTGCTTTCTATCATTAAAGGATGGAACTGACCACATCTCTATATATACAAAGCATTTTTTTAGTATGTATTTATCTAGAAAAGATACTCAGAAATAGTTGCAATTAGCTGGATGACTCTTCTAATTGTTTCCACAGCCTCAGTGCTGAATTCTCTAGAGCTGCATTAATGTCCATGCTAATAAGTCTATATTGCCTGGATAGGAAAGAATCTACTACCTTTCCAGAAAGGCATTTTTGAGAAGAAATTGATAATGACAAACCTATTCTTATTGACTAAAATTCGAATGACTGACTTTAAGAAGACAGCATCCACTGGCTGAAACAGATATGTCTGCTTAAAATATTTGGAAGTTTTAAAAAAGTATTTTTAACAGGGTGAAGCTATGCTATTAGTCGTGTCTTYGTTCTGAATCAGTAGTCTGGAATATGCTGGCCAGTTGGCCAAGAAGGATTCAGAACTCAAACTGAGACTCTGATGGACAACTTCATCTTGTTATTGTCAGTTTGTGCCCCTTTCTAAAATATGATGGTAAATATCTCGGGTATCCCTCACCCTGAAAGCATAGCTGGAATCATTGGCAGTTCAGGTGCTGGATATTGTTTCAAATTCTATCAGCGTTTTGGCACAGTATGCCTTTTTTGAACTATGTCTTTTATCTTCACTTCCTGTTTTCCTGCCTCATTTTCCATGAGTTGTCCTTATGTAAAACAAAACCTGAGGGACTGAAACTATATGCATTTATGTGTGTGTGTGTGTGTATGTGTTATATGTTAATGGATGTTCCTTTCAATCACAAATACAGGAAATTTAAGAGTGGAATTAAAGAGAAAATAAAGATGAGAGCCAGGAAATGTAATTTTCAGTGTAACTTTTGAACTCTATTTGCACTTTGATATGGAAAGGGCAAGCTATCTAGAACAAAAGAAGACAAGAATAACAGTACTTATATGGTGCTTTTTATTTTCAGATTACTCTCTGCTCGTGTAGGGACACTGTAAACTTACCTCAGAATGTTATAGAGTGGAAAGGAAATCCTAATTTCCAAGTCAACTTCAAAATATTCTGTGTGGTTAATGCCAAAGCAGAACTTTTATTAATCAGATTTAATCATCATGTGTATAAAACGTGGAATATATAAATATAATCTTTATTTAAGGCAAAAAATTCAGTATTATCTGAAATTCAGGACCTCACTGGCCTTTTGTAATTCTTTTCTCCCAACTTTCTTTAAGATGTCATCTTGATTTCAGCAAGGTCAGGACCAATGTATTCACTAGCATCGCAAAAAAACCATCTTAGTCATGCACTTATTACATTAATGTGCAACTTTCAGGGCAAATTTTAAGTTTGCTACAAAAGGCACCAGATTGAAGACAGAATTCAGAGCTATAGATTGGCCTTTTTAAAGTATTTTMAACTGTATCCTGATATTCCTATTTTTAATATTTTCTCTTGGGCTTTAGAAAGGACATTTCGCAGTCTGCTCTAAGGGCTCCTATATTTCATCAAAGCAGGCGGGACCGTATGATGTATGTTTATTAGCTTCAGAAGCACATCTGTGAGCTCAGATTGGATGAAAGGTCATAAACACAATGAATGTTGCTAGGTAACGGTGCCTTTTAGTCAATTTAGTTGTGAAAATGAAAGGTTTTTTTGTACAAAGATAGGCTATTTGGATAGTACAATGAACAGTCACTTTATTTTGATCTTCAGATGTGTAATTTTAAAATAACAAACCTTTTTTCCTTGAGGAAAAAAAATCACATTTTCTCTATCTACAGTGTATTTTGCTGTAAAAAAATCAAAGTCATAATAAAAATGAAACCTTGAGAGGAGAGAAAATTATGATTGTACTTGATTAATGAAAGAATCATTTTGGCTATTTAACTGGCTTTTATATTCAAAGGGACAAATATTAATCATTATAAAGTGTAAAATATCTACTAAAAGTCTACAAAATTTAGAGCAGTGAAAAAGACTTGCTAAACAAACCTTTTCCTCTTGGAAAAGGTTTTATTTTCTCACTAATAGCTTAAAAGCAGTTACTGTGGTTTGAGGAATCTGGATTATTGCATTCTTAAAAAGGATTGGCCTAAAAGAAAACAAACATATTATTAATGCAGTAGAACCAAGAGTCTGTGTTCATATGTTGGATGAGCAACACAATACCAAATTTTGCAGGTCAGCATATCCAAGTGCAAGTCTTTTTTTCATATTGCATTTTTTAAAATACTGTATGGTACTGGAAATTGTAGTTTTCTGCAATGACTACTTAATTTAAAAAAAAAAAAAAAAAACCCTCTGAGAGGAGGAGCTTAAGCCACCACTAGTCTGACTTTTTAGGAGAGAATATAATTTTTGTCTTACTTTTAGGCAATGACTTTAATTACAGCTTCAATAGCAGGAAATGGCAAAACCAAAAACCAAATTCAAGTCATTTAAAATTGTTTTGTGCTCCAGTTTGTTTCTTGATATATCAGTTTTCATGGGCTAAAAGATGTAAAATTATGCATCTCAGTTAACATGTTTAGCTAGTGTCAGAGTACTTAAGGACAAACCCTGATGAGGTATCAATCCAGGTAAAAGGCATGTAGTTGTACTGAGTTCTGGATCAACTGCAGGTTGCATACGGCCTGATGTGCTGAGAAAGGTATTATACCTTTAAATTGCAAACAGTAGGTGGATSAGGCAAAAATAGTTTGATCCTGCCCAGTTGATCCTGATATTTGATTGTGTACTCATTAGCAGTTAAAAYGAAGGAAGATATTTTAGGTGTTACTGAAAGCAGGATGATGAAGAGCTGAATGCTTAGTAGCTGGCCATTGAAGCTGCAGGCAGTTCGCTGTCTTGTTATAAACTCATCTGCTATTGTATAAAAACTTTGTTTCAGCAAATTATTGATTAGACCAAGGGTGATGTACTAAGTCAAACAAATCAAGTCAATGGGAGAATGAGAGGCAAAGAAATGTTTAGTGATACTTATCACCCTTTTTTTTCTCAAGCATTTCCCACATTATTGATAAATTCTGCAATTTGTGTGAAATTTGTGGCTTCTTACTAAATTCTGTTAAAAAATTATTTCAGTATGATGCAATCTTGATGTCATTATCTGTAACTCTAGAGTTACTTAATATCCAAACAGTCTTTATGAAAATACATGTTCTTGGGACATAAAAGATAACCTGTGAATTTCAGTACTACAGTAACTTGTTCAGCTAAAGACAGATTTAAGTATAATTCAATAAATCCCCCCTTTTTTTTTTTTTTTCCCCCTGTTGAAATCCTGAGGAACATTCCTAGTGATGAAAACCTACTAAGAAAACACCTCCTTTGTGAGAGCAAATGAAGTACCTCCTCTGGAAACCTGTTTTGGCAGATAATATTCCTTTAAGTTAAGGTTAAAATATACATTTTATTTCAGGGTTTTCTTAAACTTTCTGGTATATTTGAGCTTCACAATATACTTTTCATGCATAATGCTCTAAAACACAGTGATTGAAATGTATGAATAAAGTAAAAAGAAATGAACCATTTTCAGAATCTAAATATAACTACRAAATTTTAGTAGTACCAAAATAATCTTTATTTAGGTTCAACAGGGGATCATATATTCAATGAAAATCATTTATTCAGAAAATGAATGAATTAACTCAAAAAATAATATAATGTTAACAAATGTATTGAATGTTTATCAGAACAGATGGATAGAATGACAAATTTTAAGGCCAGAAGAACAGTTATCTTAAAATAATCTGATGTTCTACACAAGAGGCCATAGCTTTTTCTTGAATGAATCCTTTCTATAAATGCAGTGATTGTGGTTAGACTCATGAGTTTCAGAAGAATATTTTTCCTTATTTCAAAATGTCCTGTACTCATAAATTGGCCGTTCTAAAGGCTGATTATCTTCATTGGTACTCTTTTACTTGGAGCTGGTTTAAACTTTCTAAGTACTTCTGCTTGATATATTTGAGCCAATTCAGCCTCCAGTTAGGTATCTGGCAATGTTTCTGTTCAAATCGTACTCACCTCGCATCCTCATGCCACTCGTGTCATGCCAGGAAAAGTGTTTGTGCACTTGTAATCTGGGCTGCGGAACTGCCTTGGCAGAAGAGCAGTTAAAAGGAGGGGAAAAAATGTGTTGGTGGAAAAGGAAGGAAGATGACAAAGTGGTGAGATAAGTAATGTTCTCTCCTTGTGACACAAATTTGAATTAATAATTAACTAGAGGCATAGCTTCATCATTAGTTTGCACTCAAATGATTGTTTATTCCAGTTCTTGCAAATCTGTATCAAATTCTGTGCTTCTGAAGAGAAGGTCATTCCTTCCAGAAATGAARTCTGTGTTCTTGGTCACTCTTGGATTTGTGCCATATCGCATATACGGTCTCTTGATCTAGCAATATTGCTATATAAAATAGCAGTATTTTAGATGCCAGGAATCTTTATTGGTGAAAACATAGATAACTGTGGATAATTGTGCTTGTCTCGTAATGATATGCAGCTAAGGTTAAACATAGTTAAGCAGAGTTTACCTCTTAAGGTACAGAAGTATCACTTAATTCCACTGTCCTAGGATGCACTGGGCTGTAGCTGCAACTGGAGATGGTGACAATGGATTTGATGAACGATGGGTCTGCCTGATGTTAGGTGAGTCTAAACCTCTTCCACGCATGGATGGTTGTTCTGTCTTCATTGAGCTCACAAAGTACTTAGACTGCCCATTCCTAATTTTTAAAGTTATGATTTTTCTATTTGTMCAGTACTTTTTTCAGACAATAGTACTGTTTCAGACATTATCACAAAAATAGGATTCTTCRCTTTCAGTAAGATGTTATCATGCAATGTAAATTTTACTGCTTTACTGATTGACGGTTTCAACATTGCTTTCTAATCCCATCTTTCAGCCAAAGAATGGCTGTAACATATTAGCATTGACTTTCAACTCTTACTAGCCTCAGAGGAATACTGCAAAACATAGATACTACCAAGGATTGACATTTAACACTCCAACAGTTAAAAGCTAAAAATATGGCTTCCATTTTTTTGCATCAAGACAAATAATACTTGAAAACAGGAGTTTTATATATAAAATCAATAATTTTTGAGGCTGAAAACTAAGTTCTTACTCAGAAATATTAAAACTAACACCCTAATTCAAAAGATAATGATTCTACAATTTGCAAAAAAATACAAAATTGTACATCATTCTCTGCTTCCTCATAGTTCTCCCTTTATTTATTTTACTGATCATAAAAAAAGCCACTCTATAAATGAACTTTTCAGGGTGAACAAAAGACAGCATTAAATCATTATTCAAATTTATGACTTTGTTTTTAAATTCATGACTACATTTCTCTCATTCTGTAATTGACTTCACCAATATATGATTTTATTTATCTAGTTCTGTTACTGTTCTCTGTAAATAAAAACTAGTTTGAACTGTCATAGCTTAAAAAAAAAATACATGAAGCAAATACATGAAGCTATTACTATTATAGCCCCTTTAAAAACAAAACACTGAAGTAAAATGGCCATTCTGAGAACCCTCATATGCCTTGTACTTATGTAACTCATTGATTTCAAATAGAACCACAATAATCTCCTTACCGCCTTATTGACACTGCCTGTGGGTACAGCTCTTTCCAGAATTAGATTTAAGCATTTATTCAAATACCAATTTACTATTTTCAATATGGAGCTGATATCTGCACCAGATTTATGATATATGGACATTGCTTGGGATTAAAATTAGACTTTTCAATATTTGCAGGTTAGATGGGGAGAGACAGAAACTGTGTAATGATTGCTTGGACTGGGCTTTGATAGGAAGATAGTGTCACTGATATTTCTGTCCTCTGTGCCAAATATTTCAGTAATATACAGAAAGTAGGTAGTACTTGAAACAGTGAAGAAAATAGGTGG
>PTEX01000004.1:7284687-7307187 GCA_003342815.1 Eudromia elegans | reverse complement strand
GAAATATACGTTTCTTAGTTTATGTATCTTAGGTTTTGATGATTACCAAACACAATGCTTACAGAAACACAGTAGTAAACATGGTAGGCTGGCCTCTACCAGGTCAGACAATGTCAAATATATTGTCTGAAAGTGATAAAAGCCCACAAATGATACCCCCCCTTTTTTTTTTTTTTTTCCCCCAGCAGTCTAAAACTAATAAGTATGCGTGAACTAAGTACATGAGAAATGGAATCCACTTATGGTAGCCACTGTCTGCAAAAATAAATCTACTAAGTCACTCAAAATATCATTTTTAAGAAAAATCTAACTAAAAATATAAATAGAAAATAGTTTTCTTGCCATCACAGTCACAGCATATTCATCTATTAAAAAAGCACTGCTTATCCTAAAGCATCTATCTAATCCATTTTTTTCAATAAGCTTATTACATATTAATGATTTGCTACCGAGATACTGAATTTCTGCTCAATCTGGCCGATCAAATGTTATTTTTTCCTAAGTTTTTCTATGGTATTCAATGCCACTCTACTTTAATATTGGACAGTCAGAACTGAATCCACTATTTTGATGATTTTCTTTAAGTATTGTGACCTCTTTTATCACAGAGGAATCTAAAGGCCTGCAAGCAAATTTTTAGTCAAAGTAATAGTTTCATTGAAGGTATTTAATTCAATGGGAATTCTTTTGTTGAGGAAATATATGCAAAACCACATTGTTAGTCTACTTCAAAATCTACAGAATTCAACTACAAGGTACTATTTGCTTTAAAGAAGCTTTTTTAGTAATATTGCCCAAACTCAAAAACTAAAACATTCTAGATGATTTTTATTCTAGTTCAGACTTGTAAGCTTTTACTTTCTCTATATAAATGCTGTATATTTCTCAGTTCATACAGCTTTAGGGATGATAACTGCTAAATGTAGTACCTATAGAGACATGGTGGGTCTGGCGTCTGCCATACCAGAGAACATTAAATATATTTGCTGAGAGTATTAGAAGCCTGCAAAAAATATTCATTTTATTTTCAATGATCTCAAACTAAACATTCTAAAATAGAATTGCATTTGTGCCAGGAAACTACATTTCCAATGAAAATACTTATCATAGCACTAGTCTGATAAAGGTTACTAAAAAATGGGTGCCAGACTAATAATAAGTAAAAATAAATTTAATTAGTATTTCATAGGTACTTATCAGTTTTGCAGTTTGGAAATATTAGAAGAGGCTTTTTGACATTCAGACTTTTTCTTCCAAGTAATAGCTTGTTGTTGGGTGAGCTTTAAAATGCATGAAAATAAAGCAAGTATTACATTTAAAAGAGTATCCTTGAATATATAACTTCTGATGTTTTCTTCTTGCTGTGAAAGTTAACATATGACCTTCACTGGATAAAATCAAACAGCCTTTCTTTTTAATGGCCAAACCTTCAGACCTTATAAGGCTTTTTGCTATATCCTGGAGCATTTTCTTTGGTCTTGCTTTTATACTTTTTTTTTTTTTTTTTTTAAATGAAATGTCAGTTGACTCTAGGCTCTATTGTCCTAGACAGAAGAGACTCATATTGGTGCAACTGTAGTAAAATGGCAATCCAATTAGCACTCGACTCATTTTAACAGATGTGCAATATGTAACAAAATCTAGAAGTTGTTTGTAACTGTGAAAAACCTTCCTGGTGCTCAGTATTTCCTAGTGTAAGCTTTTTACAGGACAATTAACCTTAGCATACAGAGCAGCAGCTCTGAAAATAAATATGCTGGAAAACACAGAAGAAAGACATCATGGTTAATGCAAATTAATGTAATCATAGATTCAGAAAAAATAAACTATTCCAGTGCCACAGTTCATTTAGTTTTGTTACTTGACAGTCTTAACCTTTCTTTCTGTTCCAGTGATTCATATTTATCATCATCTTTGTTGTGAAATGATTTTGCCAAAATATATTTATATTAATCTGTATTTTTTTCCATTCTTGATTGATTCCTGAAAAAAAGACTCACACAAAATCAAAAATAGAGCTACATCACAATTATTCTTGCTCAGTGCAGTAGTTTTTCTTTCACTGGGACCAACTTCCTTGAGTCTGTGTGCTACAAATTCTTTTTAACTAGAGCAAATTCAAGTACAGCTTTCAGACCAGTCAAACCCAAGAGACAGGCAGGAGGGCAGCCCTTGCTCAGCTCCTCACTGCATTAGCCTTCCCTACTCAGGCTCCATCGACCTGTCAGAGACATCACAGTGATTGACTGCCCTGGCAGATGTGCCGCTATAACAGGTAACTTGATCATCCAGACCCATCTGTCTCTCAGTCCTCTTCAATTCACACTTTCAAAAATATTAGCGATTAGGGAGGGGTCAGATTCTTTGTTGTGAATTTTTTTTAAATGTAGTATATCTGTATTTTACCAAAGGTTACCCTTGGGTAAGTGAATGGTGATGCACAGTGCTTGAGCTATAGCCTACTCGAGAGGGGCTTCCTCACATCACTTAGTGTCAGCGATTAAGATTTGGGTTAACAGGATCTAGAGAATTTAAAAACTTGCTTGTAAGATGTCTAAAATTAAGGGCAGTTTTTTAGAACCACTGTGGTAATAATAGAATGATGTTTCAAAGATAACAGTTCCAATGTGAGCGAGACAGATGGGCTGTTTAACTGTGCTTAGTGAGAGGAGGGGATCTGATTCAGTGGGAGTATTTTCACGTCTTCTCTTCAGTGCCCACAGCCTGGCAAATGTTGTGACATCATTAAGCTGAACTGCTGATTTTAGATGGGTCTGGAACAAGAACGGGCAGGGGTAACTCAAGCTTCCTGCTGAAATGTAGTTAACTAATTTACTCGTGTCACTATTTCTGATAATTACTTTTCACCAAAATATTTTGCTGTGCTTGTGTGTAGAGGATTTCATTCTACAAGTCAACACCCTAAGTGTTGTAGCCTCGCAGGATCTATCAACAGCTTCTATTAAGAGAGAATATAATCTTGGTGAGAGCAGTGGCTAACACTTCTCTTTTCTATTTCTCAGTAAAGTCTACTGCATACTCCCTATCAAGGGATGTACATTGGCACAGATGACATAGTTCACAATATAAGGGGAAGTAACATACTGAAGCAAGCAAAACAAGGTAAAATGAATGACAACTGACAAAAAAGCAAGTGAACTCAGAATATTTTTTTTCAAATGAGAGGAATAAAAATATGTTAAGTGTGTACATAAACAATGACACATGCAGAATATGAAGAGATAAATATTGGGGGGGGGGAGGTAGAGGACTGAGGAGCAAGTAAAAGCAGCAAAGGCTCTCAGGTGCATATATTGATGACTGTTGGACTGAGCTAAAGCTAAAAACTGTCATGGCAATGAGAGCTCCAGCCACACTAGAGCTTCCTCCCTTCCTAGCCATTATGCTTCRGGCACAACAAGGCTATAATTTTGGCAGGATGTAAGTTAGTCATTACGGTGCCTACTGGTTGAATAATAGGTGAGATTTGTTGCTTTATTATTAATTATTATTGTTTCATTGAGTAAATGARATGAGTAAGTTTTCAGGTAGAATCTGTAAGAATGACCCTTTTGCTTTGTGGTTCTTTTTTTTTTCTTTGGAATCATAGGAAAAATGAAATTATTCACTTTTTATCTGTTGCATGATTAATATGGAGAATTTGTGGTGCTCAGCCATTTGTTCCAAAGCCAGAAACTCCAGTAGCATGACAGTCAACGTCTTGTCATGATTCATGGAGAGCAGCACTGGGGGAATCCAACATTCAGCTGAATGCAGAGAGCTGAGTGTGGGCACAGGCGAGGGGAAGGGGTAACGGACTCATTAGCCTGTCCTCTGTCATAAATACGTGCCTGTGCAAGATGCACAACCTCTTCTAAAATGGAARAAGGACTGTTGTACAGGAGGCTGAAATGCCAGTCCTCACTTCCTTGGTGTTCCTAGCCTGGAGATGGGATGAAGAGTTGAAACAAAATTGCAATGGAAGCTTTATGACAGTGGTATAATTCTCTCTTGTGGGWGTAAGCCAAGGTAGGCTGCTTCCAAGAAAAGTACTGCTTCTTTTAATGTACACTTAGAAACTTTTGAGAAAGTAATATGTACATTTGCTTATCAGTTACTTATATTTGTTTTTGCAATTTTGCATAATACATTATCTAGATTTTAGTTAAAGAAATGGGCTTATGCTGTAATCTTTAAGAATAGGCAAGAGAGAAAAGTACATCTATTTCATTATTTATATTGGAACAAATATGCCTTTTTTTTTGGAATGAATTATGTCTCAGATCGTAAGAATATTAGAAGCTAAGTGTTGGGATATGAAGCACTCCTGATATGTTAGACTGGAAGTTATGTCCTTAAAAAATCTACATATAGCCAGTATTATCCTAAAAAGCTGAGTCTGGTCTGAGTTTATTTAATCACTCTCTCAATTAACAGTAAAGAAGTTAAAATATGTAAACATATAAATGCAGAATGGAAAATATGAACAATGCTGTGAAACTCACAAAATATGCATATGAAATAAAATATGAAGTATTGTATTTATACGAATGTTTAAAGAATAATTAAGTTTGGACAAAATATAAAAGGTTAAATTTTATGGTAGTAAAGTAATCAAATGATAATGAAATGGAAGTGAACTTCATATTATTATATAAAGTGTTTATCTTAGGGTACCTTTCACTGTGAAGTGCCACTCTTGCAAAAAGAATAATTTGAAGTTATGTATTTAGTCTGGAGAGATGCATATGCACATAGCTGTCTGAAAGACTGGGGCTGAAGACCTGTTTCTACATCAGTAGCTACAGCACGTTCTGCATATGGTGGAACTGGTAAATTCTCATAAGATAGTAGGCGCAGTAAAACCAGTGGTGTGGGCTTGAGTGTGCATCTGTGCAAACAACAGAACTCAGAATATGGCTGGTGGTGAGACAATCTCTGGATTTCCTCACTCAGTTCTTTGGGAAATATCTATTTGGTACAAAACATAAAATTTATTGCTTAGCAATAATATGCACCCTTCTGTTTTAGTGTAGGATACCGAGTAGTATTAATTCTGCATTAATGTGAAAGCATGTGAAAGGTGTCTGTGAGCTGGCTGTATGCAAAACTGAGAATGAATTTTGGACAAACGAGTTTCCTTATTACAGGGTTTGCAAAAATAAATTGAATGAAAGTTCTCTAAGTAAATTGAAAACTTCAGTCTGTTTCTTTACATGTAAGGTTAACACATTAAAGGAGGCTTTTTCTTTATTCCAGACATACACTCATCACAATGCATATCATTTATGTAAAACCATAAAGAAATTCAGGTTTTTAAACTCTACTGTTACTATTTCAAGTTCTTTGTATTTTCTGTTGGTGTTTTTTGCTTTGCAGTTCTAACAATTCCCAGACTAAATGTAAATACAAATAAGCTGTGGTTGTTTCTGTAATTGTTTTGATTTAACTTGAAATACATAAACAGAACTTGAATCAGGGGATTACAGCTCGCATGCTTCTTTTAAGTAAATACTCCAACAGCTTGTCTGGAGACATATTCTGTTATGGTTCTGTCTTCTCAAAGCCTCAGTGGAAAGGGTGAAAAGGGACCGTGTTGCACTCAGAGTAACCTGGAAGGTGGCAATTAGGGTACTTGCCTAATTAAAAAAAAGAAAGGATAGGATTAGTCTTCCTCAGGCAGCAGAAGGAAAGCAATCAGTTGATCATATTTCATGGCAAAGGCAATTATATAAAAGTGGAACACCATTTTCAATTGTCTTGTAAAAGACTGTAGCAAGTGCAGTGTATTTCGTGAGGATCTTAGATTTTTGGAATGTTACAAGACTTCGAGCATTAGCATTTGAGTAACTTTCAGGCATTCCTCCTTCTGTGTGAGAAGGGAAGTCTGATTTGTGGCACTCTCTTTCAATTTTGGCAGATGGTATGCTTCTCATCCTTACCAAAAAGAGCGAGTTATGGGCATTAGAAAAGTATGCTTAAGTATCTCAGGAACTTTGAAAGAAATGTATGAGGAACCCTGCAGAGGCGAGAATGAATAAGCAATTTCAACTACAGACTCTTAAAAAAGTGAAGATGTCTTCTCCACTTAAGAACTTGCTTATTTTGATCTGGTTCACAAAAGAACAATTATCTTTTACACTCTAGTGCCCTGAACTTAAGCATGAGATCCATCATGGCCCTTGTGACAAGCAGAAAGGTATGGGAGACCTTAGGATCCTCAAGATCACAGAGTTAAACCCTGTCCGACTGCTAGGTATTCAAGTCTTTTAATTAAAAAAATATCAGAGGRGACCAAACTCTTCTTTCAAAAATGATCATGGAAAGTTTTAAAACATCCACCTGTGGAGTATTTAAGATGTTAGAACACTCACGCAAATAAAGGGCACTTGAGTTCAGTTCTGCGTTGCCCTCAAGTAATTTACCAGAGTATAGTAAAGGGTCTTTTGTTGTTGTTTTTGTGGGTTTGTATCATTACGTGTGTTTTCAGGATACACTGTCATTTYCTTTTGGAACTTTTCTGTTGCATATATAATAGTCCTTGAATTGGTAGAAAAAATAAAAATGGAAATAAAATTGATATTATTCTGTTGCCTAAAGGTTAAGTTACACATACGTGAGAAAAGAAATCTAGATTGTCCTTGCTATTCAGTGCTATCAAGGGTTATTTTTTCAACATGTGCTCAAAGTGACAGGCTTATGGGGAGCTTTGCTGCCAAAATCTTTGACGTACGCATTTTAGGCTGCTCCATAATGGAGATTTGAAAAACTAAAATTCTTAAGGTGGCAGTTATTCCCATTTAAACTGCCCTTACACATTCGGTTATAGAACTAGCTCTAGGTTATATTGATAGCCCAATACATTCTGTAATTCCATATATTTCAGTGAAACTCTTCCATGGAAGATATACCTTTGGAATTAAAAAAATGAACCTTAACAGTATCTTGGTTTAACAAAAAGCAGAACAAAACAAAAACTAGATGTCCAGTTGTCATGATCTGCTTAATATTTTTACAAAAGACCTCTTCCAATGGTGTTTGAATTTCCTAAATTTTGTTTGCTTCTGTGTTCTGAAAGGTAGTTACAGGGCTATACATATTTACATATGCTATACATACATAAATTATATACGTCTTCTAATTCTGCCCTTTTAGTACTATTTCCAACTAGCTATATCAATACAAGAAGCTGAAAACATACGAWTTTAGCAGTCGTAAATATGAGAAGGGTCTTGCGCTTGGTGCGTCCTAACCAGATCTATATATGCAATTATTATTAGCAAGCACTCCACCTACTGGTTCAAATTATGCCAGGCAAGCTCTTGAAATCCAGCTCATGGGCTGAGCTTTACTGCCTGAATGACTACAGTGATTCTGGGCCCTCATACATTAAGTATTTATACATATTCTGTGCAAACAATTGGGTAGCCATATGTCTTTTATTTGTTAGTCAAATTCACTAGCAAATTCAACTAATTCACTTTCATAGATGACTATCCTAATATTTCCCAACTTTAGCTATGAATGTTAAATGAATATGCGTCAGTAAAGAAGGAAAGGTAGAAAGATCAGGAGAAGTTTTGTTTTAGTGTTTCCTATATATAAATCTCTAGGAATGAGATTTTGGAGAAGGATTTATGAAATATGTAAATAAAAATGCAGTCTGGCATAGTGAAAGCCAGCACTGAAAATAGATAGGCATCGATTAATCTTATAATTCTTCACCTTCATAAGCTTGACAAAGGAAATAGGGGAGGAAATGTCATGATACAGTGGTGGCCTGTTTAGTGAGATTAGCCATATATAGAATCATAGAATGCTTAAGGTTGGAAGGGACCTCCAGAGGTCATCTAGTCCAACCCCCCTGCACACGCAGGGTCACCTACAGCATATAGTTAAGAAGGTTTCCTAAACTAGCTTCCTGTTTTAACATAGGCACATACACCAGCAAGCTATCTCTATTTATTTTTCAGTACAATCTGTTATGCAATTATTTGCGTATAATCTACGTAATGGCTGGGTCTTATTTCTTTCACACACACATTTTCTGCTGAAATGCATGAGAGATTTGTGTATGTGCTTTTATTCATGCAGAGATATTCATGTAGCAAATGATAAGGGCTCACAGATGAACTTGCCATTAGGTATGGATGTAGAAGCAAGAGCAACACCAAAGCAACAAATTTCTTTAAGGAGCTGTGTTGCAAGGTGTATTATTTTTGCAAATATAATTATACTGCCAAGCATATATGTTTCTTGAATGGACAATTGAATTTTATTATCAAATTTCCATCAAGAGCACTATTAATAATGAGCTGTCTTGAGTGTGCTCATTTTCATTGATATGATGAGGGTCTTCTGCTTTTAGCAACTTTATGTAGTGTTAACTGAAACAAACACTGATACAATATGGTACCATGTGATAGGAAAGTCATGCACTAAGAATTGAAGACTAGCTTTCCTGCCCATTCCAGATGCTGTTTTTTAAGTGTGCTTAGAAGCCTGACATAGTAGTACACATGTCGATACCAGAAAATACTATTGTGGATGTAGTCAGCCTTTCTAGAAATATAATTTTAACACAGAAAAAAAGTAACCAACTAAAATAAACACAAAACAAAGAATGAGGAATCAAAGCACAAGTCTGCCCAACAAAATTTACCTGACCCCTCAAAGCTCAGCAAAACATGACAGAAGGTCCCCTTGATAGTCTGTATCATATATATGTTCTGAGACTGTGCTGTCCATATGTTCAATAAAACTGTTGAATCTCAAAGTTATAATAATTTGCAACGAGGTGCCAGAACCAATTATTAAATATCA
Organism: Eudromia elegans; assembly: GCA_003342815.1. Classification (NCBI taxonomy): domain Eukaryota; kingdom Metazoa; phylum Chordata; class Aves; order Tinamiformes; family Tinamidae; genus Eudromia; species Eudromia elegans. Next base: position 7,298,364 of record PTEX01000004.1, on the reverse strand, counting down.
TATGATCCAACAGAGATGAAATAAAAATATACAGGGTCGATTTTACTGGCTCTGACTGTTGTGAAGATTATAAAATACTTAGAATTGCAGTTTAACTAAAGGGTAGTATTAAACACTTCCTTATGCTTAAATTTTGCTCACAGCAGAATATCAGAAGCCAAATGCAGATGGTTCATTTTTCTAGGTACAAAGAGAAGATTGCCCTTATCGTTATTGATTTGAATATCAATTTAGTAAAAAAAAAAAAGATATGCTATTATGATATCTTTAAATAACATAAACCTTTGTTCAAAAGAGCAAGTGACAGCCAAAAGTACAATTCAAGTGAGAAAAAAGGTACAGTGTGATTAGATCAGTGAATGATACCATCTCAGCCAAATAACTGCCTATAGTGTGGAAAAAGAAGACACTTAGGAGTAAGTGTAAACAGTCATAATTTATTTACCATGACATCTCTTAAACATGAATGAGTGAATGTTTTAAATACTAGTTCCCATCTCTTAGCCAAGGTCAATTGTTTCACACTGGACTGTGCTTCTCTTCAAGGTGTAAAACCTAGAGGATGACCTGAGATGTTTATACAATTTTTGTGTTACTAAAAAATATTGGGGAGCAGTTTCATTGAAATATTATGCACAAAGTTCCACATAAGACTGCGCAACTCTGCTTTGAATTAACTGCAGAATATCCTCCTACTGCGTGTCCTGAAGAATTAAACATTATATTCCCCATTAGGAGAAAGTGATTTGATTCTACCAATGAATGCCCCCCGACCTTAGTGTATTACACCCACAAGCATCAAAATTTTGTTGCTGTAGGAAAAACGTATTTCTGCCCTCCGTTACTGGAGCATAGCAAGAATAGGACCATGTTTGTCTATGTATGTTTACAGCACCTGTCAGCCGATACACGAGAAACAAGAAGAGTAATGTAAGCTGATCCCCGCCTTTTGCTGAATATTTAATGCAGTCTGCTGGAAAGAAAAGCACAAACATTCTACTTTTCCAAAGCTTGTCTTCCTTGCCCTCCTCTAATTTTCTCTGGGGAGGGATGAGTTTCGAACTTGGTCACTGCTAGTGCCCATTTCCTTCTGGATCTTTACTTTCCAGTCTTGGCTTTCTTCCTGTCTCCTGAAACTAAATTTACTTCATTTTAGCCACCTCACAGCAGACTTGTGTATATATTTTCAAGGAAATTTGATTGTCTGTATAGATTTTTAAATCAGCTTTTGGATCAAGTTCATAAATTTGTAAACTGTTGTGTTGTTGCATCAGGCAATAGTGCAACACAGACCTCAGATGCAGATCACCCAATACTATAAAGTGATCTTTAAATGAGACAACTAGGGCATAAGCAGATTAAAGTGGCCAATAATGGGAAAACAAGTGCTCATTCCAAGAGCAATTGTAAGAAATTTAAGCCTCAGGAAGTTGCATTATACATTTTATTAAATTGAGGGTATATTCACACTTACTGTGGCTTGAAATTTGAACCAGTATTTTCTGTCTTTGGTTACCTTACTTGAGGATTCCTTAATGGGCTGAAGATGTAATACATAATATCATATGACTGCTTTAAGTTTGCAAGTTAGTTTCTCAAAAGTTGTAATTTAATTTAAATTGACAACACTACAATAAACCACTGTTCTCTCATAGCAAACAGTATCTGACCTAAAATGCMTGTAACAGGACCCTAGAATTCTAACAAAATCCTGGTTCTTTGTCATTTTAAACTTACTTGCAACAGAAAGCATCTAACAGAACTACCAGTTAACAGTATATAAAACATTAGTTTTTGAAAATGTTCAAATCATATTTATATCTGCTGTTATATAGCCTGCTGTTTTTCCAATAATCAAGGGAGAGAGAGAGAGAGAAAGATAGATTGAGCATCCCGTTGATGCACAAAGAATGAATTTATACGTACTCAAAAAGAGCCTTCCCTAAAAAGATATCAAAGCGTTACCTCTGGCACATGAAAAGAGGAAATCTAATCACTGCCAGATACGATCAACAGTGGCAGGGGGAATTGCTTTAAAAACTGCGTGCAGTGTTCTATGCAAATTGTAAAGCATCATAATTTCTAAGGGAAGGCTTGTTTAAATCAAAGATAGTGAAGAAGGTGTAGCCTTCCTATTTCCTGAATATCCAGAGAGTCATAAGGTGCTTTGCCAGTCTCAGAGCCAACCTCCGCTAGTGTCAGGCGCCCTCTCTTATGTAAGATGTGTTCAAAATGTGGCTGAGTCCAGTATGCTTCCTGTTGAGGAGTCATTGCAGTAACTTCCAGATGGAAAACCTAAAAATAATTCTTTCCTGGGAGTGCTGGTCTGTTTAGCAGCTCCAYGGTTCCAGTTTCCTGTAGCTTGGAATATTCTGCTGGAGTCTTCATCATAAATGTTTATTTAAAGTGCTTCTACAAGCTTAGAGAGAAGGAGAGGCAAACGGATGTCATCTCAGTCTTTTCCCTCTGCTCTTTTAGTGTATTCTGATGGAAACTAACCTTTTTATCTCCTTTATGCAGCCCTGCCTTGAGGCGATGGATTCTATCTTGCTGAATAATTCTGTAACTGAAAAAATAAAAAGATATTTTTGGTGAGGTGCCATCAATATATAGAGGCTACACTATAAATATGGTCTCTTGCACCTTTTAGAGACCGTCACTTTTAGGAAGAATTGGCTTTTTTGAATGTCAGAAGTATTCTCTCTCACAGGATTAACGTGAGCTAATTTTTGCAAACAGTATGTTTGCAGTATAATTTCATCATGCAATTAGGGAGAAATTAAAAGAGCTATTGGTTTAAGATTTGTAAAAGATGAACATATAATTAAAACTGTGAGAAGTACAGCATAACTCATTATATTCCAGTTTTGCCTTGGGTTGTGCCACAGATTAATGATGTATTTTCCCACTGTCAATTTTGTATCTTTTAGAAGTAAAACCCCTATCAGTGAAGAGAGTTATAAATCTGTAACTTGTTAAAAGATGGTTAAGGTAGGTTGCCTATATTAGCATTGTGTGTATCCCTAAATACATTTTTGTATTTTATGCACACATAAATATACATATATATATATAATTTAGGATMTGAATGCTTTTAAGTTATTCTAAACATCCATGAAAATTGGTTCTGGCTTGTTTCTGTTAATATCAGGCAATTTATGTCACCACGTACAGCATAGGTTAAGACAGAGATGAAGGTAAAAAAGGTTGTGAATCTTTTACATAGATTCATGGTAAGTCCTTGCTAGTGTTTATTCCATGTAGGTGTCAATGAAGTAGAATAAATGTTTTTATTCATATTCTTAGTGAATATGTGTAGACTACACTTCACTACGCCATTAATACATGGTGCAGGTCCCAGTAAGGGAGTAGCTCTTGGTTGTAGTAATATATTAAGCACTTTTCTCAAATGTTAGTGGTAGGAGATGAGTAGTGCAATACACACACCGAAGGTAAAGCTGAAGAATGTTTACCTGCYATTTACATTTAGGTATTTAAATTTGGTGACTGAGTTCCCCATGCAGTCAGTGAAGTCTTGGAAAGAGGCTTAGAGCAGCTAAGCAAACTCTATCCTTTAGCCCTGTAGGGTTTCTTTAATGCTCCTGAGTTCTTTGCTAAAGTAAACTTGATGTAACACCCTCCAAATTAAAGGGTCTGGTGGAGTTTGAGATACTAACCTATTCAGAAAAGATGTACTTGTTGCTTGGGGTTGGTAGAGGCAGAGAATCAAAAAAAAGATTTAGGACTATAAGTAAAATTGCAACATTTTGAAATTGTGCTTTCATTGAGTGAAATAAAATAATAGCATAATAGAAAAAAGAAAAGRGATATTTCTTAAGAGAAAGGGTTTTATTTCTGAATCATCTTCAAAATTTATATTGCTACCTTTGCATGTTTTTTAAAAAAGATGTTGACATCAAATTATAACCAGAACAGGAATGATTTCTTACTTGTTGAGTCAATGAAAAGACTCATTGATTCCTGGGGATGTTGGTTCAATCCCATATTATATTTTCACTCCTTTCTTTGGACTAATTCTTCTCTCCCTCTCTGTTTCCTGCTTTTGGTAATCAATAATCAAATTATTAATAGTCATCAGACAAGAGAGCAAGTTTTGGCCGATAAATAMATTTGAGTATAATATGCTAGTTTTAAGTAAATTCTGACAGCACTGCTTTCTGAAGATGAAAGGATAATTTACGAGAGGTGAAAGGAAGGCACATTGTGGGCAGGATGTTTTTGAGCAACTGCATTATGGTGAAGGTATTTCTAAGCAAGAGAAAACAAGAAATCCTCTAGGTTACGGATACCTACGGTTACGGTTACCTATTGCTTGTCTGAGCCATGCTTGTTAGTCAAATAGGACTTATTACATGTAAGGTCTTTGAATGTTTTCCTTAAGGTTACATCTCTTATCTGTGAAAAAGCATATACTTTTATCCTTCCTCCTTGAAGATCAGCTTTCTTGTGTTACCTATTCTGAAATGCCAAGACTGATCCAAAATTTGGTAGACAAATGTCTGACATACCTCAGCCCGTATTTAGACTACTTGCCATCGCAAGAGCATTTTATGTGTATCAAGTGTAGAAAAATCTTGAAGATAAGGAAGTGAAAAATTCCAAATCAGACTCTAAGTACTTTTCCTCCTAATAACCTGTTTCCTTACATATGCAAGCACACACAAATAGAGCCAGTCTGACACCCAGAATGAATTAGACACTGAGATAGCTTTCTGCAGTACTGGCTATGGTCTCACAGGTGTGAAAGTGATCTGTCCAAATTGCCCTATGAATACTTGAAAAATGAATGGGGACAGTGAACCTGAAAGGGCTCACAAGAGGTGTCAAATCCTTCTTGACCTTAGGCTATAAAGTCTTATCAGTCCACTGTCTACAGACAAAGGAAAAGAAAGAGGGGGAAAAAGGGGGGGGAAAAAGTACTTTAAATCTTATACCCTTGAAACGGCACAGGTTCAAAATAATGGCATTTAGTTGTACTCTTCTTGGGAGAAAAGTTGCAGTCATAGATTATGGGAAAAATTATATGCAGGTGGGCTGCCATAATTCAAGAATTTGACTTCATTTAGCACAGGAAACTGAGGGTGTGAAAACATTAATGCTGACACACTATCCAGATGGCTAGTTTACCATGTGCAAGAAGACAGTGCGGCAGTGATTGTGTTGGAGCCAAAAATTACACGTGAAGATGGAACAAACTTCACAAAGTCAGTCTTTTAAATTTGCCACTATACAAATTCATCTAAACTGAGATGTTCATCTATGGCCCTACTAAAATATTACTGATAGAATATTACAGACAAGCTGTTCTGAAAAACAAGATATCCTTCTATTGCTATTTTTGTGATGCCTGAAGTGCTCCATCACAACCTCTTTTGTACATCYATTCTATGTAACATTGTATGAGAGGCAACCTATGCATTTGAAATACACGGATACATATTACAATGAGTTAGCAGGTGGAGTATTAGGATAAAGCTTCCTAAAGTGCAAAGATTTTATTACTTTTGGGGCTAGAGAAGCAATCTTAAAGGAGTTTACAGATTCCTATAGTCACCTGTACCTGATTAGAATTAAAGGGAAGTCCCAGTACCAAGCAAAATGATCTTCTTGGACAGAAATTCTTTACTTATTCAGATGAGTATTTAGCCGTTAGCTATTCCAAACATATGAAATCTGAATTTGAATGTACTAAATATTCTTTATACTGAAGCATTAACCTTGAAAATATTTGTCAGGGTTATTCTTAGAAAATTTTGAGAAGAAGAAATACAGACTTTCTACAAATCCTTTCCTGAGCATAATGGTGAGAAATAAATGGAAACTGCTAGATATGCTTTATTTTTGGTTATGGAAGTGACCTTTTGAACTAGGCTTTCTTTTCTTTGGTAGGTACTCTGTTGTTGCAGAACTGCAGACAAAAAATCCTCAGTCCTGGTATGTCTGAAAGCAGAGTAATGGAGTACCTAGGAAGTCAGAATACTCATCTCTACTTGTATGAGCTTGAAAACCTAAGTTTGCCTCCCTTCTCTCACTGTTTTCTTATTCTTTCAAATTAAGCATATCAGTGCTTTGTCTTRCTTTCCTTCTGTTATGTGCTTTTATAGCACTTAGCCCAATGAGCTGCTAATCCCAGTTGGAATAATCACAGTAAAAGACAAAACAATTTTCCTCATTGAATATATGTTTACAAAAGAAGCAAAACTCAATTCAAAATCAAAAATCAATTAAAGCAAAGTAGATCTTATATCAAGATACAGCACAGCTCTGTATGATGCAATTTGAAACATCCACATTTGGAATTAAGATTTAGTCATGTGAGAAGAACAATTTTATTAGGCAAATTTATTATTTATTTTAAACRTCTTTTGAAAGTTTTAAGAGTCCTACAAAATGTGTTTTTACCAGAAAGAAACGGTTCACCTAAAATACATYAAAGCAACCATAGCAATGAAAACTCTGTGGGAAGGTCAGTTTCTTTAGCTTGTTCTGCTAGAGGTGCAGGTATTTGTGATATTCCTTTTATTCTTTGAGTGGTAAAATTGTGTGCACAGAAGGAATGGTGTTATTCTCTTTTCAAAGATTGCTATTCAACTTCCAGTTTTAAAAAAAAAAGTAGATGTTTTCTCAAAGTTCTATTTTTTTCTTTTTTTTCTGTCTGATGGCAAAGATAAGAGTAATACCACCCATTTGCTAGACAGAAATGAGAGAAACAGAATTTACATTAAAGTTATCTTCTGATGTTTTGTTATTTCTGAATATTATGATGACCACCAGTATTTTCTGTTGTTAATTGTTAGGCTATAATCTTCTTGAAGTGAGGACCACCATTATCCCGTGTTTTATATAAGACTCAACATAATGGGACATGACAAAAGCATTTAACAGAGGAATAGAAGTAGCAAAAAATTTATGTCTATTTAGTTTCCTTGTTCTTCGAAACATCCAAAATTGTTTTACATTATTTTCATAAGAATTATCAGACTAAATTAGGTATTCAGAATGAAAACCTACAGTATAAAAAGTTATCCTAGCAAAGTTATAATCAATCAAGAGCAAATACTTAATGAAAAATGCCAAGCAACTCTAAAAATAGGTCCAAGAACTACAACACAAAAGAAAAAGCTAAGTGTTTAGCAATAAATGGCTTTTAGATATTCTAGAGTTGACAGTGAAAATGAAAAATATGCTGTTGTGTGCTTGGGAGATAGAGTTTCTCAGTTCTGTTGCTGACTTTTACATATAATGGTGTTTTGGAAGGTTCCTCATTCAATTTTCAAGAAGGTTCTGTGGTGGAATGCTCCTTACAGCCACTTCCAACACAAATTGTCATAGATATTGGCTCACAGCTTTTTGTCATTAAATACTAGCAGAAGCTYGTAGAAACTTTTCTGGAAAAGTTTCTCCAAGCTCTGATGAGGAGCTTGTGTGGTCCTAACAAAGCATGGATCCATCCATAGAAGTAGGTTACCCTGACAGGAACAAAGGCAGGCTGTCTGCTGACCTTAAACAGGAGAGGGAGCTCTAGAGATGCAGGAGCTAACCTATTCATGCTTTATTTGCTAATATGTCAGAGAAGTCTGAAAGGTTAGTTTATCTGAAGAAAATGTTATGAGAGGATTTAAGTTATATATCAGTTACATGATACAAGTCTTGTCATAGAGACTTAGCCGATTTTCTTTGTTTTGTTTTCATGTACTTAGGGAAGTCTACCAAGAAAGCACCTTTTTTTCTGGCCATTCAGAGCTTTAGTGTTGAAAAGCCACGTAWTAAAAAAGCTAAAAATAAATAAATAATAAAAAATTCTAAAAAAAGCTGCTGTATAATTGCTTCCTGTATTGATATACAAATATCAATGTGTTTCGTAACTGTGGTCATCATTGAAGGGACAGCATTAATCGACATGTGTACCACATTGAAGTCCTGATGTTCTTGTATCATGAAACAGCAAAACAGCTTCATTTTTCTAAATACAATATGTATTAATTTGTTTGACAWTGACCGTTATGGTTATGCAGTGTCACTTATGGATCCTTAAACATAAGTGGATTTTGTGGTTGTTAAGTTGCTATTTTCTTCATTTTCAGACCAAAGGGACATTTGCTAGTTTATGAAGTTGATACTCAGAACAAGATGAAAATTAGATGAGTTACTGTGCATTTGCCAGGAACAGATCATAGAGGAATTGTATAATGCTACCTTTTTGAGATATAATATTTAATAAATCATAAATCTCATTTTTGTAGCAATAGCAAGAAACAACTTGTCTTCAGGGACATCCTGCACAATGCAAAAAATGATGATGTAGGGAAATGTGCAACCAAATATAAATAAATCCTTCTGTGCCTTTTGTAAGTGTGATACATTTGATATGTTAGAATTTTCAGTAAAATTCACAGTGGACTGCGATGATCAAAATGTTCTGTGCACAATTCTGTTTTCACAGATTATCTATCAAATGTACAAGAAAAGCAAAGTGTGGCAGGGTGGGAATTTTAGTGAAAAATTCAGTGGTGGCAGTCATGAAGAAAGGAGAGTGACAGCATCAGAAAAGGCTAATATTAAGTAGCTTTTTGGAGTGGTCTTCTGACTGGAACAACATTTACCTACCCCATTATCAAAGTCTAGTCTTCTCTTGTAGTATAGGTGAGTTAATACCTCTGAGAAGGGGATTGAATGGATCACATCCTTCCTTGAAAATTATTGTGGAAATGATGTTCATAACTACCTTTCCGGATTGGAAGATGAGAAGGTAAGCTTAAGGGGCAGCACATATGAGAGCCTAATAGGTCCTAACTGTGATAATGACCATTCATAACTCTTAAAATCATTCTGTTATTTACAAGTAGACGATATTAAACCTATTAAATAAATGGAGACAGTGGGTCTGCATCAAAGAACAGTGTATATATGAAGATCTGTCATTATTATTCACTTCACTTTCTAACTAGTCAATTTTGCATGACTATTCAGGAAGCTAAACTGAATTAGCCCTTTTGACCTCAGGAGCCTTACACAGTTAAATATTTATGAAACATCAGAACATGATAGTGGCTATTATGGCTCCTCAATTTTAGCAATTAATTTTATTGACAGAACAATAAGGAGTGCTTCTCCATCAGTTTGGCAGCATTGGAATTCATTTTCTATTTGCTTAAGAAAAACAACAACAACAACAACAACAACAAAAACCCAGCCCCAAACCGTTGCCTATGTGAAATGGGCAACCTTAATTCCTAGCACAGTTCTGCTAAAAAGCCTTGTGAAGCCACGTATGTATTTGACCATGTGTGACACCATCATTGTCATGGAATATGTTATGCTTTCTTTCTCGACACTTTGAAGATAATCAATATATTTTTTACAAAGCATACAATCAGTCCCTAAGTCATTTGAGTTTTTATTCGTACCATTTAATTTGCTTGATTCGGCTGTCTTTAACCATTCCACGGTTATGTTTTGCTTTTACTCAGTGCATCGAATGCTGTGTTTTGTTTTAAACAGATGTGACTTTGAGTGCACTGGAGAACAATTTATGCATTAGACTCAGAATTTTAAATGAACATGCCCTCTAATGATTTCCTCAGTCTAAGCAGACACTTAAAAAGTGACACTGAAACCAAGAAAAATTACTTAAAGGATCAGTTACATCTAAAATGATGAAATCAATAACAATATTTTCTCTGGGATTCTTTCTCTGCGATAAGCAAAATCTTTACTTAAGTTAAAAGCCACATTAAAATTTAATCACAATCTGTGTGCCTTAGCAATTGATGATTTCTGGACATCTGTCTTCTGTTTTGTTTAAGTCTTATATTCCTTCTGTTTTTTTTTTTCCCCCCTCGTCTTTTAATAGCAAGATTAAGTATATTTGTTATTCTCAAAAAGTTAAAAAGAGCTATAATACATGCTAGAAAATCTTACGGCCTATAAACTTTTTTTTTTATTAATCATACTATAGAGAAAGCACATTATAATTTCACAAAAAATAGTCATGTTGCAGGATAACAAAAATTAGCTCTAATGTGATCTCCAACAAGCTGGATTTTTTTTTTTCAAATTGTGTATGTTGATTCCATTGATCCTAAATGAAAGCAAGTCATATTACAGTCATATTATAAAAGCAATTTTTTCTTTTTAGATGATTTTCTGCTTCATCATGGATACTTATAACAATGAGTTGGGCGTGGAGTAGTTGTAAAAACCATTGCAATGATGTTAATTGCATTTATACATATTTCTGAAAACTTCTGCCTTTGTGAGGATAAAAGCTAAATTGTTAAGATATGATATGTCGCAATTTAAGAACAGATTTTGTAGGAACAACTAGAGTGATTACTAGTGTCCCTTGATCCCTCTCTACCTAATGTCTCAGAGGAGGAGAATAAAGAAAGATTATCTTTCATAGAACTTCCTCTGATTACAGCTCCATTCTCCGATCACCTAACATGTCTGCAGAGACTTGCAGTGATAATGTAGTATTTATTATAGGAGGACTATTTAGGAAAATCAATATGTTCAATGTAGGCTGTGCATTTAAGTCTCGAAGGCTGAAATAGCTGACATAGTGGTCATACTATAGTGTCTTGTGGTAAAACATTTTTCACTCTATTTCAATGTGCTTGAGTAAATCAATAAGGTTAACTACATTTGCCAGGATTAGGGTCAATAAAATTTGTACTTGTTCAATATCAGAAGTAATGTAAGTGCTTGTATTTACTTTTGTCTTACTTTGCATCAGCTGCTAATTAATTAAACTTCTGCTTAAATTAATAAATAAGTAATAATTAGATACACACATTAAAAAACATAATTCAAAATGGAGCAGATTGCTGTTTCTTGAAAATATAAGTATCCATATAGTATGTCAATTAAGAGAAAAACTGAAATATTCCAAATATGTCCACAATATGTCCAAATATGTCTGCAATATGTCCAAATGTATGCACAATATTACAAATTTCAGACTATTGCATATTTTAGCATATATAGTGTTTAGAATATGTACATTAAAGATGATTATTCTGAAATTGTTGGAATTGTCTACACTGTTTTTGAAAATATAATTAGTTGATTATTTTTAATTTATGCATTAAATGTCTGGACATTCTACCATTCTACCATTCTACCATTTTACTGCAATTTACAGTAACACTTTCCATAGGCTGAAGAATAAAAATTATCAAAACTGTTCTTTTATTCTACTGTGCTTTTCAGGTACCTTGCAACGGTCTCAAAAATTATTAGTATTCCCATTCCACTTGTAGCAGATTCAAAATATATTCACTTGCCTTATTTTTAAGAATCCTGAATATTCTCTCCCTTCCTTCATCCTGTTCATTTTGACAATGTCTCTATTTTGTATTTTGGAGGAGGGTTTTTATGCCATCCATCTTGATTTTTTTTTTTGCTTTATTAATAGGCATCATACTTTTTCCACCAACTGGATGGGATTCAAAATGAATGTGTTTTATAGCAGGAGAAATTATTGTAAATATTGTTTCAGCATTAGGCATTACGAGAATGAGGGATGTCGTTTCATGGGGAGTGGTATATCCCACACTTTTATTTCAAGCACGCATTCTTTGTAGAATCAAAGTCCATGTAATCATGTCCTAACTACTGCCATTAGGTTTGGTATTTAAATTTTATTTCTCATACTAACACTTTCCATTTAATAAGTATTCTCTGTTTTATGGTGTTACTTGTCTTGTAATATCTATAAAGTTTGCTAATATTTACAAGATCTTTGCTTCTTTTACCCAATAAATCTATATCATATTATCAGTTTACATTTTCAAATATAAACACATAAACATATAAGCTAAATGATTCATGAATACAAATACTTTCCCTTCTTGTCTTTTTTAAAGAGTTAAGGAGACTAAATCATTTCAAATGAATACACTATCTGTCTGCTTTTCTGAAAGCAAAAGCCAAATGAGTGGTTAAAAATATTGCAAGTTTGAAAATGCAAATGGTGTTATCCAAATATGCAGCCATATGTCCACAAGATACTCATTTTTTTTGGAAAATTTGTAAAGCTTTGAAGAATAAATATATTTAGCGATTCAGGGCCCTGCTCCCCCCATCCCCCAAACGTAATTAGAAAACAACCACATTAAAATAAAATGTCAATAGTGTTAGTAATGCTGACTTTATTGTATGTTACAGATTTTTCATATACTAGCACCAGTGCTTTAATGAAATCCATTTCTTTAATATGTTGTAAAATTGTATATAAATAACAGATTCTACCTCTTACAGCATTTTTATTTTCTAATGACTTTTTCTATACACCAGAGGAGTTAACAGCATGCAACTAGACTTAGAAGTCTCCTAAACATTAACATAAATTAGTTCATGTAATTTATGCTGCAAAGTTTGTCTAACCTTTAAGCAACTTTGCTCTGCTGATCACAGCATCAGTAACAATAGAGGATATGAGGCCAAATCCAAGTGGTTAAACCCCTAACAGGAAAATATCAATTAATCTTTTTCAATGGAGTTGAAGTATGGGTAATCCTCTCATTAAATAGTTTGAACTTTTCTCCCAGTAAACAAAGGAGGGATAATGAGTGATGTGGTCTGACTTGTTTACATGGAGAATCTTCAAGAGGCTTAGGCTCAACTTCTCAACCCAGGGTTCTTCATAGTCACTTGCCACTAATTGCCCTTTTTAAAGACATTTGTGTCAGTTCAGAAATTCCAAAAGGAAAATGTTTTCTGGTTTTAAGGATGATAATGACAAATGCCAGTATGTTGATTTAATATGTATTAATGTGATTGTTTTGAAATTACCAATTCGTTAATGATATTTTGTAATCTCTTGGTAACCTTAAAAATAATGCATTATGTTTCAATGGTAGCTTAAAGTTCACAAGTAAATAACTGCCGTAGACAGAAAAGCTTTCTTCAGCCACTAGGGCAGTTCATTTCCACGTGAAATAAAAATAGCAAAACTTATTTTCTAGTTTACTTCTTTTATATGGAACACCATATTTTCAGAAGTACAAAATTAATTTACAGTAACTTGTTATGCTTGTTTACCTCTCAGACTGAATTGAGGAAGAATATAAGTCAAGACTCTGGGCTTTGGTTTATGTTTGCTTTTATCTAAGAATTCAGAAAAAACAGCTAAGCACACCTAGTGCCCTTTCMTGGTTTAGCCACTGAAGACCAGAGACGTTCTCCTTGCAAGCTCTGTTAACTTGGAACAAGATAAAGGGKTTTGGTATACACATATTGGAAACAGTAAGGTTAAGAAGTTTCAGTAGGGCTTTGCTGTGATATCTCAGAACTTCAGAGCCAGAGACCAAGCATATTGTGCACAGAATGTAAATAGGAACTTTCTGTAATTTATCTCTGCAACTGCTTCTGATATTCTTCTAACAAAAAAAATCTGGAACAGGATGTAATTTATACTAGACCTTTCACAAAAAAGGATATTTCTGTTTACTACAATGTTTCTATTTTCTACCTTAAAAGAAAGCGAGAAGGAAAGAAAGAGAGAAAGAGAGAAAGAAAGAGAGAAAGAAAGAGAGAAAGAAAGAAGGAAAGAAAGAAGGAAAGAAAGAAGGAAAGAAGGAAAAAAGAAAGAAGGAAGGAAAGAAGGAAAAAAGAAAGAAGGAAGGAAAGAAGGAAAAAAGAAAGAAGGGA
>PTEX01000004.1:7234280-7284577 GCA_003342815.1 Eudromia elegans | reverse complement strand
GAAGGAAGGAAGGAAGGAAGGAAGGAAGGAAGGAAGGAAGGAAGGAAGGAAGGAAGGAAGGAAGGAAGGAAGGAAGGAAGGAAGGAAGGAAGGAAAAAATATTCAGTGGCAGGTATTCTATCATCACATGGAACACGGCCTACAAAAATTAAGACACATTTTTGTCTGTGATGAGGATTGTTATTATAAAGGGGAAATTTGATTCAAAGGAACTTTCTCATTATTTTGCCATTTTCATAAATAGAGAATTTGCAGGCCAACATACTTTTCACCTTAATTTTATGAGTATTGTACTAATGAAAATTAAATTAATTGGGGACAGCCCATGCTATGTTTTCACTGCAGAATGCAGGGGCTGAATTCATCAAAAGTCCTGCCTCCCTGTACTGCAAACCAAATCCTAAATTTGCCTGCTTACATCAGAAGATTGTTTGTTCTATTTCCATCTGTTATCTCTGTATGATGAAGGGTTTTGCAGAGGCAATTTTTCTTCATCTGAACGCCTCTGATAGGTCATCAAAATCTTCCCCATTCAGTAAAATATATAATAGTAGGAATATAGTATAAAAATGGCATTAATAAATCTAGTCAATATATTCTTTAAAATTACTTAATGCCTTTCAAGGAGATGCATGAAGGGTTTTGTATTGAGCAGTCCTGGGGACCAGACTCTGAAAGTAGTTTTCTTCAACCCTATCTTCAAAGGTGTATTGGGGTAGTTATCCTTGCATGACTAATTCTGAACCTCCTTAGCAGAGTTTATTATACTTAGTAATAGATTCAGATATCTTAACCTCATTATGAATTATATATATTTTTAATTTAATCTTTAGTAATGAACGGAATTTCAGCAGTGCTTCCTCTACTATCTGGAAATGTGGCAATATTTGTATGGAGCACACAGTTTCTTTGCTGACGTTCTTACTGATAGAGAAGAATAAGCTTACAAGGCATTTAAGTTAAGAAGAAATAATGTTGCAGTTGCTTTCATCCTCATACAGTCATAGGGAGACAGATATTAACTCTGGCATTATTGCAAATAAGTTTATTGAAGATGGCGGTACAATATAGTCATAGCAAGCAAATCTTACTGCACATTTATTACTGCTCAAGCCTATGTTTCTTTTCCCTCCAACAATTTCTTGTTAGAGGTTCTTTTAGCTTCTGGAGAGTAGCTTTGAGGGAGATTCACTGCCGTGCAGCCTGCTCCATGCAGCAATGCCCAATGGGCTCCAGGCTGCTGTGCTGTCTGTGGGCATGGAGTTGGGCTCACAGTCACACAATATTTGGTGTGGAGATACAGCTCCTTTGCTGATCTCATGCCATGCTGAGAAAAACATACCTTTTCTGTTGATCTCCTGCCTGCTTCTGACCTCACCAGATGCAGCTGGTATTGCCTAGTTCCTCCTGCTCAACACTGGGAATTGTCAGTTAWTTGTGACCAGCTGGGCCTGAGACAAGGGGGAAGAAGGTACCTGTATGCCGCCATGTGCACAGACACAGGAGCTAGAGAAGGAGGGCACGATTTTTGCTGTAAAAGTAAACATGAATGTTCTAACCAGACAAATCTTACTGCTGTATTTTATGATTTCCTGTTTCAAGAACTTTGGCTGATGAACAATTATCTAAAATAGTCTTCAACCCCTCAGATCCTTCTGTCTAACCAGAAACAGTCTTCCTGACCTTCTGACCATCCTGAGATATACCTTAGGGTACATCTGTCTGGTAGTGCAACAGTAGCATTCCTGACAGAAATCATTTTTTTCCTCTTCTTCTTCTGTACACCTCACTCACAGTTAGCCCTTGGTGTATTATTGTGTATTTGCATTCAGTTTAATTAATTTGAGACTGATCTTTGTATTAATCATAGACCATGCTGCTTAGATATAAGAAGGCAGAACTTTTGCAAAGGTATTTATATTTTTAATGTAAATATGAATTTCTAAATTGGTTTTAATAAGCATTTAGATATCTTGATACATAACGGATAGGCAGACATCTCCCCAATGCCTTGTCTTTCGTCAGCTGTCCGATACTATCCACTTGAGCTGGTCATATACCTTGAAGATATCTTACAACCCAAAGTCATGCATTCTGTCATAACATTGTTTTGTTTGTTTTCAGTCAGTCAATATCACTGGTGCATACACTCAGCTTAGAGAAAGCAAAAGAAATTACATGAAATTCAGTGATTAGATTAAGAATAGTGGTAAATGGTGGCCTAATTGGTGCAGGAGTTCCTAAGATCATTTGGTAGCTGACTGGTCAGTTTGCTCAGAATTTAATCCTCTATAGAAATTAAGAACTAAACATTTTCATCACAATGCAGTATTTTAGATTTCTTAAAAGTCAGAAGATCTCTAAGAGCTCAGTCACAGCCCACTATCAAATACAAAAATGTATCAGTTATAGTACACTAATTTATTAGATACAAAATGCTTGGCATCCTGAAGTGTTACAGCTTGCACAATAATCAGAGAATATTAATGGCATTTGGAGTGACACAGAATTGTGTTGCTACAGTGGGGAGGGAAGTAGTGAGGAAAATACATTCAAGGAGTGGTGCTAGTAGCCGCTTCTGATTTGTGTTTTGTTTTCGTTTATCTTCAWTCTCAGAAAGTATGTTGTCCTTTTCGGTAGCATCAGCATGGGAGCAACTAGACTGTTAGATAACGCTTAGGTGGTTCTAAGATTTCTTCTACTCTGGATCAAAGGAAAATATAAAATTTTATACAAGTTTTACCTGGGAAGGAATTATACATATATTTGTATCTGTGAAAGGGCACTGTATAAACAAGGAGTGAAGTAGAGTAACTGCCTGACTAGAAAGAGGCAAGTTTCTGCTTTGTAAAAGGCTTGGAAAAAGATCATGAGCTGCTGTTATGAGAAAGGATTCYTTCCAAACATTTGTAGCCCTAAGGATACCATATAGCGATGGACAATGTTCCATATATATCTGAGGACAAAGTTCAAAGAATGTGTGCTGGTTGTATTGTATTGAAAAAAGTGCAGAGTAGTGGCCTACACTGTTTGGGGTAATAAAGTGGGAAATCGATAAATGTGAATTCTGTTCTGAGTGCTCTCTTTCTGGGATTCCTTGAGGATAAAACATCAGAGGGCTAGCCCTCATGCATACCTTTCTCTCCTTTTTCTCTATTCTTTGCTGTAGCGTGTGGCACTGGCTATGAGGCTTGTAGCTTGCTAAAGCTTCCATGACTTCCTTGACCCATAAGCTGATAGTAAAGGAGGTGTTAGTCAAATGAGAAAATAGGAAGCTAACTCCTTTGAAGAGGCTTATTCTGGCTTTGTGACTACTAATTTCAGAAGTTCAGTTTCATACTCTAAAATGATTAAGAAAGGATATCACATAATCTAAAAATTATTTCAAGAGATTGCAGGCTAGCTTTCAGTCATTTCAGTCATTTCCAATTTATTTCAGTGTGCAACAAAGCCTCAGGTAAGCCTTATTTATGAAAACCAAATGAACTCAATCCTAGAATGTTCATCCCACCCTCATAATTAGAGCTGCTGATTAACACCTCATATTCACAGCACTTGCATAAACATAAACCTAAGCAATAGCAACAAAAAGKGTCATTAGGACAATCTTAAGAATAAGAAACCTGTCACCTGCTGCTGTCATCTAAGTTTGTTGAGTGAGTTGAAATCTGTTGCTGGCATATAATGCCACAAAGTATTGGGCAGAGATATCTAGCTTTCTGTAGTAGCAGGGAAATGATAAGCTAGAGGGACCTGGAAGGTATAAAGGGATTCTGATATGGGGCAGGTTTTTGCCCTGCTCTCTGTTCTTGCACATCTTTGCCCTTAAATGATGAAGAGCAGGTGGATGATGTTTGGGTACTGCCTTTTGTCGCTGCTACTCAAAAAAAAAAAAAAAAAAAAAAAAGATTGTGAAAGTTATCTGACATAAGAGAAAGAAAGGGCAATGACTGAGATTTTGTTGGGAGTCCCAGAAGATTATACTCATGCTGAGGACATTTTCATTGAAAATATTAATAAGTGACAAGAAAAATGTGCATAGCTGGAGGCAAGGAACTAGATGAGAAGATGAGACCACATAAATCACTGTGGTTGAATCTGGAAGAAACTATAAGATCAGACAGATGTTGCCAACCATTTTCCAAGATAATCAGGGACATGTTAGAGTAAATAACTATTGGATAGGCTTATCATAATTAGGGGGAAGAGGATGGAGAGATAATGACTGAGAAAAGTGAAGGAGAGAGGTCTTTGATAAATAGTCATTGACTGATTGGAGTTAATTTAGTTTTCTCCATGTTTTCTGTGTTCACTTCTAGCATCTTCTTTGAGACTTTGTTTCATTTGATCTTTCATAATTTGATGGGGGAATGACTCATATTTGAATCTGCATATTTGAATCTATATTTTTACTTCTGCCTATTTAAGAACTCTATAAAAAGTCCTAAGTATATTATAGAGTACGAGGAGTTTTATCTGGCTTCTGGGGGAATTTTGCCAGTAGAGGGCAGGACCTATTTATTATTTCTAATTTTCCTGTATACATAATTTTTGAGCCAAATTGTGACCACTCTCTAGCACAAATGTGAGTTGTATTTCATTCCTGAAATATGAAGGGCAGAACAGTAAATAAGTTGTAAGAAATTAGCTCTGAATTGTTGGACCAATATACGCACATTAATTGAAGTCAGAGTAAAATCTACAGTTTGTAGTCTTAATTCAAATTATCCATGTCCTAATTAAAATTAAGACTCTGGGCTTTTTCTGGTCGTTAGAAGTGAGGCCGCCACTGAAGCACCATTTATATATTTCTGCTGTTCAAAGTTCTCAAAATATATTATAAGAATCTGAGGAACCACCATGATCCTGTGGGAAAAAAAAAAAAAAACATTATTATACCTACTTTGAAGGTAATGAAATAAATAAATGAATGATTTACTCAAGGGAATGCAACAAATGGATGCCCGAGATGAAGACAGGAGCCAGCAATTCCAGTGGTTGTCTTGCAAATTGACACCTAGTTATTGTCCTTTCCAAATTTTCAAAGTATGTGAAGTGTGTAATATATACAGTCTTAAATAATTTCTCATAATATTGTCTGTTTGAGGTTAATATAAGAATAGAGGTTAAAATAAGAACCATTTGACTTGAATAAAACCATTAGACTTGAAATCTCTTGTTGAAGTCTTTTGTTCTCTTCCTGCTTGAAAAACTAAAATAAAATCTTTCAACAGTTTTATTATTTTAATATTAACTTGAGAGAGGAAAAAAATCCAGTTAATGAAGGCAGTTGCACTGTAGTATGGACAAATATTTTGGAAACAGGTGTATTAGAGAATGAAAGTATAGAACTGTGAGAACCTCCAAGGAGACAGAATGTTATGTAAAATAATACTGTTAAATATACATAAGATTTACTTTTAGCGTATGCTGTTTACATATAATGCCTAATAAACATATTTCACTAAAAATTAATATGTCCCTATGGTATGATTATATAAAACAGATGTGTTCCTAATCTAGTAGAAAAGAAAGAAAAGGATGAAATAAAGGATGAAAAATATTCACACATATCAGCACAGGCTCATTTTGTTTCTGACGTGCCAGATATTATTTTTTTTTGAGGCATTTTGAAAGATACCAGCTAAGTTGCTTTAAACAGTGAAGTTCATTTTGATGTAACTTCTCACACAGGGTAGAAAATGACTGCACTTTTCCCCATGCAACCTCTCCCAAACCACATCTGAAATAGTAATGAATATGTTACTCCAATAATATTGACTCAATCAGATCATATGGTGAAACATTTCCAGACATATTGATAAATTCATTGATTCTTCTCATTTTTCTGGTCACTGGACTATAGAAAAAGGGATCACTAGCCATTTGACCTTCATTGTGTATTAAATAAACACCAGATGGCAAGGATTCATTCAGTAAATCTATTCTTTCTCCTTCATAGTCATGTTCACACTGTTGCTTCCCACTGAGTCTTTATCTTTATTTGTCATGGTGCCAAAGCTGCCTCTATAGCACCTTTCATGCATCACAGCTTTCAAATCTTGTCCCATTAGTTTCATTTTGTTTCTATCATAAATAATCTACTACTTTCTCATACACTCTTTCATTACCTAATAATGTTCGGTCTTTGTACAAAAGGATAAAGTACTAAAAGGTTAGTGAGTACAGTTTGCCCATTAGTATACAGCCTGTGCACCACTATTTATTAAAGAGAAAAAGCTGCAGGTAATAATTATGAATTCTATGAAATACCAGTACATACTAGGATTTTTTTTTCTTGTTGCTTGATTGATCCTTCTGTTTTAAACAGATTATTATCCCCGAGATGCCCCAAAATTTAATCTGAAAACAGCTAGGTTAATGAAATTTAGCCCCTTCAAATATCTGCCTAGTAGATACATTTTTTTGAAAGACGTAGACTTAAGGACTACATGGTAGTTAAGGACTGCTTTGATCCAGATTTAGATTTCTAAGCAACCCAAACTTGAAAATGAAAATTTTGATTTGGAACCATTATTAGTTCAAAAAGAGGAAAAAAAGCACAATATAATTCATCCTAATACCTAGAAAATGTGACCTCACTGTCCTGAAAAAGGTATATCCATATTTCCTTTCATTTTTACTATACATGAGAATGTAAAAGAGACCATTCCCAGTTGCTGCATCTTAGATCTGTTACTGATTGAAAAGAGATTCCATCCAAATGTATACTAGAAGGCATTTAGGAATAGAAAGATGTTACAGGTGAAAAAGAATTCAGTGAAAAATTAGCGTGCTGGCATTATCTCTCTCTACAGACCATCGTCTTTGTAATAACCTTGTGCCATGAGTCACAAAATTCACCAAGGTTTTGGAGGAAGATTTAGGCTCAGCAGATTTAGGCACTGCAGGGCATGTATACTGAAAAGGAGAGAAATTATATGGAAAACCTCGAACTCAGCTGCAAACAAGTGTTTTCATTGCCTTGAGGAGAAACTAATGTCACTAAAAGCTTAAGTTGCTTCTAGGATCTGGGAGTATCCTGCTTGTAATCTGTTAGCTTGCAATAAAAATCCTTTGCTGGTAACCATCTTTTACYCAAAAAGAAGTTGAGAGAGAGTAAATATTTCCTCCATCCCATCACTAATACATCTTTTGGCATTATGAAACAAACAAGAGTCCTTCCTAAGCATACAGTGAGTCTATTTCTCTGGAGTGGGAAAAAGAGTTGTTTGAGATGGAGAGGAGCTGTTTTTTATCCTACCTAAATAATACCTAATAGCCTACCTATTCTAGTCTTGGCTCYTCGGTCCTCTAGGCATGCAAGTCATACTTATTGCCTATGTGACACCACTGCACAATAATCCATTGATGGTTAGTCAGTGAATGTGAATGGTAAGTTCACCTAGAGTAGACCGTGCCCAGTACCCTGAGCACAGCTAGTCCAAGTTGGGAAGGAGAGTTAAGTGCAAAAAGCATTTCCTGATTATAAATCATAACTCTATAACTCTATTATAATTGCAGAAGCTTGGAATGCTTTCTGGATTAACCTAAAGTGGATGCCACTTTCTGAGTGTGAAAGAACTGTTTTAAATACATACAGATTTCTTAATGTCTTGGAAAAAATAGTCACTGATTAAAATGAGTAATAAATTGAGCTTTATAACATGACTAGAAAAAAAACTTCAACTTGAAAGTTCTTGAAAAGATAAATGTGTAATATGGGCTAAGTTCTCGTGTGACCGTTTTCARATACTACTTATGAGGAAATTCTTTTTAACTTGCAAGAAGACAGAATTTCACCATTGTAATATATGCAAGGAATTAATTGAGAGACTACTTAAGAGTGTCATTGCACTGTGTGTTCAGCATTTCTTGGAAAAACTGGCTTGAAATACACAGATTTTTGGTATTTGGCTCTAACACAGGACTGGCCATGCAGCAGTTTGTTCTGTGTGTTGTAACCTGTTTGATGACTGGTAGTGCTAATCAGTTTACTCCTAATGAGAGTGATTTAAGTCATGCTACTTATTTTTATTCTTAAGTTCCTAACAAAATAATACCATGTACGTAGAAAAGACGAAGACTAGATGGTATTTAAATTACATTTCCAAACATAAATGCAACACAAAATTCTTATTTCAGTTTCCCTTCTTTCATCTAGTTACAATAATTGAAAGTAGTAAACAGTATTATTTCGTCGAGCTTAATTTATRTCATTTAGCATCAAAGCGAAAATATTTGGTGGAGGAGGATGATGCCACTTTGAACCTACTATTTAACTCTAGGAGCTGAAAAAGGCAGTGTAACCCCCCTCATGCATAAATATATCACCTTAAGTTTATATTTCACTACTTTTAAAAAGTACTGAAGAACATGCCACAATATGTCTTGTTCTAGCAGCTGAAAAATTATGCTATGACTAAAATGACATCATTCTGCCTCCCACAGAATGTTTTGGCTCAGAGAGCTCAAGGAGCAGATGAAATTAACATAAAATGTCACTGTCATACAGAAAGGAAGAAAAAATACTAACATCTTCTGCATTGCCTTCACAGATTTGAGTAGGTCACCATAAAGCGTGTCACAAGAACTGGAGGGTTGAGGTAGAGCTTGTTATTGAGGGCTAGTAAAACTCCACAGCATCCTTGAAGTTTTTAAAATAAGATTTATTGTATATCAGAGTGCTGTGTAGGCTCTATGTTAMTTCTGTCCAGTGAGAATTATACTCTTTCATTTATCTTTATATTATTTTCATTTACCTTTATATTAACACTAGCCATTTTTAGGTGCTCACAAGTAGAGTGTAGAATTATCAATGGCATTCTAAAACTAGGTAATGAACCCAGGTCACATACTTTAATTTTTATTAGATTATTTTTGCTCTCCTTTCTCAGAATCTGATGCAAAGTATAAGTCTGCATTGCAGTAAATTATTCTTTAGTCAAATAATAAGGCATTCCCTGACTAAAGAGTTTACAGCCTAGATAAAAAAATAGACATGGTAAGTGGAAAGAAAGCTAGACAACATACAGTAAGGTAGGAGGATGAAGTAATCTGAACAAAGCTTACTAAAAAGACTGAGGTCTCAGCTCACAATATTTAACTAGTCTGAAATAGATAAGGTTCAGAAAATTTGTGATTTAGAAGTCCCTTTTAATTTTAACAGGGAAAATTCTCTGTAAATAAAGATGACAGGCACAAATCACAAGGCTATTCAATATCAAAGAAGGTAGTGGTGTAGATGGTGATACAGAACCTGATAAGCTGGAACGTTTAGTCTGGAAATCAAAATATCTGTTTTGATCGTGCTGCGTTAAAGTGCCAGCTGCACATTTATGAGAGATCCAGAAGGTAGGTCAGAATGCTGGATGTGGGTAGTCAACAGCTAAAATTGTGACATTGTGACATAAGGAAGAAGGTAGGAGGCAGAGAGTGCAAAATTACTGATCAAGGGTAGATTAATGGGAGAAATACACAGAAAACAGTAGATTAGAATGGGAATAAGCGTCAAGTAATGTTTTGGGAAGGATGGGAAATGAGAAGAGAATGACAAGTGAGAGAAGATAGTGATAGACAGGAAAACAGGTTTTTGGTGTCTAAATATCACAATAGTGTAAGGTAAAGCAGAGGTTCTGGGTTTTACTAAGAAAATGTCATTGAGAGCTAACTGAACAGTGGATTGCAGATGGCAGTGAGGGAATTGAGGACAGCATGGTTCTCATAACACTTCACTGCTCTAGGTAAGACCAGAAGAAATAATATTTGCTACTGAATTTGATGTAACGCTGACTTCATTGGGTTTTATGGATGTTTACCTTCTGTTTATAGAGAAATAGAATTAAATGACGCTTTTTTTGTTCACTTCACTTTATGGACAATTATTGTATGACAATTACAGAAAAGATACACAAGATCTTTCTTTAACAATTAGTTCTAGCCTGAAAGTAAAAATTTTTAGAAAACATATATTGCTGCATTGGTAACAACTCCCTTTCTCATTTTTTTTTTCTCACTAATGATTAAGAAAAGTAGTTTCTAGCTTGGTTTTTTTTTCCTCCTACTGTTATTGATTGAGTGCATGTTGTTCTTCCTTTTAAAAAATAATAGTGTTTGTTTATAGAGACAGAAATTGAAAGTGGAGTGCCATCCAAGTTCCTAAGAGGGACACATTGCTGAACAAATGCAAGTAGGGAAGTTTCATTACTTACAGATTTCTGAAGTTTTATGTCCTTGTGGAATAGAGGCAGAAAGAAAGTTTAGAAATGGGAGAATTTAACAGCACCAGAGCCAATGTCTCCTCCCAGTCACTTCCTCTTCCAGCTTCTGATACGTAGAAAATTACGAGAATAGATATTTTAGAGCTTGGCCAGAAAGGTCACCTGAGTGAGCAAGTTCAGTGGAGTGAAGACAATATGTTGCCCTTCCAGCACGAGTTTATTTGGCAGAGGTGCTACACACAATAACAGAAAACAGATAAAACTGCTTACAAGATGTTACCTTGATCTTATTCATGCATACAAAATGTTTAGAGAGTTTCAGACACTTGCTGAGGGTTAAGTAAAGATAAGAAAGTTGAAATCTTAGATTATGTGGGTAAAAGCCAGGGTTCTAGTCTTGAGAGTTTGGTGAAAATAACAGTTAACTTGAAGAACTCTATGAAGAAACCCTTGCTGAAAGCAGATGAACTTGATAAACGGTCATGAAGAGAACATGAAGAGAATTTGGGCTTTGTAAGAGGAAGTTAATGCAGCAGCTCAAGTGCTTCCTAGAACTGCACATAATTATTAGGAAAAAATATAAATCCAAATGATTACTCTCTAGTATTTTAAGTGTGAGGTGATCTCTAACTTAAATCAAGAAAATATTAATTTTCATAGCGGATGATTTATTGCAAGAATCTATGCAGACCTGAGGCATGGAGAAAAAGCTGACTAGAGTAGTATTTTGAACTGGAGATCTTCTGTATATATTGCAAAAGCTAGTGATCAGATTGAGGTAAATGGTTATAACCTTGTCATTGCTGTTGGTGGCTRCTGCAACACGCGGGACTAGGTTGATATTTTGTGATTAAATAAGCAGTTTAAAAGCAATATGGTGATATTTCCCAATAAATATCAGTTATGATGTTTGGCCTGTGTGGAGTATTTAAAACTCTGTGTTTGCTAAACAGCATCTGAATGACACAATTTAAATGGCTGCGATATCACAGAAAATGGTGACCTGTGGGAGGTGAGTAGAAACACTGCCCAGAAAAAAACCCCTCCCAGTTTGGATTTTAGCTATTAGCATCCCATTACCAACAGCCATGCAGCAACTAGCTCATCTAGTGGTATGGTCATGCCCACATGTGACTTTTCAGGACGGTTCTATTATTATGTATTTTACAATGTGATATCATAAAATATTTCTACCAGGGGAAGGTAAGGAGGAAAGGAGAAAGGCATAAGGCAAGGAGGACCCTTAAGAGGACCCTTGCAGGCAGCTGTTTAAATATTTTGGGTGTCAGAAAATTAGGAGAATGACGCATTTCTCCAGAGCAACTCACTCTAGTGCAACGTAGACTATATGTCAGTTTTTATAATGTCAGTTTTTCTGACACACTAATGAAGTGAATTTTCTGAAAGCTGAGAAATAATGGGAAAGAGAATGTTTTGCTGTAGAGGAATAAAATTAGTCTTAAAAAAGGCTTGGCAAAAATCCATTTTCATATCCAGTATTAACCTACTGCAGCATGATTCAGATTCACAGCTATGCATGCATTATTAGGTCATGATTAGTTCACCAGGGCCTCAGTTCCTTCATGTAAAAATGTCATTACTTTTAAATCATCTCTGCAAGAGATCAAAATCTGATCTACTAGGTTTGTATAGAACTGGGAGTAACATTAGACGTTTTGATCTTCTAGTTTTGAGTTATATTTCAAATTTACTTAGTTTGAATATTTGCTAGCTGTTCTCGTCATGTCTGATGTGAAATAACCAAATTCAATGCAACATTGCAGGGTTCACGGGTTAGTTTTCCAGTTTTAATATGAAAGATAACAAAACTGTTATTGTTATTTTGTTAGTAGTGTCAAATAGTGCGTTCCTATCTAGCAAACAGTAAAGTTTGACTTAGGAAAACCTTCAGCATCTGAGTCCACCTTTTTTTTATGAATATTGTTAATGCATTCTAAATAGGTAGATAAATACACGCACCCATACAGACTTCCAGTATATAATGTAAACATTTGATATAATACTTTTCTGCTGAGTCTTTATGCATAAGCACTAGGTTTTAGACTTAAAGCTGCATTCAGAGGCTGATGCAGATTAAGTAAGGGCTTGTTTAAATTCCTCTTCTTAACTTATTCAAATGCTTGTATATTTTACATATTCTATTATATAGACCTGTACTCTACGTGCTAGCAGGCCTTTCATGTGGTTTGTCTCACAACCAGATTTATCTGAGTTCCTCCCATTACAGCTTGAAAGAACTGCATTAAGGGACCCCTTTCTTTTTAGTTGCTGGTTGTGATTGCTAAAATATCAAATTTATTCCCTCATAATCCAGATCATTTTCCAGAAGCTTTGAGAACTGTGTGTAGTAGTTTGTTAGAAAGATCACAGAAACTCTATACTGACAGACCAAAAAGCCCTTAGACTCTCACTTTATGTCATTAACAATTTTCTAAAACCATTACAGATGGGATGAACTGATTAGAACTGAGGAGGGAGGATCTTTTTCCCAGCCAGAAATATCCCCTGAGACTTTTCCTGCGTGTGAAGTTTCTAGTGATTAATGGGAGAAAAATAGGACCGCCTGTCCCTTAGTTGCCACACACTTTATTTAGGAAAGAGCTTATTTATATTTGGTGATCAGCCTGTATCGGATGTCTTTAGGAATTAAATATTAACAGGATTTTTTTAAGTAGCTAAGAGAATACAAATTAAGCTCAACAACTATATTGCTGCAGTTTCTGCATGCTTTTCAATATTCGTTTTTTAGTAGCTTCAGTGTAATTTGTGTAAATGGTGCTAAAAGACTAAAATGTTTATCTTTTCCCCCCACCTCCTTTCCATTCTGCTGTTTTATTTCTGTAAATGAAAGCTACAGCTGGAATATTGTTTTACTACAAATCTCACACCAGCACTGTCGGTTGTGATGTGACACCAGAGATTCTTATCTGTAGGCTGGGTTGGAATTATTAAACATTCTCACATTGTGCAAAGTGTTGAGGATGAACAGAAGTGCAGTGAGGTGCATCCAACACTTCTGTGCTTCCCACCTGATCCTTGAAATACGACTCCTTTAAAAGGCTAATATTTGCTTTATATAGTAGTGACAGTATTCAAGCACTAACATGTACTCAAAATATTGCTGAAGTTTGTGTTCTTCTAAATTATTTTTCAGATAAGAATATCTTTTTTGGGGCAAAGAATCAAGATCATTGAGCTATAAAGAAAAATATATTATTTGTACCAAAAGTACGAGTATTTGCAGCAGCATTTATGGGAGGAGAGTTTACAGCTAACTCAAGTGATTAGCTTTCTTTCAGCTGACATAATATTTTACCACCTTTTAAAAATAAGGAACTAAAAAAGGAAGTAAAATGCATTTCAAAATGGCTCATTTTTTTTTTTTTTTAGCTGACAAGTATTTTTGTATTCATTGTGTATTCATTTTCATTATAACTCTTAAAATAAAAACACTAACAGGAATACGGATCTAGGATCACCTGAACACTTGGAAAATAAATCTGCATTAATTTTATGGAAACATCAGCATGAGGTGTAGAAAGGGAGTGACAGTTGACTAGTGTTTGTGCTATAATTATATAGTTAGGATACATGAACGAAAGTTAGCTTAATATTCTAATTCTACTAAATAACTGTACCTTATTGCGTGAATCAGAACTTSTAAGGCATAAGGACCACAGTGATGGAACCTTCAAGAACATGGAAGCCTGGCAAAACACCTAGAAATAAAGATGGTTGACTCCAAAAGTGCCTGACAAAGACAGGATGTTTTATGTCATTATGTGCTGATCACTGTATTAAAGTAGTTTAGAGAGGGACAATCTGAAGAGTCTTACCTTTCACTTGCTCAAGAGAGAGACTCAAGGGAGTCCTTTAGCCCAGGACTCCCCTCGCCTTCTTTCCTGTAGTACTGCTGAGAACTGTCTGCTTGAGAGAGAATAATGAAGAGACACAGCCAAATTCCCATTCCAGTCTGGATAGGATGTACAATTTATTGCTACAAAAAGAGTCAAAGAAACAAAAATTTTTCACTCCTYTCTAGTATTTTTTATATTTTTTTGTGAAGGACTGAAGGACTTTTTATAAATTCTCTGTTTCATGCTTTGTAAAACCCAGTAATGAAAATACAGAATTACAGCATCAGAGCTGGTATACGTATGCTGGCATTGCTACCTCACACAAAATATCCTAGTAATGACACAGTTCCTTCAGTCCTGTATCAGCTGGAGACTGCTGGGAAAATAAGAAAAAAAAAAAAAAAAGAAAAAATAATCTAATTCTATATGCAACATCGGAAGTCCTCTACCAGAATTATTTTCTTTCTGAGTAAGATGCAGTGATATTTGCCTAAGTATGAAGTAATGATCCGACAGCTTCCAAGGCTGTGGCAGTGGTGGAAATAATGATCTAATAAGAAACCAGTTTCAAGTGATTAGACTAAAACAAGACATGAACTGAAGAGGAAAAAAAATATCTCTAATTGTGAGCAAGATTAGAAGTATTGACAAGTTCTACTGCAATATATTTTTGAGGAGAATAACTACCAGACAAATGAAAACTGAGAGTCCAAACACAAAACAGTTTGAAGTTTATATTCCCTATTCCCTAAGACAGTCTTGCCAAGTACAAGTGGTACTCACTTGGTTAGTTTTGGGTATACCTTTCTTTAATTACTGTTGTCATGGCAATGGAAAAAATCTGTTTTTGAATATTGAGCAGCTATGCTCCTGTTTAAATCAGTGGGGAGGGCAGGTGCCCAGCACCCTTTTTCTCTTCATGATGATATAAATGCAGGATCTTGTTCTGTGTGAAGACTTACTGCTTATTGAGTGGCTTCTTCGTCTCCTGACCAGTAGGGTTCCCTATGAGAAGCCCCATTGTGAGGATGTTCCTGGGTGGATGAAAGAATTCAATTTGTACTTTGCACCAATATCAGTACTGCTGATACTGATACAGCTGATACAAATAGTTTTGTTTTCTTAAACAGTTGGTGCCATCATATTACAATTGGCCCTACTAAATTCCCTTGTCCTTGTAAGTTAGGAACACTTTAAAAATTTTAAACAGTGACATAATGGAAAACTGCAAAAATAGATCTTTTCAA
Organism: Eudromia elegans; assembly: GCA_003342815.1. Lineage (NCBI taxonomy): Eukaryota > Metazoa > Chordata > Aves > Tinamiformes > Tinamidae > Eudromia > Eudromia elegans. Next base: position 7,269,232 of record PTEX01000004.1, on the reverse strand, counting down.
TTTATTCCTTTCTATACTGAGGAAAAGTCATGTCTTAAAAAACCTTTTTCAAATTAATATAACGTCAAGTTCTGTCTTCTAATTTAACTTCAGAAATATACCCTTCAAAAAGGTATTTATTGTATGTACTCATTAATGTATATAGAAGAGCTATCAAAGCCAACAAAAGGAATATATATGGTAAGCTAGTCTTTTGATGTTGTCACAAATCTATGCCTGTTGTTCTGTTACAAACATGTGAGAATGTTTCAAGAAAAATGGCTGAAACTTATAAATTAAAGGTTCTTCAATATTGCATCTGGTTGTACCATCTAATTAACATTTTAAAGGCTACAGTTTAATTTAAATGAATGGCAGGCCTTTGACTGCACAAGACAGCTCATGAACATGATTACAACAAAGTAATTTCCCTTTGTCAGATACAGACTTTCAGTAATAGTGTTCTCTTGGCTTAATAAAGTTAAGCACCACTTACAATCGGCACTTCATTTTGCTTCTTTCTATTATATAGAATGGTGGTTGTTCAAGTTCTTATAGCAGCCATCTGCGTAGGTGTTCATTTGTACTCTCCTGCTGTGTGGGTACTCTGTCTAATTCCCAAGCTTCTAGCTTTATAATAGTTTCACAAAATGCTGTTTGAATTTTTATAAGCTAGTTTTCATTATCATTAGTTGAATGTTCCAAAGCTTTATACTGCCCAATATGGTTCTATTTTGACTCATGTTTGTATGCATTGATAATGTCTCTGTGCTGTAATATTAGTGTTACAGTAACTACTGGAAAAACTTGTTTTATAAGTAAGTCGAAATTTATAACATTATGATTTCTCCTATAATCTTCCCTTTCCCCCCAAAATTAAATAAAATTACAGATATATTTCAAAATCATGATATAATTTTCATTTAAAAGTTTGATTCCTGTTGAGTGCAGCTMCAAAATTCGTGCAAGTTAAAGATATCTGAACGGGTAATATGTAATCAGATAAATTGGAACATTCTGATACCAGCTTGTCAGTATCCAAGACCCCTTTTAGCTGTTAGTTCCTGGAGTTCTGCATCAAACAAAAGGAAGGATGTTATGAAATGATATTCGGTCTTTTTTTTTCCATATTACTTGGCCCTCCTCTCTCAAGTGAATTCTGCCCTTATTACCCTTTTGCTTAGAGCCCATTAGAACGCTGCACAATAGAAGGGCTCCCTTATGTTCCTCAAGCATTCCGTTGGAGAGGTGTGTTTGGAAGTGCAATTAAGTATTGTTGTCTGTGAAGAAGGCAGGAAATCTGCTTGCCTTTTATAGTTACACGATGCCATCCATCTTAGGATCCCAGAATGCTTTAGAAGTATTCATTAAATCTGGAGCAGCACTAACTGAAGCTCATACTTAACGCACGTGTATTGCAGTTGTGGTGTGGAGGATTAACAGTCTTGAAAATAAAAATTACTTGTTAGGAGATTTTTTTTTTCAAAGCGAGTGAGTGGCAGGAGTTAAGTGAAGGTATCACAGTACTTAGTATTTCTCTATGGTATAAAATAGTATAAAATGCTTAGGCATTTGGCAGAAGGAATCATATTTTGTTGTAGTTCTTTACTGTTGATGGAATAATTGTTTCAAAAATATGTTTGCATATAGTACAGCCTTTTAAAACTTCTCTAGCAGACTCAAAATTAAATCACTGGTTTCCTTCAGTGAATACAATTGTACAGATGCAGTCATATATCTAAGGTAATTTTCCCAGTACACCCCGAATGATTAAAGAAACAAGTCAGCCCTAAACTGGGGTGCAAAGTACAATGTTAAATTTTCAGGAAGTAATCTTTTAACTTGAAATTTTTGTAGCCCCAAAACACTGTTTAAGTATTTGAGATGTTTTTATGCTCTAAAACACTTTTATCTTGAAAATGTTATTTAGATGTGGTTTATAAAATGGGAAAGAGAAAATTAATTGGACTTCAAAGCACCAAAAAAAAAAAAGAAATAAAAGCTAAATTCTTGGAGGTTTTATCATTTGCCTATCACATCCCAGGCAGACTTCTCATTTTACACTATAGGAAACTTCCACTTTCAGAATATCATGCCTAGAACTGAGGTTGATATTATTAAGAGCACAGGATGAGACTCTTTATTACATGGGAAGAATGGATCAGACTGTGGAATTTCTTGAGCTGTGGTATGAATTTTAGCCAGTAATCCAACAATTTATCTGAGAAATACTATTAATCAGTGTGTACTGTGTATCTGAAAAATTAATTCAAAGGGAAAAAGTGTAATTGTCTGGTTGAATCTGTAGATTCTGTAGAGTAGAGAAAACTTTCCTTCATCTTTGGTTAGTAGGTCTTAGGAATTGGTTCTCTTCATGTCTATAATTTAAATTCTGTTGAGTGTGAATTCATATATGACTTGATACTCCTAGAATTACTGGTATTAAGATTGGTCCTTAATTTCTTTCACAAAATTTTCAGAACATGGCAGTTGCTTTGTTTTTCCTTAAAATCCTGACTAGAATTCTAATCTAGTAAAGTCAAGAGAAGTTCTGTTTCATGGCAGCCAAAATTTCAACTTCTGTTATTCACTCAAATGTCCAAGCACCAGAGAATCCGCAAGTTTGTGTCTGACAGTAGGTACTGTGTAGTTTTTTCTCAGGTGAGAGGTTCTGTAAAATTGAATTTTTATGGGTCAGTTATTCATGAAGTACAGAAAATCTGTACTGATCTTGTGCATTTACAAAAATCACCTTGAAAGTGTCTGGATTTCATCCCTCGAGCTCCAGATTCAGTACATGCTCACTAATGTAAAAAACCTTGCATGAGCCTAAGCCTAATTAATTCAGTGATCTGCAAACTCCACAAGTCTTATCATGGCAACAGCAACAGATGATGCTTCTTAAATTTACATTCTCTAGAGTGCACTTAATAGGATCAGAGCAGTCACAGAGAAGAATACTTAGTTATGGAATTTGTTTCTACCCACAATCGAATGAGTATGATTCCATTTGCAGAGACCCACTGTCAGAAGAACAGTTTCTTTCTGAGCATTAGCTTTTTACTGATATTTTGCAAAATGATTGTATAAATAAAAAGACCTGATGGCAGAGAAATAGTAGCTATACTGCTGTTAGGACTGGAGTTTTGCATGCAACAATTTATGTAAGTATCTCTAGGACAATGATGGGCATTTTGAAAATACGTGTAGAAATATGTATTGCATATGCTTTGAGGTAAGGGACAACCTCTGGAGACTTTGAGAGTTTTATAGYTTCTACTGAATATTTCTACTGAATATATGAACCTAATTATTTCTTAAGCTTTAAGTTCATCATGAGAAAGTGCTATGCTTTTTATTTATTTCTGAATGCTAGCTGAAAAGGTCTAGGATGGTATCCAAATTTTTAAAGTACCAATGAACCAAATATACCTTGTAATCTTAGAATTTACTGACAAAAAGAGTGCAGATGGCACCACCAATAAATGACTGTCATGGTCCAAGATCTTTTCTATGCAAATGACTAATGCATCATTACAATTCTGTCAAGGCAACAGAAAAAGGCTGCCAAAAAAAATCATATCATAATCAGTGAGTGTTCCTGATTGTTCACTGTTTATTGCACATATGGATCCCCTGAAATACAGAACACCTACCTAAAAGAAATACTGAAATCATTATGCATCATGAACTTTTGCATGTGTTTAAAATGTTTTAAGGGAACTACTTGGTCTACAATAAACAGACATATTTTCCCAGTGTCATTACAGCAATAGCTGTGTTAAAAAAAGAAACGAAAAAACAAAACAAAACAAAAAATAAACAACACATTAGAATCTATACTTAAATTTACAAAGCAATATTCAGGACACAGTTTGAAATTGAGCTGTGTTGAAAGTCTTTCTTGTAGGCTCCTCGGAATACCTCTATATTTTAGAAAGTAGATATGCAGTAAATGTATGAGCAACAGGAATGGAGGAAGACATAATTGCTCTACTTTTGTAGCTTATTATTTCATTGATTGTGGAACATGGCTTGCTTTTAGCAGTCCAGTGTGAAGTGTGACAGATCACTGGACTTTAGATTTTCTTCTTTTATTTTTATCAACCTGCAAACAGTTTGTGAATTAATTTTGCTTTAATTTGGTTTTCTTTACACACTCTTTTTGATAACATATTATTTTCTATTAAATATTTGAGTAATGCGCACAGTGATATAATTTTAATTGCTGAAGAAAATCTAATTCTATTGAAAAACACTCAAAACTATAGAAGAAAAAGCTCCAGGCAAAGATCAGACAAAATTAGACTACTGGATGTTCCTTTAAAACTGACATGCATGGTTAAATTGACCCTTACTCTGAGTTACCTTAGTACTGGGAGAGGAACCTGATATTCTTCATTTCAGACTGCTTTGGTTTCAGAGGAGATGATAGGTTTGACTGCAGACTTAACCCAGAGGCTCTTGCTCAACCCTGTAACTGTATCACAAACATATGTCCAGAAAATGACTTGGGAGAAAAGGCAACTGCTTTTTTATTTTTATTTTTKGGGAGCAGTAAGGGCATAGGTCTCTAAAATGAAGTAACTACCACTGGGAATATTAGCCATGTTTTGGCTGTTTGGATAAGTTTTGGATAAGTACAGTGAATTCACTGTACTTTAAGCCTCTGGTGTAACAGGCCAATTCTCTATTAATATTACAGCTTGAGTCATCTCAAAATGGTACAATTAAGTTTAGTGTGTAGTGTCTCATGCTTCAGTTCACTGGGCTGAGTTAGATTTTGTGATCTTAAAGTAACGATTAATTTTTTTTCACTCCCATATTCCCAGAAAATTCYTTTCTTGTTCTCTTTTTAGATAAATAAACCAGATTAAGCAGGTAAAATCTTCATGGATAATGTTTGTGTATCTCAGTTATTTTTTCTGTTATGTGGACTTCAATTTTTTTAAAAAAAACAAGAACTGTATTCAACTCATGGCTTCATTAATGCCATATAACATATGCCTTCCTATTCATCTCAACTAATGTTACTCATTTTAAGGCTAGATATATAGTCCAAATTGGTTATAATTACATCTTTACCTAAAGGAGAAGGAGTGACAATTCTACAGTGTCAGTCATCCTATTTTATGATGGATGAGTTACCCTCTCAAACACTTGTATCCCCTTCATAAGTATACAGGAAGCCCAGAGTTGTATTAGATTTCTACACTGCAGATGTTATAATAGATGTAATGATTCCAATTTATATGGCGAGTTGTTTCCGTTCCTTCGCATAAAACCTGATTTGATGAAGTGGATTAAAGCCTATAGGCAAAACAGATGGGGGAATGGCTACTTTGAAAATSCTGCTGAATCTTTGGCTGTAACTGCTTAGCAGTACAACATAAMTCTGTCTAATATCTAGTGCAACAGAACTCTGATCTCTTTTGGTACTTACAGGTTTGCTGTAATGCCACTTAAATAGCATGAAGGTAACTTCTTTAGAGGCTTGAAAAGATTAAGTCCCATCACCAACAGGACTGTCATGTAACCTGCTGACTCAAACTTGTTACTGGTGTTGCTCTCTACACAGAAACGTGCAGGTGTGCGTTTCTTTTTATGGATATAATTCTTCTGATACTTGGATATCAGCTTCTTAAAAGTATGCTAACAGTACAGATAAATAAATAAATAAAGTCTTGGCCATGAGTTACAATCAATCACTTGCATTCTACTGAATTTCAGTGTTAGATCTGCATGTATGTACTCTTAACTTATGCATATCTGTCAAATATTAATGCTAATCAATATATTCCACAAGAAGGTTTCTTGTGGAATATATTTCGGAATTTTCTGGAATGGGAATGAATACAGCATGTTTTGTTCTTTAAGCCTCGGAACCAGGCTTAGCTCTCCAAGTTCTCTAGTAATCAAGGGTAGTATGGGAACGAATCTTTAAGTATCCTTCATGGCATTATGACAGACCAAAAAAGAAAAAAAAAAAAGTAAAAATAAAATATTCCTAGCATAACCAGTGCTGAATGCTTTAATTTCTTAAAAATTAATCTGGAAAAATTCCCAGATCATACATCTGCCATGCTAATTTGCAGAGGCTGAAGCCCAAGGGAGAAATACTGAAGAGGTTCATTCTTGCTCTCCTCTTGCTCTGTGATTATTATGATTATCCCCTACCCAAGTCCAAATAAAATGTTCCCTGGCTACCTGGCACGCTTGAGCATGAACACCTGTATTTTAGTTAGAAGGTGGTGCCTGCCGTTAGGTACCCTTGTCTGCCCAACATTTTTTTTATGCATTGTCTAACATCTCATGGGTGAGGATTTGTAGCTGAAGTCTATGGCAGAAGAAACAGTACACAACACCTGTGGGTTTTTCCCCTCTTTGTTTATTCCTTTTAAAGTACCTGCAATGATTCGGTATATCTTTTTTACTTCTATTAAAACACATTTGTATTATTATTAATTACAGGTCATCATAAGTCTTCCCTAAGTCACTGGCAGCTAATCATAGCCATGATTTTAGGACATTTATAAGATCATTCTTGTTCATAGAAGTTACTGAAATATTTTTTTCCTTTGAATACATCCAGTCTAGTATGGGGCAGTCTAGTATAGAAAGACGTATTCATTTTTTTCAGTTTGTGGATTTTGTTTATAAATGTAAATTTTTCTCTAGAAAAACTTTGGTAGTTGAGACAGATGTAGTATCACTGTGCTGCAGAAAATGCTCTACTACAAAATATACKAATGTTTCATTTTAACACCAAATTAATTGCATTGCATTGACTGACACTGAAATTGGATTTTTCTGTCATTTTGTTGACAATCTAGTTCATCAGATACAAAAGTATCTAAGATGAGGTTGTGTGAGAAGTTCAGAGATTTGGTGGTCAACTTAATCTTCTGATTTAAATAATTCATAATCCAATTCTTAAGAAGGTTTAAATCTCTCAAAACAATACTTCTTTTTCTTATATTATTACAATTTCTTCTGATATTATTATAGCATAAGTTGCAAAACTGATGGGAGCCAAAGAGATTTACCTSTAAAAGGGTGAGTTGTTTTCAGACTCTGAGTTTCAACTTTGCCAGACTGCATATGCTTTGCAGCATTCTCTGGGTAATGCTAGAACAGAAGGATATTTTTTCAGTTTAATTAAGTSACTTAGAAGACCAGACTGTCTTTCTTAAAAGGCATTTATGGACAAGAAATCTACCGCATGAGGAGTTTGCCTTCAAAGGATGATTGAAGGAAACAACTATTTTCAAGTATCTACACTTCCTGTGTAAGCAATACATACACATCTACATCTATAAAGTGCATACACTGAATATTGCCAGCAGTCACTATGAATGAAATGCAGTGAGAATAAGGAAAGAAAGTCTGACTGCTGTCTTGTGGTTACCATTTTGTTACACCCATTTCTTTTTACTTCACAGATGTACACTTTCCCCTTCATGGTGAATTCTCTTTAGTTGTTTACATTGGGAGAATTTATATATTTCATTCCGGAATTATGTTTGTGAAATCCCTTTTCAGTTGCCATGTAATAAGGGAATTTAGATTTCTAAAATGCTTCAATTCTGACTATAAATTTCCTGTGCACCTATAGCTGTGTTTCATAAATTGGAGTCYACAGGATGCTTCATAAGATCAATTAGATGTTTTGTGAGATCTCATGATATTTTTCTATGCATCTGTTCAGCAAGATTTAATCCAATGGAATATCYCTGGACGAAACATGCTAGATTGGGATTCACACAAATGTGCAACATTTTCACAAAATACTTAGGCTTTAACACAAAAATGGAGCATCTGAATTTACTTTTACCATCTTTTTGGAATCAGTTGCTTGGCGGAAACTACTCTTGGTAAACATGATTAAATGAGAGATGGCATCAGTGAGAAAAATTCCATACAAGTCAAGAGCTTTGGGATAAGTCACTAAATTTACATCCATTTAGACGCCATTTCATATGGTCAACCCTTTTTCTACCCTTGACTTGCTAAAAATGCTTACCTATAAAACAAAAGTATCTTGAGACTTTAGATCTGTGGTTTAGAAGCTCTAAAAATGTTGCAAAAATCCTAGCAYCCATAACCTGCTGGCATTAAAAAATACTCTGCATACAATACTACTATTGGTTTAGTGATTCAATAGAATATTAGTTTGAAACATCCAAAAATGTTTAAAATAATACAAAAAGCCTATGTTTTCTCTACCAAAAGAATTAGCAAACTGATGTTTGCAATGTTCTGCTTTGAATGTAACTTTACTTGGCAACAGAGGCAATATTTATAGTAAAGTCTATCACCGTTTATTAATGTTATACATTAGAGTATTTTGCTACTCCAAAAAATGATATGCTAAAATATGCTGAAACATTTTCAAGTGAAACAAGAAAAATGATTTAACAATTTATTAATTGCATTTCATTGTTTAAATGATAGAACGTGATAAACCATTGAATAAAGCAATGTAAATATATTGATTTCATCTAGCCTAATTGTTGTAAGCATTTAAAAGATTTAATGAAGCCTCAGGGGAACAATTTCCCACCTTGTTTGTTTAAAAATTGCTAAATTTTTTTTCTAAACTACAATTTTCTAGTAATTTATATAAAAGCAGAGGAGCAAGCAATTAATGTCATATACATATTTTTGCATTGGTGATTAGGAAATATCCTTCATATTTGGAAACTTCTGTTTGAGGTATTTTAAAAATAATTACAAGATTTTATGTACCTTGCATTATAAATTTACAGTAGGAAACATTTTTCCAAATATTATTCATAAGATTTAAAATACTGAACAAACAATTTAATTGTCCTTAAAGTTTAAGTGAATACAGTATAAGTGGATACAGTGGATAAGCAAAACGTAATTGTATGGTCTAATAATTTGCTTAGATAAGAAAATTTAAAATGACTGAGTACATTTCATCATAATTAATTGTCATATTGAAATGTTAAATAACAGACTGGCAGTGACTTTACATAGGAAACGTGTTAAGGCCCCGGTCAAAGGTGTTGTCTATGTAAAAGCTGAAACAATTCTATGTTATAGAGTTATCCTTCCTTTTTTTTTTTTTTTTTACATTAGGAAATTACATCTGTTTTTTCACTGAGTAGTAACTGTAAAATTCAGATATGTAGAGCAAGCCCCAGAGCAGGCAGTCCATCACTTTAAAGTAGAGGTTGGATTCCTGTTCTGTGTGGAATCCACTCAGGTTTATCAGGGAATTACCAGCCGTACAACACAGCAGGGTTTTCTTTTTCTGCTGCAGGCTTCCTAGGGCTCCATTTTGCCACAAGGCCATTCAGGTCATTTGTAGAGATAAGAGTTTAGCTGTTGTTGAAAGGGGTGCAGGTTCTTGCAGCTGGAATGGAAGAAATGTGTGGAGAGACTGACAGATTATGACTGCTATGCAATAATCTTCAATTTTAAAATGCTGTGATATAGTCCTGCTTTACAGAACAGCAACATAAAACTACCATTGGAAAGCTTCATAGTACTTCTGCATGCTTTCAAAATCAAATCTGTAAATTTCTCTCCCCTTTGAAAAGCCAGCATTGGGAATTCTGCTTCTGATATCCAAGCCTGGTGGAATGCATACCAATAGAAAATAAAGATCAATCCAAAAGACACATGCTCAGAGTTTGCAAGGACTTCTCTCTTATGGATCCCTATGAAGATGCAAATCTTCTTTCAGAAATAGAACATTAGTAAACAACTCTGCTTATGAAGTACAAGCTAGAATAGAATTGAACTTAATTTTCTTAATTTTCTATTAAGCATGTTCTCTGCAGTGCTGACAAGGGAAAAATAGGAGAAACTTTTAATATAAGCAGATCTAACTGTGACCACACAGAAACATTTATCCTTCTGTAACTATTTTAGTTTGACCTGTCTTATTTCAGTGTACCTGATAATCAGGCAAATTCTATTTTAATTCAGCAAGCAATTGGTCATTTTAAAATCTCATGAAAAAGTTTTTATAAACATGCTATATAAAAAGTCTCTTCTTCTTAATAAAAATATTTATAAAGGTATGAAGGAAATACAAATAGGTTAATTCTAGCCTAACTTTAGAAATATTTTAAATCGTTTTATTCTTATGGTCATTTTCCAAAGGAAAAACTGACTTGCATTTATTTATTGGCCACCTGTATTCTTTATAGAAATGTAACTTGTAACATGATTAATTGTAAACAGATGTAATATTGTAGCCAGATAGAGCATCTATAACTGCAAGGAGAGAAAATAGATAACCTATTTAAATTATAGAAGTATCTAAAATTTATTCAAGTTCTTAATTTTTTTTTTCTGTTAGAAAAGTAGTGAACTTAGAAATCTTTTACCCTGGAATAGTGTGGAGCTAATTTTGTGCAGAAATTTGGGAAGAGTTAATTGAAAAAGTTAGGTTGAAACTTGCTTTTTGCTTCAGCAAGATTATTAGCTTTGCAATAAACAAGAAGGCTGTTCCACAGAGCACTGTTTGTGTGTAAAACTAACTGAATCAGTGAGACATTAAGTTTTCTTAGCATGATTTGCCCTAGAGAGGGTGAGTGGGACTATTCTTTATCTGAGGCCTTCTCCTATTAACAAGAAAGGGGAGAAGGTGCAAAAGTCTGGCATAAGCACCCTGGAACGCAGGACTGCTGTTCCTGTCTTGAGGACATGTGAGGATAGGAAAGGGCAACCTCTTCCTTCTGCCTGCCTGTCACTACTGTGAGCAACTTTCTATTCAGAGAAAGCAGGAACAAACAGGGTCCTGGCAAAAGCAAAGTATGCAATAAGCTACTGCCGTTGCGTTGTCCTGGCACTCTGCTGTCACTGGCAATTGCTTGCTGCTTCTTGCCTTGAGTTCCTTCTGAGATGGATTGTCAATCAGAAGAAGAATTATTTACTATATTTTATTAATTATTATTTACTATATTATAGAATTATTTACTATATTTTCTTTAAAGATTTTAGCATAAGCAGATCTCAACCTTTCATAAGTAATTTGTTTATCTCTCAATCACTTTCACATCATGAATGAATTAGAGATTAAAGATTTTTGCAGGCAGAGAAAAAGCTGGCTTGTTACGTCAAATAACTGGGTTTGGGTACAGAGGCAGTTTTCCCTCAGTCCAGTGCTTTAGCTCTCCTAGAATGGTCACAGCTAATACATACCTTATTGAATGGTATTCCTTGATTTGAGTGATTTTCATAAGGAATATGGATCTATTGTCACTAGACAAATACCAACGGATAAAACATTAGTATCTGGCAACACAAGGACTGGTTCTACAGGGAAGGCCTGAGATGACTACATAGATACGCATGCTTACATTTGTTTTTATTTTATCTCAGCGCTATATTAAAATTATTTTATATCCAAAGTCTTTAGCTGTGTGCTCGCTGCATCTTTCTCTGAGATGCTGAATGTTCCTTTAATGCACTTTAAATCATGATAATATTTAGGAAAGCTGAGATATTTAAACTCTCCTAAGGATTAAAGTAAATCTTTTGTTTTGGTCAAGAACTTAAGTGTAGACAGTATGTGCCACAATGGAATGTTACCTCTTTTGTACTTAGTTCTTTTTGCCTGTTTGCAAAAGCCTGTGCATTTAGAATTCAGCCAGTTGGGAAGCATGTACAGACTGCATCTCTGTTATGCAACTCTGGTATTCCAGTAATATTATCATGGAAGTAAAGAATGAAAACAAGTGACAAATACTAAAAGTTGTAGATTTAAATGCTACATGTATAAAGCCACTTTGCTATGCAGGTGTCTAGTGGATACTCTTCAACGTTTGGTTTCAGTTGATATGGTTTTGATATGATCTATCTAATAAACATTCTTGCTTTCACTCAAAAATGAGTAACAGTTGAACTAATCTCGATAAACAAATTTTCAATGCCAAAATAGTCATTCTGCAAACAGGAGTGACTACTGTTTAGAAATTTAATTGCCAAGCAAGTGCCTTAGTTAGCCTGGTAATTGGCCTCAGTGAGTATTTCAAATGTCCCATGAAGCAGAATCTTCAATGCATTCTTTTTCTATTCCTTAGTATTTTTTAAGTCTGTTTGATCATAGTTCTCCCTGCCTGCTTTGATTTCTATTGTCACTTTTAAACATTTGTCCATATTTTCATTTTTGGGATCTCTGCAAAAAAGTAATAATAATTGGTTTCATGAAACCTACTTTCATTCAATAAAGTGGATCTTCAATTAGTATATACTCAGTTAAGTTCTGCTAAGGTAGTTCCTCTCCCATCCCTGCGGGAACACAACTGAATTACCAAATGTTTCTGACTGCAACAGAGTCGCACTTCAAGAAAAGATATAAGCCTAGATTAACCSTATCTAACCTAAAGTACATAAAGCAGGAAAGCAGTCCTGCACTCTCTCTACACAGTCTACACCTCCCAGACTGATTCAGCTCCCAGCTGAATCTCCATTGCCTTCCAGTGGATCTTGACACTTCTCCAAATGTTRGTAATGGATATACAGATTTCACCTTAGATGAGCAGACCCTAAACCTAACCTAAAGAATCCCATAGGAGAGCTCTCTTGTTCTGGCACCTTTCTTCAGACACCTTCCAGTTTTAGGGTATTCATGAATACAGTGGAAATGTGTATTTAATAAATTAGGGCTCCACAAACTGAATATGAAGTTAAGACCACAACTGCAACCTAAACTAGACAAATCCAAACACACAGCACACATTTTAAATAATGAGATCAGTTATCTCGTGGAACAATTTGTATGGGATGGCAGGTATTTTGCTTGTTTGTTTGTTTGTTTTGTTTTGTTTCCAGTGCAGTGACTTGTTTGGAGCATGTTCTTAAGCTTYGTTTTTAGTTCAAATACAAGTTGTTTTGAAGAAGTCCTCAGACTATTATTTGTATTGGAGTTCACAGACCAGAATTATGGTGGTCTCTTTCTGCATTTTATTTCTCACTAGATAAATCAGATTACTCAGACTTTATTTACCAGGTTTTTGTCACCTGGAAATTTTATTAAAGTAATATGTTTTCACTTAAATATCCCTGATGAAAAGCATTGGGCCTTGTTCCAGGCCTCCATAGAACCACACTGGAAATACTCTACYTGACAATTATATTTTCCATTGACATCAATCTGGGGAATCTGTTCAGGCCATTTCTTTAAAGTCTTACCAAATCTGGAGTCTGTTACATTGAGGCAATTACTGTGCACAACAAAGCTTGCAATCTCATCAAAAAATGAAATTATTATTATCTTAATGTATTTTCTGTAGACTCAAAGTCTTTCTGTATGCTACTTAAGCTTTCTCATATCAAAATGTTAGTGGTGAATTACAGTCTAGGTCATTTCAGTTCTTGTCAAAAAAAAAGTCTATTTTTCCTACTCTCCCTAAAGTTCCATTCTATGAAAATTCAGCTTTAGTAAGAAGATATGTGCTTAGATGATGGAAATAATTTATATGTAAACAAATATTGTCTTTCGAATGTGTGGTTTTGTATGATTTTCTGACACACCTAGACTAATGGACTAGAATAGTTCTTTATTGCTTTATGAAAATGTGTTCTCTAACTTCTTTTTAAAACATTAGAAATGCTTATATAAATACTACTATTTGTAAATATATGTATAGATCCTACTATTTGTATGAGTAATATCTATTTGTTAGCAGTGMTGCTATAATTTGTTTTAACACTAATATTTAAAAACTTTCTTTATACTGATTCATATGATGCATGGATTCCCCTGTGATGTCTTTAGCCACTTTCTGTATTTTTTTTCATCTTTTTATTCATAATTTACATTAATTGCATTTATTTCCTTCGTTTTCATTTACCTTTTTATTTATATTTTCTAAATCAAGGTCGACTTTTCAGCACATATGATGAAAAGTTRTCTTCATTCTTGCTTATGAAACCACAATTTTTGGCTGTCAGGAATTACTTCTCAATATATGTCAATTTACTTTCATATATGTCTGTTTTAACTTTTCCTTGAAGTTAGTCTCCAGCATATTTTTCCTGAGCTTTCTGCAATAAGCAAAAATACATGTATGTTTTGAGTTGGTACKTAAAATAAAGTGATATATTTGTGCACCTTTTCTAATCCATTTGGAGATCAGTGATTGAAACATCCAAACAAGTGTGTTATCCACCAACTCTTGTTAATCCCAATTTAATCAAATTCTTTTTCTTATACCCAGATTCACAATGATTCACAACATAAGAATATTTTTGAACATATTTGATGGGGAATAATTTAAAACTGCTTCTTAGAGCATGCTATAGTTTTATATAAAGGACCAATTTGTCCAAACCTTTTCCTGTATATTTTGGTAGGAAAGAGTTCATGAACTTCTACTAGACTGTGTGGACAAAATGCAAAAAATCAGAATGGCAKCATTAATGTACACTTTATACAAGTATAATGACTTCACACACAGCTAGGTGGGAAAGTATCAGATGTATTTAGTTTTAATAGACCTTTAAAAGGGTCTTTAATAGATCTTTAAAAAGGTTGAAAGCATGTTCACATCCCAACTCGTGGTTCAGTCAAGAATAAGTTGTGTGAAAAAAATTATAGTAGATGTTCCAATTTACTACATTATGTTATGTTTCATTGTGTTATGTTATGTTTCATTGTGATATTGTGTATAATTGCATTGTGTATAATTGCAATAATACGTTTATAATTAATGCAGAATGTTAGGTACAAACTGCATTTACTGCATAAAGAGAAAATGTCCATTAAATTAGCATGTTAAATTATATCTGTGTCTTCAGAAAAGCATCATCATTAGCAAGTATATCTTCTATTACAACTCACAAGCATGTATTTTTTGAAAAAGATGGAAGAAAATGTGGAAGTATCATTTTGGGTTAGATTGCAAAAGGAAATAATTATACATAACTGAGAGAATAAGTAAAAGGTAATTTGAATACCAGTTCTAATACTAATCTTAAAAATAGGAAAAYCCTTATTTCTTAAGAGCTGTTATCCAGTTTTGTTTGTTCTTTTCCACATTACATCATTTGGCTTTCTTTTGTCATTTCTCATTTATACACTAGAAGCTCAGAAAGCGCTAAACTAATATTCTTTATGTAGTGYTACACATGCCATAAGACAATATTATTTTACCATGTCAAAGATGTTTGMACCATTTGGAGTACATCTATCATCAAAACACAATTAAATAGTGCCTTTCTATCTTCAGCTAAAACAAACTGTTTACTTATATTTGCTCAGTGTTTACTTCACAAGAGGTAGAAGACCCAAATACAACAGTAAAATAGGTGTCTTGGGATATAGCACGGGTCAAAAAATTTAACCTAAGGAAGAAGGCCTAATCTTTTGGTTGCAAGAGGAGACGCTTTTTCTTTGCCAAGTAAATGGCAGCATTATAATGTTATTCATACCTCACGTGGTGTCCTAACAATTCCTCTATTCAACCTGAAAGGGATATATTCCCTTTGTTGCAAAGTATTAAATTTGTCCCTTGAGATTAGCATGTAGGCAGATTTAAAGGATGAAACAGGATTAGATAAGGTTTCTTACCAAGAAAGAGTTCTGAAACTGTGCTGAAAAAGCCTCCGGTGTTACACGTGCTGAAAAAAACATCCTTTGTTTTAGCATGTCAAATCACTAGTCAAATTTATAAAATTATTAGTTGACAAAATGTTTCTTTTTAGGGTTTTATGAAAGGCAAATAAAGTACAAATGAGAGGAGGGAATGACACTTGCTTTAATTGGGCTTGAATTTTTTCATATGAAATTTCTCTGCCATTTATAACTTGAAAAATGTTCTAAAAGATTGATATTAAAAATTATAGTAATTCTACTTATCTTCTAAAATATTCAGTATATTTCTGCATTTCTTGCTATGATTTAGAGAAAAAATACTACACCTTTATAACTTATGAACTGAGCCAAACAATTTAAGTCTAAAAAGAATCAAAACCCTGTGTCAAAGAATGAGTTAGTATTTGAGCTGTGCTTCAGTAACTTGTATATAATTAATACTGTTGTATAACACAAAAAGATTTCCATGAATTTGATGCCTGCATTTTCAGTGAACACAATTTAAGCTTTTCTACTTTAAAAAAAAWGTACTTTTGAAGAACCTGGCTATTCCTCTTTTGTATCAAAGGAGTTATTAGCATATGTATGTTATAAAATTAAGACAGCTTAAATGGATCAAATGTTGCTTTTAGCTCATGAATTGACAAATAAAAGTCAGTTCCTTTTCTTTATCTCTCCATTTTCCACAAGCTCAGTGGACTCTGACCCCGTACTTCCTCAAATTCCTCTTCTTGATTAGCTTTTCTGAAAGAAAGACTAGATGAATTCCCTTTGGTGTCCATCAGCAGTCTTCCTTCAGTCTCACAAAAGCCACATAAGGGAGTCTCATCCAAGAGTGAAGTGGACTGCACTGCAGAGATGACAACCTTCCTAGCTTATGAATGTAGTAACGTGACTTGTAATCAAATTATGATTTGATGCAATCAAATGCATTTGATGCATGCAATCCCCATGCATCCTACTTCTCTCATAGCATAGCTCTTTTACATCTATTTCATCTACTCTGTTCATCCTTAACACAGTACCTAGCTCAGTTTCCATGCAGAAAGACCATGAAAATAGCCTCACAACTATTGTCGGTGTCACTGCACAGTTCATTCAAAGAGCAGATACTTCTATACAGCAATACACAGCAGTATGTATTTCCCATGTACCAAAATCTCTCTCATTCCCAGTAGTAAATTTGAGTTCATCATCCCTAAATCTAAATGCCTCACATGACTAAAAGTGAATTATTGTAGCTCCTTGGGTATAAATACTCATAAAATGTTATTATATACAGTGTCTCAATGAGTTTTTCTGACACTGCAATATGACTATTTTATCTGTTCCTTTTCTCCTTTAAAATGATATATATATATTAAAAAAAAATCCAGCAGATTGACATAAAAAGAACAACAGTATCACCTGCAATTAGAAGTTTTTTCTGCACCTACACAAGAGAAAGTGATGTATTGCAGCCAGCTCTAAGTTGGGTGTTAAAATATATTCTTCACAATATGTACTAAATAAAAGTTAAACTATAAATATTAATGAAGACTGGAGAGAAAAAGATGTGCTGTTGCTCAGTGTTCTCTACATTCAACAAAACGAGCATACTTTGAAACTAGTTGGATGACTTGTCCCTTTTTTTATGTTAGACACCGTGAAATGAGACTTCCTCCTACACAAGGCTACTGGATCATAAAAATGTACATCATTAACCAAGTTAAGTGGCACTAGGCTTGTAATTTTCAAGGCACAGATAGAGATGGTATGCTGATATAATTCATGGACCATTATAATAGACATATTACCTTAATGTAATGCTCTGAAATGACTGTCTTCTTTTTCTACAGCTGGAAGAAAGCTCACTAAAAAAAAAAAAAAAAAAAAAAAAAAGCCTTTATCTAATAATGTTTTTGGGTTTATAAGTCAGTAACTTGCTTTTTTTCTACATATCACAATGACATAATACTATTAAGAGGGAATGTCCAATACAGACAAAAGCATTGTATGGCCATATGCTAAAATGTAAAGAAATAGGATCTTATGACATCTACATCATATGTTTTAGCATTGTAATCTCTGCATTTCAAGTGTCTACTGCAGTCAGACCACTGTCAGAATATTTTTGAGTCTATGTGAAACCTCATCTAATTTCATGGAGCTATAGGCAGATGCATGCACAAAGAATAAGATGAGATTTATCCTTTTTTTTTTTTTTTTTTCACAGAGTGCAATTCTACTTAGAATATTTAGGCAAAAAGTGATGAAAGCTGAAACAGCATCTGGAGCAAAAGAGGCAACCTTACTGAGCACAGGCCCAAGCTAATTTGGGCTACATCATTTCTAATGTGGTGGTCAGTACCTATATTCTTCCAGTTTTATCGGTCCTTGGATTTGAGGGTGAATCATTGTCTCACACTAATTCTCTCTATATCTTATGTAACTTTTGGTTACAGCCACAAAAGGATTTTCTGATCATTATCTCAGCTCTCTGAAATGAGAAAGTGAATGGTGTGTGGATAGGGAAAAAAAATGCCCCRATACAACCTTCCTTCCGTTGCAAAGGCTTATAGAACAAAACAAAGTTAGTTGATATTCATGCTATAAATGTCTGTGCTACTGTCATACGGTGCAGTATGTGAACAAAATAATAAAAGATGATCTGTCAACAAGCTGCTCTCTTAAGTTGGTAATTATTTTGAATGACATTGTATCACATCTAAAATAAATTTAAACAGTATCAGCAAAGTACAAATACAACAATATCACACAGCTAAGATTAACAGCTATAGCTCTCATTCTAGTCAATACTTTTTGTAATATTTGGTTATTGTTTGGAAGAAAACCACTACCACCCAACAGGTTTTGCATTAAATATAGACAAATAGTTTAAATTAAACATATGATATTTCATCATTTTACACAGGAAGTTATATTTATATATTTAGGCATTTAATTTCTTGAATTAGAGGACACAATGGAAGTAAAGATATTCCTATATTTTCAAGTTCTCTTTTGATTGGTAAGGGACAGTGGAGGCCCATCTGTTTTGCAGCAAAGAAAGCCCCAAACCATCTGTGTAGAACCACATGCCAGCTAAAACACAGAGATATGCACAGTTTTTTGTTATGAAAAATTTTGCAGTATTTTTTTCCTGTATTAGTGTGAATAAATTAGCAACAACTACATTAAAGAAATCTTCTGAGAACATATTAACTTTCTAGTGCATACTGGAAAATGTATCCGTTTAGAAATCATTAAACATTCATTGGAAGAGTTTGTGCTTCTTTTTATATTATTAAGACAGAGAAATCTTTGTTTGCTTAATACAAGTATTTTTATTAGCATGGTAATGGAAGTTTAGTCTTAGGGGTTTTTTTGTTTTGTTTTGTTTTGTTTTTTAGGAAAAAAACCCCACATAATTATAACCATGCTTATGTATTGGCCTAATAATAGCACTTTAAAACTTGGCTCCATATGTTTCCATTCTATATTTATAAAAAAAAAGCAAGAAGAGGGTAAACTCACCCATAAAAGACTACAACTTTGGCTAACCTGTAGGTTTGCATCATCTACCATCTCAGTGGGTAAAAAAAAGAAAACCAGAACAGCATCTGAAATAAATGCACAATAAGGACCGTGCAGATTTCTGTCCTTTGCTTGCACTCACGCAGACAAAGTGTCCCAAGTCATATAGAGGTAGCACTGGGAGCTCTCTTGCTGCATCATCACTGTTGAATATTTCCATGAGCCTAGGGKTTTTTTAACTAAATGATCAACAGTGCTCCTTAGGATTTCAGAGAGTCCCTGTAATGACTACAAATAAACAAGACAAATGCACCAATACCTGGCCCTTGGTAGTTTTTAGGTGCATCCATGCCCACACAGTGGTAAAGTAGGAGCCAGTTCTCAATTGTTCTTGGAGTCTGATTAAAATATTTTCAATGATAAGAGTAAAAATATGATTTTGCAAAATGACAGTACCATTTATGCATAAATGTTCTCTTACAGTTCTGAACAATGGTGAAATAGAAGATGGTCCMTGGAATTGATCCAAAACCAGATCCAGGTAATCTTTCAGCTAAAGATGGTTGAGCAGTTCTAGTCTGAAAATTTGTGTTTTGTMTTTCAGAAACATGTTTTTGAGGAAGATGTATGATATGTAGAGCAACCATTTTCTAAGTATAGTAGGCCAGCTTCGTTTGTTTTGACCTTAATAATGAGCAAGAAGTTGTAGAAGCTTCTAGTAAAACTGCTTTCCTCTTTCTTCATAAATTTTTATCTCGGTCTTTGCTATCTTCCCACCCTCACATTTGAGTAACAGAATCATGGGAATTTCAGAGGCAAAATGCAGTTGGAATCAACCAGAACCATCATTGCAGCTTGATACAATACAGATCACCTATAAATATCAAGATGTCTTTTTGGCACTAGCCAATAGGAGGAAGTATAATACAATTATTATTATATTAATATATTTTAGTTCATAATAGAGACTTTCATATTTTAAAATAAAAATAGATATTTGGGCCACTACTTTGTAGTAGAATTTTTGTGTTGAAAGGAAAAAAAATACACATTTCGTAGATTTTTGTTAGAAGATAAAAACAAGTCGATTTGCCTCACTTAGGCAGCATGAGGACTGAGAAAAACATACAAAGGTTAATGTTTTTCATCTTTCCCAAAATCGTGTTTGGTTCCTTAATTTACCATTTTTACCAAAAGAAAACTCATAACAATCGGAAGTCATCTCTGTATTTAGTTTAGAACATGAGTAGGATTTTGACTCTATGCATGCAGCTTAGACTTCTCCTGAGCAAGCAAGAAAGTATTTCCAAAAACAAAGAGGTGTAAACTTTATATTTCACCTATGTTTTCCTTTTGGTGGTTACTGTATTACAATATTAATTCCTTTTGGCAAAAATACATTATGTTCTTTCTTTGTTTTTACATTTACTTTATATGTATGGAAAATTGGATGCTGTCAGTACTTATCCTTTTGTCTTAAGAATGATAGCATCTAAATCTTGATTCTTGAACTGCTCGTCTTATTCGTCTTACCATAGCAATCCCAATGTCACACAGAGAGTGGGGCATGTATACTAATAATACATTTCATGAAGAAGAGGTGATTGATAAATGGTTCAWAATATGGAAATCTGAGGAATAACCACCATTTTCTAGGAGAGAATACTGTAACTGGAACTCTTTTTTTTTTTTTCCCCCCGTGGGGCTAACTCTCCATAAATGCAAAGCCCAGATGACTTGTCTGGATGCTATAATTTCTAACTTAACAGAATGGAAAGGATCCATGCTCTTGTAGGTCATCATGTAGTTAGAAACAAACTAAGATCAATAATCATGGCCAAAATAGTTTCTTTGCCTTTGCACTATGTGTGATGCATGGGTAATGCTTGGCAAATCCATGCAGTTTTACATTGGTGGTGATAGTTACTCCTGAGCTTTCCCAGTGAGTCCAGGTTTGAAAAGATTTGTTCACTCATTGCATAATGATTTACTTACAGAAACTTTAGCTTCTACACAACAGTTGCGCACTTTTCTACTGCGATCACTGTCAGAAGATTAGGATTTATATTTTGGTTGCACAGAGATCATATTTCAATGCAGTACGCATGCTGAACTAATCATAGTGAGTTGGATTTTATACTATATTTGACTATCCCATTAATTTAGAAATCAGGAGTCCTATCATAATTTTATTTTGTTTCAAGGTGAAGATTTGTGCCATTAAAAGTACTAGACTTATTCTGCTCATCAGACATCCAAACTCTGCACAGCAACTAATCTCAACAAAAAGAATCCACAAACCTTGAGTCCAGAGATATAGCTGAAAGACTTTTCAAATAAACAAAAAAAAAGATTAGGAATAGGATTTTACTAACTTATTTGTATTATTTTCCATATATTTATGTTTTAGTGCTGCAACCACTATTATATAGTGAGTTTATGTCTTCTCACGCTAAAAGACATTTTAGACCTATTTCTGCCATCTTGGGCTTCAAATCCAATTCATCTTAGGCTTCAAAATCAGTAAAAAGAAATGAAAATATAAACAGAAAACATGATATCTTTATACATATATTTTAGACAATGCCAGATCAGCTGGACCTTATATCTGATATGAAGAATTTGCTGACCTGAGTCATGAGTTTTATGACCAGTTGACTATTGCTACTTTACTTCAAGTATTTTCTACTTTTTTGTACTACTTTACTTTGAGATTTGTTTATGGATTAAAGGACTAGCAAATGAACCTGAATGTTTACAGTTCTTCATAAGGATAAATACAATCAATTCCAATATGCCTCACTAAGCTGAAGTGATTTCAGAAAAGCAATTTCCTTGAACTGAGATATACAGAATTATCTTCTTGTCTAACACTTTTCATTACACTATACAAGATAACTTTGTGATCCTATAATTATTTTTACATTCATTATTTTCAAATGTGTAGAATTTCTCCCCTTTTGCTAAATAATGAATGACCTGTTGTGAACTATACACGAGTTTTGAAAGGAGAAACTATTCACACATGAAGGAGTTTGGTAAAGCTGTGATTTTCTGCTTGACTTAAAATCAGTTTATGATTCAGTTACAAGAAGGTTAATCAATCTGAACTAACATGGGAAAAAATATACATAAAATACAAAAAGGAACCATTATTGTTTCAAGATAATATCTTTGTATGCTTACAGAGTGATGAGACAGTTTCAGTTTGTCCCTGTCATGAGACCTCTAATAATTTTATTACACACCATCTTAGGTTAGCCACAATTGAGAAACATTGCTTTGAAAGGAGACCCTGTGTTGCAATATGGCAGCTCATAAGACAATCTTAAACACAGACAGATGCATTAAATAAAGAATAAACCTAGCTCGTAATATTACTTAAAAAGAAAACTTATAGAAATGTTTTTAAAACAATTACACCTAAGCTTGGTGGAACAAATAATAAGCCAAAGCAGATAAAACATTTTTCTTTCATAAAGGAAACATTTCAAATTTCAGTTTCCATTAAAATTAATTCCCCTATAAAAAAGAAATATAATTAGATTCCATTCTCAAGGAAAGGTATATCATTGTGCCTCAAAAATGACTTTTTTTTCTTATTCTTTATAAATCATAGAAGTCTAATGAGATATATACCTGTATTAGTCAAGACTATAGCCACATATTACAGTGTATGTGCTTGTTAAAGTCTTCCAGTCATTCTAGACTTAGGGAAATAGTGTCCAAATGTACCATATTTAGCTTCTATCTCAAATTCTCCCGAGCTGTCAATTTAGGTGTTAAAGAGACCATTTGTAAAGCTTGGCTGGGAATTGCCATTATTGACTGGAATGTGTGTTTATCATTACATTCAATGATGAAAGTGGAACATGTAGCATATGAATAAATGTCAGCAGATGTTTCTTTTAAATGGCCTGATTTCAACCTCCTGTTGTTTGTCTTGAATACAAATATTAAAAAAGAGAAAAAGGCAGAATTTTTTATGACATAAGTGCAAGGGTAGTTATATTAAAAAACAACTAAAATGATTAAAGTCGTAGAAGAGGAAAGTATAATTAATAAGAATTATGTCGCTACTCTCATGTTACTATTTAGCTTGATATTAAAAAAGATACAAGAACAGCAGTGAGCTACATCTTGCAGTCACTCCACAAGACTCAGAGTCTATTCTCAGGAGAATATTACATGAAGTTCTGTAAATTTTTAAATTTTCTAGCATTGTTAGAAGAATCATCCCTTAAAGCAACAGGAAAAAGGGGGAGTCTCACAGAGGAGAGTTATGCATTAGAATTCTGCATAGAATATTCTTATTTACAAAAGGAWATATTCCCTTTAAAACAGTTATTATTCTTTGAGTATTTGAAAAATACTCAGTGGTTCYAGCAGGTAATATTCTCCACAGAAAAACTGAAACTTGAATATATAAACTCTTCTTCAGTGGGTGGGAATGCAAATAATGTATTTACATAGTCCTCCTTTTTTCACTGTCTCTCTCCGTGTAATCTTTTGTGAGAAAAATAAAGTAAGATTAGTATAAAAAACAGTATACAACTGTCTGCTAGCAGAGCCACATTCTGCTGCTCTCTCTCACATGGTGGTGTCCCATTGAGCACCATAGGACTACCCTGAGTAAAATAATGCTCAGTGTGAGCCGTGAAGGCAGAATCTGGCAGGAATTAGCATGCAGCAGTGTAAACTCAGCAGTATTCCAACTAAATCAATAAAGTGAACAGAGACAAAATTAAATCAGCCTTGTGTTTACTGGAATGTGTTGCATTTTGTATCTTTCTAAATGACAATATGTTATCGAGGTGTTGAATATCTGCAGCTCTCCAAGGCTTACCAGAGAGATGCAGGTGCTCAGAGTCCCTGAAAACAGACTTTTCAGTAGAGAATAGCTTTACCATGATGATAGGCCATATATAGATGCTATCAGAAGCCTATTGATTAGAAATAGTTTTTAGGGAAAAAAAAAAAGATTTTTTGATATATGCATTGTTTTGAGTACTTCCCTATTACAGAAGGTATTCATACATTGTGGTATAAAATCCTAAATATACATATGTATAAGACTATACCTAATGGCTATAATGGATTTTCCAAAATGTACGTATTTGGGAAGTAAATGCTGCTGACTATCTCTCCCTCTATCTGAACTATATGATATATTTACTAAAATGCTATGAAGATCACATGTGAATTTGACCAAAGATGTGAAGCCTGATGAGACCACCTTGCTTGTTTTCAGATGACCTTTCCTGTTGGTTGAGTGCTTATTACAGCAAGTAGAAAAGAACATATATCAGTGAGAGAAGATAATGATTTATATAGATGTAACTGTGCAAATAACTGTAACTGTTATTAGATCAGTAATATATGGGTTGGAAGTATATAGTCTCCAGCTTGATTCTTAATGTCTCCACAGTTCAGGGGTATATCCTTTATACTATATTTGATAATAGGTAATTGGCCAGTGGCTTAMTGGAACTAGAGGGAAAATTGTTCAATATTGGGCTTTCCTTTTGTTAAGAAGTTTTAAAAATAATATTTTAAAACATAGACAATATCACAACTAGTGGAATGCCTGGTTTACAAAAGAAAAGAAATAAAAGAAATAATAGTTTCTCAGTCTATTTGTGATTTTTTAAAATAATTCCTGAAGGAAGGAAGTTTTATTTTAAATCAGTAAGCTATTAGTTAGTGCTACCAAGTAAAAGTAAACTGCTCCACCTCCATTTCATTTTACTGCAACAGACATGATGTACCTAAAACTCACTTTAGGGAAATTTATTTATTTCTTCTCCCAAAGCACTGGGCCAGGAACTACAAGATCACAGCATTTATTCACCTGACATCCTTTACCAGCAATGGTGGTGACAAGCTGAGAGTTGAGCAAGTCTTTGTTGATAAGCATAGTTTAAAAAGGATAGAAGGAAAATAAAATATAATAGCACATTGTAAATGCAAATATCAATATTCATTTTAATATGTAGCACTTATGAAAGATTTTTATATGCTAAGCATCTTTATCCTTGTATGAAAAAGAAGTAGAGGCAAATATAAAAGAAGGAGTTGCCCAACTTCAAGCAGAAAGTAAAAAAGCAAAAACTGCAATTCAATTATCTTGGCTTTCATTCTGGAATTTAAGAAGAACATTAAGCTTATCTCAAAAATTGCATCCTAGGAATATCATGCTAGTTGTTTTTGTACTTGATCTACTACAGCATTACATGTTAAAATGCTCTCAAAATGTTTATAGTTCTCTCTTTTCTTAGACCTGCCCTCAACATAATTAAAAGTCATGATATAAAAATGCATGGACTAGTCTGTATGTGCAGAAAATATTTAAATAATATTATCTCCAGATTTAGTGCAAATTTCCTTCCATTTTCATCTTTCAGAAACCTGCAGGTAGAATTCATATTTAACAACTGCAAAGCAAGGAAGAAATCTAGGAAGGAGACTGCATTTTCCCTGTCTGCTTAGATCTTGGTACATTCCCTTTTCAATTGCTCCTCACTCCTCAGATAAGCTTAAAACCAAACTTCAACCTTTCAACACTATGCACACTTCACACATTCCTTCACTTCAACAGTTAACTCTTACCTCCTTCAACCAAACCAAAACACATACACACAATCCTTCTACATTCCCACTTCTAAAGAAACAAAAGTTATAGGTCAAGGTCACTGCAGAATGACTTGAATTTCTCTTGATTTTTTTCCTATGAATTACTTCATTTCCTATTTATCCAGAGGTATTAGAAATGCGTGTGGGCTCCTTCTCCTCTGTAATATTTTAATCTGATAAATAAAATTCCGAAGATTTGCTTTGATGCTTTTTTCATAAAATATTAGAAGCTGCAAAGAGCATTTTACAGAGTTGCAGAATCTGTCAGAGCAATTGGCTTACGCAGCATGGGTGAGAATATATGGAATAAAGAATTGCCTTAACTGGTTACTTCCTTGTATTGCACTGATTAGGTACATTTTTTTTTTCACTTAAACAGTCTTAGCTATAAGCCAGCAAAGTTTATGGATGATGGCTTGAATCTTAATTAAGCAGCTTGCTATTTGGCACAGTTCCAGGAAATTTCCTTCCTCTGTTACCCTGCCTCTGCCTTGTGAAAAGGGCACTGTCAGTGGAAAGTTACTACCATCAAATATGCACATCTTTCCAGTTCTTCTGAAAAACTATTGCGAGACACTGCTCATCATCCCACTTCTAAATATTCTATTCCAGTAAAATATGTTTAAATTTATCATTGTGGAAGCTGTACACAACACTTAGTTTTTTTCTGTAATAATAGCTTGAGATTTATTAGTTTCTTGTGATCTTTGTCCAGATGCACCTTGGACTTGAACAATCTTTTAACAGAATGACTTCTTCTACTCTGAGTATATACACTTTCTTCTAAAAGCAGTCCATCTGATACACATATACTACTTTTATAATAGTCAAGACATGTAATGTTTTTCTTGCTCTTGGCTTCTATTTTAAACTGTGATAGAATAGTTACTGTAGAGCTAATGCAAAAAGTCAAAAACAAAAGATGAGGGGGTTTAATCCTTTTTTCCTACTCACAAATATCATCTTATTGCAGCTGTGGTGGCTATGATTCTCCTGCTGAGATTCTCAATCTGTCACAAATTATCTGGAAGTTTTAAGGAATAAACAAAAATATCCTTCATTGCTATTCTTTAAGGCCAGGACATGATCTAGAACTACTTGAAATTGCTGCTGAAACAGTGGAGGCAGTTGCCGAGAATGGAGATTCTGTGAAAGAGCTAAGATTTTGTAGCCAGACTCCCCAAATAGAGCACCATCACCGCAGTAAGGTGCAGAGTCAGTGGGGCTCCGTGATCAGTGAGTGGGAAGCACCAAAGACATGTCCACGTTTTTGTCATGGAAACATCCACATTTGTCACCATAAGCAAGCAGCCTAATTCTTACACGTGCTGAGTGCCTGGAGGGAATCAAAGTGTTGAAGGTTTAGATACAACAGAAACAGGAATACAACAGTTCAGCCTGTGCTTATCAGGCAGAACTGAACTGTTATCCCCCGTGCGTGGGTGTGGGCGTTGGTGTGTGTGGGTGGATGTTGGGTGCACCATGGTGAGGGCTTCTGTTCCCAAGTCCACTTACCAGGATCCTCTGTTGTCCCACAGGCTCATATGCAGCTATCTCATTCTTTAACTGAATGCATATCTCAGTCGTGCTAGCTCTCAAAGTGAAAAATGAGATGTCTTCTCTTTTCCTGTGTGTGCAAATCATCTACTACCTCTGTGGGTTTTTATATTAGTATGGATTTATAATTGTTTTCTTGTTTCAGTTCCCTTGAAGCCTCGAAGCTGTAACTTCGTTTCTGTGTCCTGTGCTTTTAAACTTTTACTCATATATATTTGAATAGTTTTATCTCTTGCATTATTTCACACACTGCAAGATTCTTTTATCCGATTTATCCCATTCTGTTGTTTTCTTTCTTCTTCTTCTTCTTCTTCTTCTTCTTCTTTTTTTTTTTTTTTTTTTTTTTTTTTTTTTTTTTTTTTTTTTTTTTTTTACTCTTCTTTTACTGTGTGCATGTAACTCCCCTTGATGCTAAGGGAAGTTATGCATGCATACTGAAGAGAGAATAGACACCTTAATCCTGCTTGGCAGGATTTCCCCTTTAAGCTTTGGTCCCAAGCAGGCATGTGTAGTGTTTGCTGACCTTTTGCACCAGACTGATCAATCCATTGTGGTCTAAAGTAAGACTTCCTTTTCTTGGCAGGCAGCAAGGCAGAGTTTGATCCTGACGTCTTTGAAGTATCCCATCTGAAGCCCCTAGCATGAAAGCTGCTTGAGCAGCAATAACATCAGTAGCAAAATTTGGTACAATTTTTTCATTACACTATAATTTCAAAAATATGAAGAGCGAGAAAATTCTGTTTATGAGTAAGATTCCACTTAAGCTCTAGGTATAGATATGTATTTCAACTAGTTTGGTTCTTTCCATGCTGAATTCAATAGTAAAATGCCAGTAACTTCAATAGGAGCATGAGCATAAGACTCCTCCTGTCAATATGTGATTTCTGTCTTGAAATTTCATAGGAAGAAAACAGTAGATATAAGACCCTTTTTCAAAGTGAATTTAACTCTTCAAACATTCTTAGTAGGGGGAGATTTGGAGGCTTAAGTGCTATTAATGTTAATAGCTATTAATGTTAATTTCTTAAATTCAGCTTAAAGCTTAAATTCAGCACTGAATAAATCAATAAAAATATTATAATATGATTTTGCAACAGTACTCTTTCATTTTGTCATTTCTCCATTTTGCTTTCCCTTCTTCCTGTCTCTAAAATCTATCTGTAAAAAAATGTATATACTGATGTGTTTACACTTTAGAATTCCACAATCCCCTATGAAATATTAATTTACAGGCAGTTCTTTCCCTTTAATCATTTAGTCTAGATCCATGACCTTAAAAAGATGCCTGTGAGTAGCACCAGTGATTCTGTATAAGGGAGGAACTGTGAGAATATGTAAGAAAAGAAGAGTAAAAAATATCAAAACAGTTAGATGTTATGCTCATGGCAAAATCAAGAAAGGTGCTGGATAAGTAGTAAGATCTCAGATCCTCAGAGACTCTTTCGCTCTTGAAGGTAGTCCTGAGTGCACTCATCTTTTTACATGACAGAATCTGGCAGTGGTTCTTGGAGATACTTTTCAGAAAGGGAATGGCCTACTTTCCCATGAAGTTGTTTAATATCTAGCTTGAATAATGGGATGTCAGGGACCTAGATTAGGTTACCACCTTGTATATTAAATGAATAATCTTAGTGCAGGTAACAACATGTTTTTTCATAGAAAAAAGTTCACCAGCCTGGACAAAATGGATACATTTTTTTTCCCTGTACTGAATGTCATTTATCATTCCTGGTTCTTTATTTTTACTCCTTTTGTCTTAAAAAACTGTTTTACCCTATTTACTGTTCTTCATAGACATTACTTCCCATGGTCCTCTCTGATGGTTCTTTCCTGGAACCATTTGAAATGGACTGCTTTCCTCTTTTCCTACTCCTCTGCTCATTAAGATCAATTGTCTGAGAATGATGGTTAAACTAGAGCAATAGTGCAGCTAACATTAATAAACTTGCAGTACTTTTATTATAAAAGTATGTGGGACCACATTCAATATGTGGGACCAAATATAAAGGGATTTTTGTGTGCATTGATGAAGATTATCTTAAAGGTTGTACTGCTTTGGGCTGTAATGAACTGTATCACACAACTCAATACAGAATAAAAGGCTTTGACCTTTGTGACATAAATAGCCCTGTGGTACTCTGTGCTTCACACTAAATCTAACATGGTCCAAAGATCTGCTACAATTAAAATGCACTTTTCTCCCTTCCATGAAAATTTCAAAATTAAGGATTATACTTGCAAAGTTACTGAGCCATGTTAATCTCTGGGATAATGCTATGTTTCACATAATGACGTTATGTCAAAGATTATTTTATCTCATTATTTCTATGAACTATCATGAAAACCATACTATAGAAGCTGAATAGACTATTCAGTCTCTTTTTTCAATGGATAGGAAGAATGGAGAGGGGGAAAAGGAAGTGGAGTTAAACGCTGTCTCTCCTTAAACACATATAGGATGTAACTTCTAGTGCAGTGTAAGTTGGCATTTTCCAATAAACTTCTCATGTTTATGGCTATAAAAGATATGTTTTTCATACAATAACACATTTTGAAATAGTAATGAGATCCTCGGATCATTTTCCTCCCCATTACTGGATAGCACTTCCAGCGCTAGGCACGCACAGTTGGCTATCCAGGGACCCTGGTGCCAAGTTGCGGAGGATATTCTTGTAGCAGTGACAAATAGCTTGCTGGTGGGCTGCASAGAGTGTTGTTCTGGCAGCAGTGAAGTTGTCTATGTGTCTGTCACTTGGTTAGGCTACAGAAAGGCTAGGTGGTTTGATGGTTTTTTTTTCTCCTTTGGAGAACTTTGTTTTAAACTTACATGTTTTTCTCATGAGTTAGTTCTTTTGACAGCAAGCTTCTTCGCAGAGCTCTCACAAGTCTTATATGGGAGTACCTATTCGATGAAAGAGAGAAAAAAATCTTCACAGTGCCATACTTGTTTTCCATACAAACCTACATGCTGCCATTACAGCCACCCACATATCRTTTGACAACTCACTTACGCATCAAGCATCTTAATGAATCAGGAATAAACAACACAGTGTCCCTGTGCAAAGCCACATATTTTAGATGTTGTTCTGACTTAGAAATTATCCCTTTCTGGTGTAAAAAGTAAGTAGTGTGTGTGATTCAGGGAGAGCTTGTTTTAGTGCTTATATCACTCATATTGGAGACATTTTCATTTTGATGTTTAATTTAAAAAATACAATTAGAAAAATCCGCTGATTATAAGCCAAAAAAAGGCAACAAATCTTAGTAAATAGATTAGCAGACAATCCCTACCGTGTCTTTTGACTACCTAAGAAGGTATATAATTTAAAACTTCTAGATAATTTATGGGTAAAATAAAAACCAGCTGACAATGTTGGCTAAAGAAATAAATACTCCTCCTATTTTACTTCTGAGTTTATAATTAAGGGTAAATGTGAAATGTAAATAAAAAAACAACAAAATAACAACTACAAATGTATGAAGTATTGTGTTTAGAAAACAGGAAACAAATGCATCTATATTCATATAAAGATGCAGTAAAAGTTGTGAATTCTTTAGAATGAGATCTACTGTATTCAGCTCTGCTGAATGATGTAAGTCCAGGCTATGGAAAAGGAAGCGAATGCTATTTCCATGAAAGCMAATACACAATGGCAGTGTTTGAAAAGGAGTTAACAGGCTTTTAATCTTATAAAGGGGGAAAAATGTTTATTTTTCTTCTTTCCATGTATAAATGTATTTGCTCAGTTGATTATTCATATTGGCAAATTGGGTTAAGTGAACTTTGAAAGTGTCCTGCATTCTTTACTAGCTTAAGTCACTGTACTAGTCTTGCATTCGTGGAAATGATTCTAATATTTTTTTGAATTTCTCATTATAAAAAAATCCAACTGCTATTAATTATAAAAATAATCACAAAAACCTTATGAACTTGAAAGAGATGTTGAAAAGTATTTTAACATGGTAAATTAGGGGTACAGAGAGGAAATTTCAGCTTAAAGTGATGTTTGAATTAGTTTGTTTTCATTGTGACCAGTGATAGTACTGAAGTCTGCCTTTTAGACTACATGAGTATTACTAAACTAAACTCATCAAATTTGCAACTCTAGCTTTGCCAGAAACATTTTTTTAAAAGAGCCGACAGCAGAGATTTTCTAGCTTTCATCACTTCGAAGCCCACAGTGAGGCTGAAATGGCTGGGATTTTCCAAGGAGTCTGCTTGTTTGTTCTGTGCTGTTGTCACTGAAGTGGTTAAAGCTTTGTTTGTTTGTTTTGGTTCTGAATGGCTCTTAATGGATTAAGCCTTCCAGCTTTCACCAAAGCTGAAACTGTTTATTAAAGTATCAAGATATAAACTAACCAGCCAGAATTTTAACGAACTATATGAGGCTATGCAGTCCTGATGACCTACCCATGTGAATCCTTTTGAAGGCTTGGATGTGTTTGTTTTTGCAACTCATACCATGCTGAATTATTTTTGTAGTTTGGGGAGAAAAGAAACCCATGTGAAGCTGGACAGTATAATAAACTAAGATTTTTTTTTTTCCCTCACAGATATTGTGTAGGTGCTTAGAAGCCATACCACATCATCATCTTTGGTATAGATTATTGCGCTGAAATATTGAACAAAGTTTCTCTTACCTGTTTAAAGGTTCCTTAATAATTAGAATTCCAAACCAGAAATCAGTAAATTCTGTGTATGAATATCTGGAAGTTATGTGTCTCTTACATACGTATATAAAAGTCTTACTATATATATCTCAATGACAAAAGTGTCAGAATATATAGCTATATGATCTAGTGTAAAGAAAATACATACACTAAAACCTCTGTAAATCATAGCAAGAGTCATGCAGCTTGAGCAGTAAAAACTGGCTGAGCAGCTAAGGGCTATAACAAACATGTTCTATAGGAGCTATCACAGATGGATGTGTATAACATTAAGTAGTTTGCACATCTGTAAATGGCATAAAGGAATTTGAGAGAAGAAAAGTGACAAGGACCTAAACCTCTGTAAATCTTTTTCTCAAAACAAATCATTTGATTCCACTGAGACAAAACTCTTGAGCCCACTTACAGGACTTGACCTACAATGGGATGCTACAATGTCAGCAAAATAGCTTTTAATTGGAGTAACTTTCAGGATTCATGACTTTATTTTCTAATAAAGTCTGACTCTGGAAACTTACTCTATTTTTAAGACCCTTCCCAGTCATTGTGCTAAGGGAGAAAAGACCACCAACCTTTCTAAATAATGATGGTCCTGTAACATTTTTTTTTTTTTTTTACTTCATATCAATCTAATCTTTATGTGATGAAGTGGCTTTTATTCATTTTATTTTGTTGATCCCAGGTAAAGGATGGAAAATATTCTGCTAACACAATCTATGACAGTGGGAATGTTCTATGTGCCTGTGTATTTTTAAGTATTTGTTTTTCTTCAATTAGTGGTTACGGATTTTTAGCTAACCTAAATACAAAGTATTTCAAGGGAAGAGCAACCATAAGCTAGTAAAGAGAAGAGGATGAAGGAGTTAAAAAGGGAATAGAAATATGATCAGTCAAAATATTAGGACGATTCCTCCATCCTTCTCATTTTCTCTTAATATTATTTTCCAGAAGATGTCCTAAAATTTATACAAGGTTTGAGTTTGTTAAAATATTTCAGTTAAAATATTCAGTTAAAATATTTCAGTTAGCCCTCAAACTCTTTAAGTCTTTAATTTGAGGTGTGAGGTGTGACTGTATTGCACTGGGCTTATGACTTTACTGGGCTGCAGTACAATAAAAGGCAGAGAGCTTTCTAAAGGGTTTGATTCAGACATGTATATGTAGAGTACTTCTAGACTATGCATTCACACTGAAATCTTTTTGTTCTAGGAAAGCTGTTTAATCAGCTGAGAAAAGACATTTGACCCCCAGTGTCAACAGAAGCTGTTTCTCATTCCCTGGTAGGATCAATGCTTATTAACAGTTGGGCATCCTGAGGAATGCTACCTGTGTCAGCTGCTGTGTTGTTAAAGGAATACAAGTGGAGCAAATATGTTTGCAAACAAAGTTGAGTTGTGTTTACCATTTAAGTTTCACATACTGTTACAAGAAAAAAATAGGGGATATTTTTAATGATATTTGAAATATTATTGATACTAATAGCCCTAGTAATCGCCTTAAGTGTGGTTAATGTACCTACTAGTGACAAGCTAAGTGGTGCATTTAAGTGATGGAGAATCATCCAGCATATCAGAATCACTCAATAATTAACGTTAACTGTAGTTTTGCTYGCTTCTTCTCCCTCTCCAGCAGATATTTTACAGGATGAAGAATATCTAAGCATGTGTTCTTTACACACATGTTCAGTCAATCTATATGTATAAGTTTGTGTAAGATTATTTGTGCCTCTCTTTAAATTTGTACACTAATACAAGTGTGTACCAGTTGTTTTTCTGCTCCTGCAGTTCACAGGTCAGTGTAACTCATAAAACTACTCTTGATTTACAACTCCCTGATATTATTATCAGGCATGATCTATTCTTGCTTATAGTTTCTGTTCCAGTACATCATCTACTATCACAAAAACTTTTGATACTCATTGTCTTGGATAAGTTTGATTCTACTACATGCAAAGCATGCAAGTTATAATAGAACATATTGAAATTCAGATAATAGCAAGTTATACCATATCATAGAAAATAACTGCATTTGAAGTATTCATTGAAGTCAAAGCTGAAATACCTTGTTTTTCAATGTGTGTATATGTTTGGGAGACAGAATCTATGGCTGTTGAAAACCAAGACAAGAATTTGGGTGGCCAGGTATGGCTTTGTTATGTTTACTCCTGGTTTTCTCTTCCATGTTCACACTGAAAGTTGTTGCAGATTGAGAGGGTTATATTGATAACTAAATGTTTCTTCCCCATTCCCACAATCTAACAACTCATTCAGGTTTTGGAAAAAAACAAAAAAAAMCCCCACAACCCTGTCTTGAAACAGAYTTACCCAGACTGGCATATGTGATAGTGTGGGGTGGACTCCAATTTGGTAGGTTAGCAAAGAAGCTTTTCTTCAAGGCTGTGAAGTGTATTAGCAATATCAAGTCAGATATTCAACTGAGCAGTTTCCCCTCAGTGAGAGGTGTCAATGTGCGTTTTAACTACAGTCATGTTACCCATTACAGCATCTGCTATATTCACAAGAAGAAATCCCTTCATACACTCTAAGGCTTCTTTGTTTTATTTTGTTTTCCTACCCATTCTATTGCAATCGGGTAGAAGTTTCTTAGTTTCTAAGTGCAGTAACAAGTTCTACTGTGTTTTCTTCCCTTTCCTACGATATGCAGAGATRGAAGTATTATTCTGGCAAGTAAAATGCATAACAGTTTTGGTAATGTGATATTCAATTTGCTAAGAAAAAAATGCCTGTATTTCTTATTAGAGACAATGGAAATTTCTAAGGAACAACAAGTTTCTTAGATGATAAAATTGATATTTTGTTTTGCTGATATTTTAGGAGTCATGTGATTTAAGAAACAGACTGCAGACACAATAACAGTGAAAAACCACATCATTATTAGCATGCATGCAGGAAGGCAGTTAATCCTGGCTTCCCAAACATCAGCATCCTAACTTAACTGTGCTTTTAGCAGACATAGTAACTCCACATATGCAAAAATCAGTGCCCTTTTTCAAAAGTAA
>PTEX01000004.1:7164280-7229280 GCA_003342815.1 Eudromia elegans | reverse complement strand
TTTTGGAGACCTCCAATTTGTGCAGGCGTAATGAATGCAGCCCACAGACAAATAGGTAGTTGTTAATTATCCCAGCAATTTCTTTTTTTAATGTGCTAACAACACAGCGTGCTAAGCCTTCATATCTTACACTGTTACCTGATGATCTCATCACATTTGAAAAGATGGTAGTGCAAGTGTTCATGACAATAAGTTACACAGAAATAGTCCTCATATTTTTTCATCATTTAATAACATGCGACAGAATAAAAACAGATTCCACTGAACCTTTCACAGTGGACTGGAATTGTCTACATACATAGTACTCCTTTAGGGGTAACGTAATCTTTTTATTTTCCTTAGGCAATTATCCTAAGGCTTGTGTATACTAATTTAGTGTCATATTACTTATCGGAGTATTTTGTGGATGAATAATAATAACGACGGGGCAAGACCTATGACCTTAATAAGAACCTTCAACGAATTTTCGAGTAATTTGTGCCTTTTGCATAGTGGTCTGTTAGAGCTGTACCATTCTGAACGGAAACTTGATCCCAGTAAGTCTATTGTATTTAGAACATTGTTTTTGTTCCTTCATATTTAGTGAATAAATATTTGGATGGTCCTGGTATTAAGCACCAATAAACACGATAATTGAATACACTATTTCATTGTTGTCAGGTGTTTAAGAAGTTGATTGTGGTTTGGTTTGGTTTGGCTTTGTTTTGTTTCTTTTTTTAAGATGTAACATTTTGAAAACACAGGCAGGTTTCCTTACTGCATTGACTTCGGTTTAATGAGATGTGCAGTCATTTCTTTTCTTTCTTTTTTCTTTTTTTTTTTTTTTTTTTTTCTTTTTTTTTTTTTTTTTTTTTTTTTTTTTTTTTTTTTTTTTTTTCCATGTAATATTCATTCTTCTATACATAAAGCAAGCTACATGGGCAGGTTACTGCATTGACTTTGCTCTAATGGAATATACAGTCATTTTGTTTTCTTCTACAATATTCATTCTTCTATTATAAAATATATTTGCATAGCTCATTGTGCTGCTCTGTGTTTTCTGAATTCCCCATTCATGTTGCTGAAGAAAAAAAGAATAAAATGTACTCTATTTTCTAACAGAAGGAGGTATAAACTTTTGTGAAGTCTCACAGTTGTCACCACGTCATTTATAAATACTGTTACAATCCTCTACCTTCCTAAAATTTAAATACAATTCAAAGAACTGGCTTCTGTTGAAAGGATTCTATTAGCATATAAATACAACAGAATCATTTTGGAATAGTACACATATCCAGTGTATGACATGGTAAAGAATTTACTCATAATTATAAAACCCTTGAACTCTATTGAGCATACAGTACTGGTCTCTATTGGAACCATGTCACAGTTGTGTGAGAAACATGCTTTTGTGCTGATGAAAATAAATTACTTTACCATCACTCCACTTTGTTTGTCAACTTAATTATTATACAGTTAAAATATTATTTTGCATTAGTCAGAACAGAGTATTTTTATGTTATATAGTTTCCTTTTCCCAGGGGTAAATTTTAATGCCCTGAAAGGGCAGCAGAGGTCAGGACTTCGTAGCTATATCTCAACAGTGCATTTCTGGTCATCAAAAGAAATAAGCCTCTGACCACTGGTAGCTGCTGTAGGGGTTTCTTTTATCCTGCACCTGTGACAATTACCCTGTGTTAGTGAAGCCAACAGGAGTCAGGTTGTAGGTTAAGGGTCAGGGCACTGTCAAGAGGAAGTTATTCTTCAGTCCACTAAATCTGTTATCATTTTCATCTAATGTGACATCCATCTGTCAATCAGGGAATTTAGGCAATTGTCTTATTCTAAGTGCTGCACTTTATGCCTCAACCAGCTCACATTTTACTGCTTTTCCTATAATTACATTTTTCTACCTCTGAAAACCCATCTGCAAAATAAACAGGGAAAATCTTACTCAATCATTTTGAAGATCCAGGCTTTTTATGTTAAAAGCTGTTTCACTTACAAAATTGAGTGATTTCTCTGCAAAGTTTTATGTTCATTTAATTTTCATTGTTACGGCTTTTTAACTTCCAGAAAGAGAATAAAGCTCCTTTAACTACACGGATATCAAAATAARTTTTCCTGTGAAATTGCCAAATGCCTACCAGTCAATAGGGGTATGACTCACATGCTGTACATACCAAATTGCTTGCACACCAGGAAAAGGGCATGATATATTTATGCATTACCAGGGCAAGTTTTCACAACAGACTTTTAAGGAACTAAAATCTAGCATGATGTCAAAAGGCCTATAAATGAAGAAAGGCTTTGAGTATCTCCATGTAAAGCCCCACAGATTGAGGTTCCAAACTCCATTAATTCCAATTCACTCCTRCTTTTAAGGATGTACTTAATTTCTAGCATGTAAACAGCCCATTTATCAAAACATGCCTATAAAGGAGAAGGCATATGCAGACCTAGGTAAGCCTCTGGGTAAATGCTCGCTGAATATGTGTGAGATTTCTTATAATTTCCAATTTAGGTACATTTTTAATTGCTTTGATCAATAAGAACCTAAATACTTTGCCAAGCATAAGAAGTGCAGATGAGCCAATGTAACAGCTTGTTGTCACCAAAAAGGATGGCTTTGCTCTGCCTGTTTCACCCTTCTGCCCCCCCTTCCCTTCCAACCCCAGATTAGTTTTTTTCTCAGGTTAGCAAATTTAATTGCCTCACCAAGTGGTTAGACAAGCATGCAAGCCACTGTAGGGACAGTGATAAGAAGAGTGTGTTGCTGAAGATGTTATTGGCAAGCACAGATCCAGCAACATGACTCAACAGTACTCTCTCACTTTTGCCAAAATTCCCTGTTTAAAAAATCAGTATCACAGATCCCTGGGTGTTGTCAGCAAACTCTCATGCACCTATGCTGCTCTCTTTCCACTCGCGGCAGAGGTGGTATTTATGGGAAGCTCTTGCATATCCCAGAGCAGAACTTAATAGTATGGCAATAATAATATTAATAGTACCTGGTTTTATATCTTCTTTATATCTTTATATCTTGAAAGAAGGCTAGAATCCTTATTCCTGTTTTTGAAATGTGGAAACTGAGGCACCAGAGAAGCAAAATGATATGGAAGGCCATTAGCAGAAATGGAAAAGGACTGTAGTATCTTTAAGTCCTTTCCAAGAGCCTATGCTCTAGGCCATGTTACTCTTCTTACTAATTTTGCAGACTTGACTGCAAAGTACTGGTGTTGAGATCCCTAGTTGCTTCATTGGCCTAGGTTCCTTCAAGCCACAAAACTCTGGCATTC
Organism: Eudromia elegans; assembly: GCA_003342815.1. Classification (NCBI taxonomy): domain Eukaryota; kingdom Metazoa; phylum Chordata; class Aves; order Tinamiformes; family Tinamidae; genus Eudromia; species Eudromia elegans. Next base: position 7,226,002 of record PTEX01000004.1, on the reverse strand, counting down.
TGCTCCTCTCCTGGCAGAGGTTGCCAGGATCCACACTCCCTGTCCTTTCTGCCTCAGGGATTCTGCCAATTACTCAGTCTCTTGTCAGGTTTAATGTACCTCTTTCCACCTAATTTCTCCAGGCATGGGTTAGATAGGTACACTTCTATTTTTTCTCTCCATTTTTAACTTTTCAGACTTTTACCAAAATCCTCATAGGTTTGTCAAACAGGCCAATTAAGTTTCTTCTGCTGAGGCTGTAACACAGTATATGTTAAATACACATTGTATAAATACATTTGTATACATCTGTATACATGTATGTATACATACATTCATATATGACTTGTTTTGGTTTTTTAGTATTCACAATTACCTGTAATTTGACTTGAGTTCAAAARGTTTGAGCTTTGAAATAGCAAGGAGAAAGGTCACCAGTTAGAAAGGAAGCTGAACTGGCTCCAGTTTCCAAATTCTGCATATTCACAAAAGTAACAGTTGGAATATAGTCAAAATGTAAGTGGATAATGACACTTTTGAAAGGCGAGTATGTAATTCAGAGTGACCTAAAACCAATACATCCTCCCAGTTTTTAAATATGGGAACTCACGGTTCGTTTGAGCCAACCACTGGAGCAAGACAGACTAAGAGTAGATTTCACGTCAGTTAAAACCAACTTTAAAGGTAACCTCCCTGCTATTAACAATCTTAATTAGAAAGACAGAGGAGAAGAGAGGGKTTTTTTTAAGATGTCATGGTCTTCTTTTCTGTTATTTATTTAAGCAGGTTACAGAAACTATTGTAAAGTCATCTGTGTTAAGAGGTGAGAAAGTAAATAAAACAAATTTTAGGGACAATGCTAGCACACTAGTACATATTTTGTACCTGCTTTTAATTTCAAAATACCATATGTTTTCTAATTCACTAATTCAAATGTGTTATTAATTTCTAAAGGAAATTTTGCAAGAGTTCATTCAACTTGTCTGAGCTTTTTGATATTTCTAAAACATAACCACTTCCCCTCTCTCTTTCTCTGTATATGTGTTTATATGTTTAGCTTGTATATAAAAGGTTGTATCTGGAAAAAGCTATGCTAGATCTATACTAGGGTCTGCTGGTACCATTGCATTTGTGCAGCTAAATGACTATCTCTAACCATCAGAAATGTTTCAGCCACTACCCATCCGCATAATGCCAGCTTAACACTAGTGGTCAAAAACGATGCTTTTAAAAATGGGGTTGTTTGTGGATTTACAGTGGTCCCAGGTATTTTACTACAAATAGGTTAAAAAATGTAAGGTTTTGATATGTAAATTCTGTAACAAAATGTCTTGTGTTTATTCTGTCTTCACTTTCACCTCTGCCTTCACTTTCTCTGATTTTCAACTTTCTCCTGGGATGTGGAAGTCCTTCAGATAGAGGCTGTCTTTTTACGTATTGATAGTGAATTGGCTAGAGCCACTAGATACTAATGCAAAGAATTAAAAATCTTAGCCCTAAGCTAAGCCTTAGCCCCTTAGCCCTATAAAAGTATTTATTCTCAAACCTATAAGTGCAGTGAGCAGATTTTAAATAAGGTGTACAGTGTTAGCGTACACATTAATGACTATCTTCATAACAAATACAAAGAAGTTGAGTTTCTAAGAAGTAAGGCTAAGTATTTCAGAAAACAGTAGAAATTACATCCAGGCTTTGAAATAGCTGAATCTTCAATGTTTTGTGATTACAGGTTCCCATCAGCCCAGCAGAAAACCATAAAATTAGATGGAAATAGGATATGCCATCAGCTGCAAGTAGTCATCTTTTTATTAGCTCCCCAACAACCAATCAGTCACACCACAGTGTGCAACTGTAGTGAAATGTAATTTTTTTCTATAAGAAGAAAAACACTTTAAGAATCTACACAGCTCCTTAGTAAGCAATAAATGTTGTTACCAACAGCATTAGGTTCTTTATTTTCTTTCAGGTTTCTTTTAGACTGAATTTAGTGCAGAATGTACCATATTGGCAGGACCTGGAGGCCTGGGCCTGGAAAGTGAAGTCCTCTGTACAGTAGTACAACAGGTTAGTTGTACTACTGTCTGATTTTCTTTTTCTGTCATGATCATGTGCCAGAGGCAAGATCTATTAATGTGAGAGTACGACATATTTTTCCCAATAAAAGTCTCTGTTGAGACTACAAGCAATTACAACAGTCATTATCTATTGTAATGATATCTTTTTAATGTTGCAAACACCTAACCATTAAAACAGGACTGAAACAAAAAGTATTCACTTTACATATGTCTGCTAATGGTTGTCCAGGGGTAAAAAAAATAAGGGAAAGGATTTGAAAACTACACAAGAATTAAAGGGTTTCAATTACTGGAAATTTTCATAACTGAGAAATTAACTCCCACTGAAAACAAGGAGGAACAAAAACTCCTCCAACACTGCTTGGGCAGCTTAATTTTAGAAGATTCATATCTCAGGGTGGCTTGACGCATGGCTTTCAGGAATCACAAGGGGAGACCAAGACAACCATAAATTTTATGAGCCTGGAGCTTGCTATGACAGTGCCTTCTTTCTTGACTTGTGGTGGAAGGAAATGAGCATCACATCTATGTTAGCTCTGTACCTGCTAGTACAACTCTTTAAGGCTGATGGAAATTTAGGTAGAGTAGAAGCAAGAATTACAAAAGTGAATATCCTCATTGCTAGTTGGGAGTACACACTAATGTGGCCGAAAGCTTCTTTGGTCTGCATYATGTAGGGTTCCTTTCACTTCCCTTTCATTATTTGCTAGTCACTTAGGATTTTTTTGTAATCAGTGGAGAATAAGAATAGATCATTCATCTGCCCTAGAACCTATTTGCGGAAAAAATGAGTTGTTCCCTGCATATCTGTTGAGGGAGCTGACGAGTTGCTCACACAACTTAAAGTTAAGTAAAGATGAGTCCTGTCCAACACTCCAGACACATGCTCAGAAAGATAAATTTCAGCTCCTTGAACTCAGTGGAGTTTAAGCATCTAAATGATTTTTAGAACCTAAATTATTTTTAGAATTTTATCATTGATCTAAAAATTGACTAGCTCTTCATTTGTACAAGTAATTACACTTTGTCTTACTAAGGCACTATAAGGTAAAGGACTGTGAAGCAGATAGTTATTGCAATTGAGGTCAAATACTTTGAATAAATTCTTTACTGRCAATACTAGGAAACAAGAAAAATAGGATTACATCTTTTAGTGATTAGTGGATAACAGAAGTGAGTTGTTGGTTCTGGCTGATAGCTTGATATATCAAACCTGTCTGTTTTAAACTTTTGCCTCCTCTCAGGTCTGAGCAGCATAGAAAAGGGTGGAGCTGTTTTCACGCCACACTAAGGGGGCTATATTAATAAAGCCTTTCTTCAAGCTGTTTTCATGATCATCTTCTAATGATCATTCTTCCTGTGACAAACAAGTGAAGAAGTGTATAGATGGTAGGTATGTATTAAACATTTACTTCTAGGCAGTGTGTTACTTCTAATTAGAAAACCAGTGCTTGAAAGTGTACTTGTGAGCCCCTTGACAGAAATAATTTCCACCTATGCAAAGATGTCACTTTAGAGAAAAAGTTCCTATTAAGTCAAACTCCCCTGTGTTGTCTCTGTTATTTTTTGCTGAGCAGTAAAACTTGGAGTCGTCTTCACCAAAGATAAATGTTTTCTTGATTGTAACACTGAAAAGAATGCAGGAAAAAATGGTATTTTAGCCAGGAATTCTTTTTCTGCAGAATCTAGTGACATAGGGTCAAATTTTGACTGTAAAACTCTAGAATCCGTATTCTCTTCTCCCTGGCATCTTATACTTCTCTGTTTTCTTTTTTCTCAGTCAAATTTAAGATTCAGTCTTACTGAGACACCCTAATGTCCCTAGGTTGGCCAAGCACCTATATAATGATGAGTTTTTTTAGTAGCCAGCCTACTAGCTATTCTGTCTTTGGTTTTGGGGATTTTTGGTGTTTTTCTTTTTTTTTTTTTTTTTTTTTTTTTGCACTTTGCATATGTTCTGACTTGTTCCTAAGGCAGAACAAGGACAGTAATTGAAATCTAGAAAAGTTTCACAGAATGCAAAAAAACATTTTATGGCCAGCTGTAAAACTGGTACATTCAAAACATTAATTATTAAGGGGTTAGTTTTTCACTCAGTAGTTTTTAGATGGTTGTTACATTATCCTCACATCATGTTTGACTACAAACAGCCATTTTTATTTCTGTGGCCATTTTTAATATGCAATGTGAATTTGAAGTCTGTCGGCTCCTGAGCAAGTGTCTCTAGTAGACACCTGCCAAGCACTTCCAAAATTATTCCATTATATGTGCAGGATTTGTTCTGATTTCAGACAGGCATATACTGTAATATTTTTTACTGAATAAAGCTGTCCATTATTTACATTTCATGTTAAATCACATTTATTTAAAAGAGGACCAGTAGTATTTCTTACATAGAGTGACACACTGCTGCATTCCAAGTTTTCATAAATCTGGCTTTAGTTAGAAAATATAGCTTCAATTTGAAGTGAGTAAATTATTACCAGTTTAAAAAAATCCATTTATCCTTTGGTGCTTTTTGTCTCTATATTGACTAAGCCTTTTTTAAGTTCTGTACATCCTCTTCATAATCCTGCTGGAATTCCACAGCTACTGCATTTACAGCCGTGCCACACTTGCAGAATTCCAAAAGGTCTATTTTCTTCCATTTAATGTAGCAAAAAGAAATCCTGCCTGAATACAAAACATATCTGTTTTGATTATGCAAACTGTTGTGTGTAATTTTGCATCTTCTTTTTATATCATCATGTCCATTGAATCCATTTTAAAGGGAAATCATTTTCTAGACTAAAATGTTATCCTAAGAGCAGCTCCACTTTTGCTGACATGATTATGATTAGGAAATTTAGATCACTGCATATGAATGCATTAGAAAAGAATTTTTCTGATCTAAACTCTGCAAGAGAACAAAATATACCACAAATAAATAATCAAGCAGCTTTTATGAATTTAAAAATAAGTCATGTATTTCAAAGTTTTTTTTTAAGAAAAAAGTAGCCAGTTGGGTCTGAAATATAGCATTTCTAATTTACAGCAGAGTGAATCCAGCAATATCAGTTTTTAATTGGGTAGTGGAAGTGCTAAGGTGACAGGACTGAGAACAGGTAAATCATCTAGGAATAGAAATGCTCTAAGACAGAGAGCCAGCTGGTGTAGTGCTTCCTTTGTGTCAGTGATCCATGTTGCGTTCTGTAATAGGGACTGTTCAGGCAGTCTGTTGCACAGCTGTTCTTCCTTAGAAACAAACAGCCAGGTCTGTTAGTGGTATCACTCTGCAGGTATTATAATGACAGTAGGGTTTTTGGTTTTGTTTTGGGGGGGGGGGGGGGGGGGGGTTTTTTTTTTTTGTTTTTTGTTTTTTTTTTTTTTTAAGAAAATGGTATTCATCTCATTGAGATGGAGTACCTTCATGGAGATATAAATTGGAGTTATTATATGTTGTCTTCCACACTAGTTAAGTACATCTAGCAGGACTGTGGAAAGAAATGGTTGGAGGCTATATTTTTATATTGCTATTATTTTGGTATATAGTATGCTTGCACAAGAGAATTATTTTGGTGATAAACATTATCTAATTTTAGAAAGAATAAAATATGCATGTCATGACTTTATCTGTAGAGTTTCATTTTCATAGTCAAAATTTGATTTCTTCTCCACTTACTGCTGCCGTGATGCAGGGAGACAGAGGATTCCCTAAAGAGGCAGGCCATTGTCATGATTTTAAAACTTATCAGGCATATCTAGAAGATACAATTAGGATAAATATGTTCTCTGACTCTTCCCACATATAAGAATTGTCTGGATCATGGACAGCTAGCTATTAGGGCAGGTTTAGTCCAGCAGTCCAAATCATTTTTCGTTTTAGGAAAATTGGCAGTGTTCTACGCTCTAAACACAGTAAAGTTATTTTCCTCCAAAGGATAGACTCATAAAGGATCATAAATATTTTTAAAATCACAAGTGAACTATGTCACACCACTAATTAGCTAATTATTTTAAAAACAAACACAAAATTAATTATGCCTGCTAGTGAGAGGGCTTTTTTCTCCCTCCTCCCATCCACTTCTTCCYTCCCCCTGTATAGTCCTTATGGAAGGATTCTGGAGAAGGAAATTGTGATGATGTTGAATAATGGTATCCAGGGACTAGGGGGGACACTGAAGTAGTCGTAGCAGTGTGTAAAATAAACCGTAAAATACTGTGATTTTAGAGTATGTTGTGATGATACGGAAGTGTATGGGATGGAAATGTAAGATGGCAGGGATGATACCTGGGTAAAATGTTCTGGAGACAGAATTGGCTATTACTGGGGATGAAAGGAGTAGTAGACACAACTGAATACGGTTGCCAACATTGACCATCAGAGTTCATCTACAAGAAGGCAAAGTTGCAGGTGATGCTTTTTTGATGCAGTGATGTTTTCCTTGGCTTCCCCTTCCCTACTGCAACCCATGCTCTTTTTGGCCACCACTCTGGGAAAAGAAGCTGCAAAAGGAACATGCAGTCTTGATGCCAGACTTGTGTCTGAGATACTGCTTATCAGAGGCAGCTGCTAATTCTTCTCCATTGTTCAGTGAGGAACAAAATATGATAGCTATGGCCTAATCCAGCCAAACCCAAGATGTTTTGATAAAGGAGAAGGCAAACMAACACTGCCTGTCTCTAGTGCATGCAGTTACTCCAGCATTCTGCTCAAGYTGCTGGGTAATTTTGAGTGCTAAGATGCATACCACAATGCCAACTGGTAACCCAAACTCTGGGACTCAGTACTACACAGGCAGCAATTTAATAGGACAGGTAATACAYCTGTAAGATCAGATATTAGCCACAGAAGTGCAAAACTTTCCCCTCAATTTCTTCCTTCAGGTGTTATGTGTTTGTGGCCTCCGTTTCCTTAACCTGCATTATGTGTGTCTGCAAAGAACCGCAGGAACTACGTCTGAGATCCAGAGTGAATGCCATGACTGAAAAATAAAGAAAGTAGGAGATAATAGGACACTTAGTTATTATTATAGGAAATTTCTCTGCAAACATTTTAATTAAAACCAGATTGCTGTTTGAGAAAAAGTTGGACGCTTTGAAGAATCAGATCGATAATCAAAATAAGCAGCTGTTAGGCACGCCAACATAAAAAGAAGCCCCTTATTCTATTGCACTTATTATGATAAAWTTTTTGGCAGAAACAGGACAATAAAGACACAACATCTCACATAGTGACAGTGCTAAATTGTCATTAGCCAGATAGGAGGAATCATTACTGTTACTTTCTGAAGTGAGAAATTAGGGATTTAATCCAAAACCAAGTAGATCTTTAAAGAGACTGTTGTGATCAGCGCATAAGAAGGGAACTTAAGGTACAAAGCGTTAAAGTGATATAGTATATTGAAAACTCGATGAATATTGGGTATTATAGTTGGGAAGTTTGGGTGAGTCATGCAGGAAGGGAAGAAAAGGTTGGTTGTTTCATTTTTGTTTTAATATGAATAGTGGTGCTAGATTAATATAATTAATTAATTTCCAAAATTTAAGTTGCCTGCAAAAATATATAAAATACCAAGCTGATCACCAATGAAATTGAAAGAGAGAACTAAACGTGTGTATCTGTTATGAGATGTTGACATATACAGACAATACTTAGCTCAAGAAACTTCTGATTTATAATATAGTAGTTCAGCATTATATGGCAGAGGAGTTAGTAAAAATTGAGAGGGGGATGTATGAGATAACAACTTTTGTCTCTCCTGGGCACACACATAAAAGATACAATGCTGTGTTCCATATTTGTTTGCAAATTTRGTCTAGTATATAATAACACTACTTCAGTTACCACTCTTGCATCTTTTAAAAATAATAACGATCCCATTCATGATAATCATAAACTGTATTGTTTTCTTCTTTTTTTCATTTCATACTTCCTTCATGCAATCATTATGAGACCTAGGTTGACATGGGAACCATATGTACTGGATTTATTGGTCACAAGGTTTTGGTAGCAAATAATAGACTATGTTTGCAACTAAGTTCTGTATTTATTGAGTTAGTATGACAGTTGACTGGAGATGGATAAAGACTGTTACTTTTCTCCTTCAGTTCTTTGGGAATTTTCTTACTATATTTATCAAGAATTAAATGTTTCTGGGGATAATTTTGATAGATGCTGTCATTTTTCATTTTTTGTGTATCTGATTTATTATATGTGATGCCAAATAGAAAGAAAAAATCTATAAAAAATATAATCATCTAATAGATGATTTAATTAGTGCATGTATGTAGAAAATGTAATCTGTGGTAATTATGTATAATTATGTTTTCCTTGCAATTTAAAATAACTTCTCTTTTTCAGTAGGGAACAACCCTCTTTTTCACTTTTCACCACCTCTCATGGTACTGATTGCCTTTTTAGCAACAGAGAATTCACTATTTGAACTATAAGAAAAATTAAAGAATTAGTAACTGTTTATGGCTATTCAGAGATGGAAACACTGAAGAGGAAAAGACATTACTAGCGAGGTCCAAAGGGATATTTAATTAACAGCAGTCAGATAAAACAACAAGCAACAGCGTGGACTATTAAAGAAATTCTTCCCAACACTGAGACCTATTAGATAATACACAAGCCACCCCCAGGGAAGCAGTAGTCTTGTGGGTTTAACTTCTAACATTAAGCTGGTGCTCCAGGTTATATATTCTCTTTCTGATAGAGACAACCATGGAAATAGAATGAAGATGCATGTTCCAGAGAATAATTTTTTGACTGATATTTGAGAGAATTATCACGACTTGGGAAAATTTGCAAGGCTAGTAGGGAGGATAGCTCTGTGGATAGAATACAGAGAAGGAAAATAGAACTAGGTTGGAACATGGCATATATCTGAGCATAATTATGCACTAGCACAGATACTCTGAAGAACTATTAAAATTCTGCAAGAAGTCTGGGGAAAAATGTCACAATGTGAAAAGGCCTGTGCAAGAATAGCTATAAAAAGTCTTCATACACACTTACAGATATATCCCCCCAAATCCTGCATTCACAGATACGTGGATATTAGAATATGTTTTGGAATTCCTATACTATGGAAAATGTAAATAATTCTGCATAGGAATAAAAGTTTGTCACTTTTTTCCCCCTTTTTTTTAAGAGGAATATTGTGGAAAAAAATGTGAAAATGTGGGGAAAAAGAGTTTCCTTTTGATATTTTCTGTTGAATTGATTATTTATACATTCCAATTTAAACAGATAATCAGAAACATTCCATTTGAGGTTGTTCCAGTGATAAGAGATACCTCTCTACTTTTTCCATGTAATGTTATAGAATCTGTTATTCAAGATCATCCCAAATTGTCCCTACTGGACTGTATTGCCTAAGATACAGCCAGAGTCTCGGTGTACCCACCAGGCATTAGAAAGCTTTTCAGAAGGAAGTGAAAGCTTTGGAGGTGTTTACACAATTAGAAGGACACGAACTGAAAATACAGTTTTCATAACACAGTCTGTTAACAGCAGAATTCAACAAGCACAAAATGCAACTAATCAGTGGTTTGAACAAATAGTTACAATGAAATAATTTCAAAATGAAATACTTTACTGTTGTGTTTCCTGAGCAGAAACAAATACTTTAGGCATGGTTTCAGTTTAATGGAAGCTGGGATCATTAACATCTGCACTGTGTTGTTTATCTCTGTCAGCCAAAGACCAGCAGTCGAGGAGAGAGACACATGTCAAGACGAGGTACTTTGTAAAGCATTTCAGCAACCACACTGAGAAACTGTATTTAGTAGAGTCTTACACCCGTACTCTCCATGACCACCTCCCTTAGTCTAATGGCTCTTCTCCCTTCTCTGCCACTTAGGACTCTAGATGATGGCTATAATAGAGCACCCTTTAAGCCAATTCTTCAGTCTCTTTCTTGACACGGTCTGTAGACACCATCACTTGAGCTTAGGCTCCTCTCTTTCCACCATTTTCCTTTTTGCGTCGTGAAAGTAGGMTTGAGACTCCCACAAAATCTGTGAGGCATTTGTAACTTTTGTGATTAAGATACCTAAGGAAAATGGAAAACAGGTGTTCTCGRAATATGTCCTTCAGATAATTAGTTCTTAGACAGCAGGCACAGGGAACTGACATCATGCAAAGGAAATACAGATTAAAATATATCTGTTCAGCTTGTTTTTTTGGATGTCATTTTTTCGGTATTTTGTAGTAGAATATTTTATGTCATACTAATCCTATTAGTCCACTTTTTCTTGTGCAAACCACAGATCTTATCTGCATGATTGCCAAACACAAGACATTTCAAGATATGTATACGTAGTTTTAGATATGCAGTTGAGAGTCATGTTAAATAATACTTCTCCTGAAACAATTGCTTCAGTAAAAAGGTAGAAAATAGTGATGCACAGAGTTCACACCTGAAAATTGTAATACCGTATTTTATACTATGAATTCATAATTTTCAGTTTATTCACTCATGACATCATGGGAGAGATCTAGCTGATCAGATGTCATTGTATGCAGTGTATGTTTCTGTATTTACACTAATATTCTAGGTTTCTGTTGCAGTAAGTGGAGAATCCCCACTTCTGGGATCCTACCCCAAAGTCCATGTCTAACACARGGCACACGAACTCTGCCCTAAAACTTATAGCGTCTTCACTGATTAGAAGAAATCCCAGAACAATTACCTCAATAATATGTTCTCTGCTGTAGTCTGAAAATCAGGAATTAATTTTGACATCTTTTTTGACTTTGTTTTAAAACAATGTATCGTAACCATAACAAAGTTTTTTGGCTGGACAAAAGAATCCTATATAAAATTCAATCATGATATAATACAGCTCAGATAAGATTATTGGAAGGAGAACTTTAACCCTTCCAATCCATAATTCTGTGAAATAGAAACTGTTGGGAATTGAAACTGTCACGGTTGTAAAATTCTGTCTGTTCTTCTAAGTAGCTGATAAACAAATGAGTCATTCAATATTACCTTTTTAAAGACATGTTGGATTTTATTAACATCTGAGAAACTCATTTATCCAGAACAGTTTAAGATTTCGTGTCACTCTCTGCTAAAACAGAAAGCCCGTCATAGGCTGTTACAGTAACMCTATAAAACAGAAACACTTTCTGCATGCACCCTTGTAACGGAATGCTGTGGACTTGAATTGCACATTGCTATAAAATTTACTTGGTAAAGAAAATTACAGGGAAGCATTTAGTAGAATCTTCTCAAAGGAAAAAAACTGCAAACGGTGGTTGTTAATCTGATTATATGTTCATTATTGTTTCATTAATCAAACATAGAGTAAGATCTGAATTTATAACCACTTAATTTTCTATGTTCTCTTTTTCTCTATGGAAAATAAGCAGTAAAATACTTCAGACATGATTTTTTTTTTCCTGGAAATATAGAAGCATAAGCCTGGAGAGGACTTTTTGCACCTTCTCTTCTGCTGCCAGTCGGTGCTGTTCCAGCACCTCATTTCACCAACAGTTAGAAATCTTATTTTCATTTCTAATCTAAATTTACTTATGTGCTTACCTTTTTTATTGACAACATTGCTTAAATCGTCCATCTTTTCTCCTGATAGTATCTATCTCCTGATGGCAGAGGAATTTATTGATACTAATTGTCTTCCCTCTAACTTTCAGTCTGTTTGGTTGCCAGCAAGGTCTTTCAGCACTTTTTAAGGCAGGCTCACCAGTCATCCGTTCATTTTACCACCCTCTCCTTGCTCCCTTTCAGTTTGAATTTGCCTTTCTTGAACATTAGTGTCCAGAATTGTAAATGTATTTCACACAAAGTATCACTAGTCTTGTASCTATATACCGTGTGCTCTTCCTTAGCTCTACTAGAAATACCCAGCCTGAATCYGATCTAGAATCACATCTCTTGCTGGATTGCATTGAATATAAAATTAGTGGAAATGAGATCAGAACCATGCCCTGCATTAGTATGAAACTCAAATATCAAATAAATACCTCTCTTCCTCTCTGAGAGGCCAAACAAAACAAAGAAAAGAGTTTATAATGGAATCCCGTTCATTGAAATACTCTTTAGGTTTTTGGAAGTATTTTTTTTTTGTTCTTATGTTATAAATATCCATAACCATACCTATGTTCTATTTCACAATTTTATTTCTAAAATACCAGTTCAGTTCTCTGTAAATATTCAATATTATGCAGCTCATTTAATTGCATATGACAATAAATCATGCACCTTTATCACACCGTCTATTCCTACTCATTGAATATATAACTGTCAAGAAACAGCTATGCCATCATATTTCAGCTGCAGTAAAAAAGATTCTTATTTTATTGTGGCTTTCACTCATTCCCAGATGTCCTCCGTTCCTTGAAAGAGACAAGCCTGGGTGATGCCAGATTAAGATGAAATATCATCATCGCAACATATTAATTTTTCTTAGAAGATCTTAAAATAGCTTTCTTATGCTTTTGCTGGAACATTTCTCATCTCGCTTGAAGAAGAAAAAAGCATGGATATGAAAATGATCATCATAAATCCAAACTGAATGGTATATCCTCAAAATGTGGGTTGCAAACTTAACTGCAGTGGCACAAACACTGTGCAGAAATAAACAAAAATATACTGTTATACCGGAGAAAACATGTCCTTTTTGGAGGCTGCACTCTTTATACATAAGTAACAGGCTGAATGCAAATCAGTAATATTTTCTAGGCATAGTTATGAGAAATATGCAAATAAGATAAAAATGCAAAAATATCTCATGCATATTTGAATGTTGTAGGCCTGTGTTCTGAATCAAATGTAGAATTCATACTTTCTTAGCAATACATAAGCCTAAATTTTGCTCGTACTCAGCACAAGTAAATAAGCTACTTAAAAAAGCACTCAGCTGATATCAGAGAAGTTATTTTCACCAGTGTAAGATCTGAAAGTATTTAGTTATCTAAGTTCACACAAGAGAACAGTGTTAAACTAATAACACCTAGTGTATGAAGTGTTACTGGGTAACTGTGGAGAAATTTTTAAACAATTTAAAATGCAAATAGAGTATCAGTGCTTTGATACTTTACAGGAAATTTTTTTGATATATGGATGTATGTATAATTTACTCTTGTGAAATACCTTTGGAAACAGGAAACAAATCTCTAAAATGATATTGCAGTACAAAATAAGGAAAATAATAAAAGAAGAGGTTAAAATGCATGTATTAATTCAGTTCATTATCAATTAAGATGCCTGCAAGGTCGTAAAATATTACCAAGGGAATAACTAAACAGAAATCAAAGAGGAAGAACTGATGTAAAGTCACATAGGCAGCAAAACATACTCTTTGTTTTAATATTGAAGGGTGAAAGTATCTTACTTGTATTTTTGTTTCTGAATGTCTGCAGTTTTGCCCTTAAAATATACCCAATTGCAGCATGAATCTCTTGATTCATGTCAGCTGTTTGGTGTTCTGTCCCTGTCAGTCCTCCCAGAAGGATCTCTCACTTGGCTGGCATAATAATTAGCCTCAGACTTAACTGAGAAACAATTTTGTATTGTTGATAATTATTTTCGTAAGTGTTTTAGAAGTAAAAAGAAGCATAGTTAAGCCAGAGGCAGATTACTCTGCTCCCTTCTTAATTATGGACCATACCTTCACTCCGGGTGCTGTTTTTCTTGTGACCCCCAGGGCTCAGATGTTCTTATTGCAGACTAGGCAGCTCTCCTGTTTATATCTGCAAGTTTTGCACTTTTTGGCTGTAGTGATGCTGGCTCATCACCTGCCCTGGGCAGCTGAAATAGGAGCTGAGAAGTTCAGGTGCTCAAACCTCCCAGTTTAAGTGTTTCCCATGAGCATGTTTGTAGAATAACTTACAATACACTTAACTTTTTAAGCTCAAGTGCAAATACACCCAAAATACATTCCTAACACTCAAATGGATAACACGTCTGTAAGTGCCATGGAGAAGGAAATGTCCCTGCAAGAGAGATCCTTTAGATACTTCCATCAGAGACCACTTGAAAGAGCACTCTGAAGGAGCCACCATCAGAGGCACATTCATGTTCTCAAGCTCCCTTCTAGTGGGACATGATGAAGCAGTTTAAGTGTTCACCACCATGAAAAGGGGCAAAAGGAGGGGGAGAAGGGAAGGAAAATACCACTTTTCACTTTTTGCAGGCAATATTCTGTGATATCAAGTTAGTTGACTTGAGATGGAAATCTTGCCTCCTACCACCCTGAGATAGGTGACAGGATCAGGGAGGAGTGTGTTTGCCCTTGCAGTTAATCTGCTTGTGAAGTCTTACATGGATTCCAAATAATTTTAAATTTTCATAAGGTACCRTGATTGTAATATTGAATAATTCAGTACTGTAATAATTCAATATATAGTAGCAAGCCCAAAGATGATAAATTTCATCAGTAGCTTGTATGCCCAGAAACACATTTCTGTTGTATCATACATGTTTACTGTCAAAACTAATAGCATTTAGGCAGAAGCCTTTATGCATTCCCAGAGTTTGTCAGATTTGTACGTGGGCACTGGTATTATGTAAGTTGATAATATTATATGATATTGTGTGGTGAGGGTGAGAATGGGCGTAATAATGGAATTCTTGAGCATGAATATGCAGTATAAATATTCTTACTTCTGTGTTATGGTGATGACCCTCTCATGCTAACACTTGAGTTCTTTGCAATGACTGTCCAGCATCTCTTGCCTTCCTCAGCTTACTATAATGTCCTCCCACCCACCCACATGTCTGGTCAGGAGGTTCAAATTTCGTCAGCTGCTTTCAGCTGAGAGGTTGGTTAAAAGCCCAGCCAKGATGCACCCTCTGCTTTTTAAAACAGTACACATTGCTGCTAAATAGCTGGCGTGCTAGGGAAGCTGCTCYGCAGGCTGCGTGAACTCCCTGAGCCGTATGTTACATAGGTCTGTTCATCAACTTAGTTTTGTTTGTTTCTGTGTATGTCAGTGGTAGGATATGGAACTGTGATCTCTTTTCTGATGTAAAGATATCAATATACTTCAAAGAGAATTTTTTAAAGTATTTTTTCCATTAGTATGTTAACTTTTAATTTTAATATGATTTTTTATATATGGTAGATAGTAGTCTCTGAGTAAACAACAGATGTATACACCTRTATTATAGTTTAGCACTGACACTAGTATTAAACAATAATAAGAAAACATGTCAGAAACTTTAATGATTAATAAATGTGACAAGAGGAAGAAACATGCAAAGTTCTGTTCTGCTTTAAAATGACTGAAAAAGGCACATATTCCTTTTCCCTGGTCAGATATATAGCTACTATTAAAAATAAAAAGTAATTTAGCACAGATTTAAGTTTTGCCACTATTCTCATATATTATTTTCATGCAAACCATGCCTTCCCCTGCTTCTGTAATAAGGAATAAAAAATGTTCTCCCTATAGCCTAGCGCCTCCTGCTTCCATTAAAATGTGTAATTCTAGTCTTCAGTAAGAAAAAGACTTTCTGCCACTTGAACCCAGATTTCCTTTGCATTCCTGAAATTTTAAGCCTCCCTAATGCTCAAACCAATGCACACCATTAACTATGCMGTTCCAAACATTATTTGTGATCTACATTACAGGAGTTGGATCACTCCAGTGKATGTCAGTAAAACACTAGCAGAAGGATGACTATAGCAAGGAGAAAGTAGTAGGAACAAGTGAGAGATGGAGTTGATGTGCATGACTGCAACATCTTCTGAGAAGCAGGGTTTGGGCAGAGGACTGATCTGACCTATTAGGGTATTGACRGGACATGTACTGAAGCTTTTCATATTTATAAAATATGTTTCTTTCAAGGTGTTCTGCATGGCAGTAGTCCAGATGGGAAAGAATCAAGGCCATAGTTCTGAAAGTGGGAAACATTTTTAACTAGTTGGAGATGATACAAATATTCCCAGAAATTGTTGTATGATACCTTACTATCAACAAGATAGTTGTGAACTGACTATGATGACTGAGTCACGATTTGAATTGATTAATTGTACATATGAATCTTCAAAGGGACCACCAGTATGATTTAGCGTTCTGCAAACTGGTTTCTTTTACTTCTCCATAATCAATAATAGATCTACGACTTAATTTAACTTGCTGGTCATCTCTTATTGAAAGGGTATTGTTGATTAATGCATAGTTGTAGACGTGAAGATTGGATAGTATTTCTGATACAAATGGGACATTGCAGAAGAAGGAAAAAATGCATTATAGCGAAAGCAGTGAATTAGTGTTCCATAAATTTATTGCTCACTCTATACATATACATATACATATACATATACATATACATATACATATACATATACATATACATATACATATACATATACATATACATATACATATATCACATTAGAAAGGCATGCGTAAGCCAGTCAAGAATGGGAAAAGATTCTAAATTGAGGCAGAATCAGAACCACAACATTGGTAAGTTGGTAAGTGACTAAAGCTCTTTGGGGAAGTGTTCCATACATGCTTAGCTTGATTTACAATTATGGCAGGAGTTTCTGAGATGAAGTCACCTGTCATGCTCTGTATACCAAATCTGAACAAAGACTACCAAAAGCTGTAGCAAGTTTGAACTGACACAGGCAACGTATTTATAGATAAACATGAAAGATAGATTTCAAGTTCAGTCTAAGATATATTCTGTTTTTCTTTAGGCAGTCCATTAAATTTGTTTATTTCTCAAACAGGCCATAACACTATTAGAAGATCTATCTCTATAACAGCATAAGAATTGTTACTAGTCACATTTAAAACAGTGGGACTATCCACATGCTTTACATTAAAATGTTGTCCAAGTGTTTCGCTTGACCTTGGTTTAAATCACCTCCTTCCTCTTTCAGTTTTTCTTTCAGTTCTGGCTAAAGTTTACCAAACTCAGCCTACTCTTAGTGACTGCCATAGGAAATAGGTTTCCTATCAGAGCTGCTGCTGACATTCCTTCCTAAACTATTAAGATAAACTGGCATAAACCAGTGAAATAGTAATTTTTTTTCTCAATTGTTTTGCTAACCTCCTTGGAAGTAAGTTAGGGAGTGATCACAAAATTTATTCAGACAGGGGATCTGGGGAGGCAGCATTCACTGCCAGCAAGGTTGGGGGTTGGCTGGGGATGGTTGTGTCCTCAGCTGGTYTTGTAGAGACAATGATACAGACGCAGTTCCACCAAGCTCCCAACTGTATCATCCTTTGCAGGAAGAAAACACCTTTCTTTTTTTGTCCCGTGTAGTGTTCAGTCCTCACACTGACCAACAGAAATAACAATGTTTTCCTATTTCTAATGTAAATGTAGGTAAAAGAACTTCGTATGCTAAGTAAATAAACCCTGCAGACCATGTGCTGCTTTCAGATATGTTTTCATTAGAAGAACACTACTATAAATTATAAGAAAATCTTGTAGTTTATCAGATATGCTTTCCTAAAGTTTATTATAGAAACAATGCCTTAGAAATTCAAAATATCTACTTTAGAAGGAGAGTTCCTGTATTTGATATAGATACATGAAAAGGAAAGAAAAGCAGCAAGAAAAAATAATTATCACTGCTTTACTGTATAGTTTTGAAAGCTGATAAGAAAAGAAAAGTGTTGGCTTATATTTTCATGACTAAACAGTGCAACTTATCCTTTAAATGGTGCAGTGGTAAGCCTGTTGCTGGAAAACTTGTTTGAAAAGAGAAAGTCTTTACAGTTTTTATTTTGGTAATCCAGCAGATTGGTAATCCAGCAGGATCTAATTACTATTAGTTCTTAGACAAAAAGGATATTCTACTTCTCAACTGCCTCTTCTCTCCTATGGGTGTCATTGAGACTTGCTGTTTTATGAACTACAGGAATGTGATCTTTATGTGAACTCATCATCTATAAAGAAAATCTGAGGCTAAAGCAACTTTGCTTTAAAACACGTTTAGTCAGGTTGGAAAGGTCGTAAAGTCTCATCCGTAAGCTAAATTCTGTGCATATCATTGTTGACTTTTTAGATAGTTCACATAGTTTTACATCACTACAGTCATGGATTCTTTAAGATTTGAACATGTTGGCCAGATCTGTACCTTTTAAAGTATAAGTTAATACACCAAAGTACAAAATGTAGTCATCATTTTACTGCCTTAGAAATTTGAACAAGTTATTATTAGTTCACTTGAACTAATACTAACATACTTTTCACTAAATCTCTGAATTTATTTATTCTGGATGAATTTCATAACATTTTTACTGTTCTTTCATTACATAAATTTTGAACTATTTCTAATTAATGTGAGCAATCAGAACACCAGTCTTTTCTCACTGTGGTGACTAGTCTTTGCTAGTAATTGAATGGTAGCCTTAAACAAGGTGAGGTCATGAAGCTTATTTATCTGACACAGTGAATTCTATGCCTGTGTAAGAGGGAAAAAGGATGTTTTTTTGCCCTCAGGGTATTAGTCATGGTCCATAGGCTCGTGGGAAAAATGTAGGAAGTCTCAAAAGTGTGTTCCTATTATTTCAATTTTTCTTAGACTTCATTTGAATCCCAAAGTGAATTTTCTATTATTCCTTTGAAGGGTGCATAGGAGGGTACCAACAGTCTTTGAGGAGCAACACCTGCAGTTGCATTCAAAGGCATGACTTTTCCAAGCAGTTTCTGAGCTGCCTGGTATTGTCCCAGGAAGGATAAAGGCCTAGGTTTTTACCTGACTGGCAGAAGCATTCCAGCACCAATAGAACTCTAAACATTGTTTTAGAAGTAATGAGTCCTGCTGGTTTCATCCTGCAAGACCTTGAAATCCCACAGGGCAATGTGGTTAGAAATAAAACAGAAGGCCGGGGCTTTTAATGAGTTTCCTATCCACAGATGCCATCAAGCTTTTATACTATTCATTTTATTTCTACAGCTTCAACAAAGAATCCCAGAGTTGTGGGCAATACGCTGACAACCACAGTTCACAAACTTGGCAGAAATCTAAACTTTAGATAATGAAAGATCATTGAAAGAAATGAAAGAAAAAGCAAAATAATAAAAAAATGAGCTCAAATATGGGATACCTTACTTACAAAAAGTGAACACAGTGCTATTCAGACAAGCTAAATGGCTTGGAGCATAGAATAAGGATATGACTGCAGGTCTCCCTGGTGTTACAGAGGTTATGATGACAAAGAGAAGTGAACTGAAGGGGGCCAGTGAGAGGTCAGTGTGCATTTTGGGAATGTGCTTGATGTAGCACGTAACTGACCAGTTTCAATCTCTTCACTGTATGTGCTCTCGAGTCTTCTGTATAGTCAGAAGAAAGGAAGGAATGATACTGAAGAAACAGATTCTGTTTCCTTATGAGAAGTCGAAGGTGAAAATATCTGTGCTTACATGCAGGAATTTAGAATATGAATGGCCTTACATTTATATTACTTTTCCCACATTTTATCTTTCTGGGATTTCCTTGAAGAAAGAACCTGGAGCAAATGTGGCACAAGGAAATCCTTGGTGTTTGTGGCTTCAGTTGGATTGGATAGTGTCATGCTGGTCCTCATATGATCTCTRTTAAAATAGAGAGGATCTTGTGACTCTAAGTGTAAGAGGATTCCATGGGTTAAAAAACTTGCCCTTCATCTTATCCTTTCCCCTGCTGTTCAACTCTAAAAGAAATATCTCACTGAGAAGCTCCCAAATATTTTCTTCTCAGGAGTTTCTTCCTGCAGTTGTGATGAACAAGCACACATTGCATGCCCTGTAAGGATGGTCCAAATCAGTTGACGTGCCTGAAACAGTTTTCTCTGTAACTGCACCCTGTTTTATGAGAACTGCCTGTCTGAGTTTTCCAGTTCAATTTTACAGTCTTGAGAGCTTTCACTAAAAGCATCTATATATCCCCTGTAAACCCAATATCCATCAAGTATAGTTTTCCTACTCTTTTGAGCTATGTTCTTTAATGGGTTTTAGATTGAAAAACTATTAATTATATATATATAAAAACATTTCTTAAATCAATAGCAGTGTATGTTCCTTAGGTGCATTCAATGTATAATTATTGTCCTATGAATTTTAAGGTTTGTCTTTGTTTTAGTTTCTATTTTTGCCAGGAATGATGCAATCTGCAAAAGCCTGCAAAAGCTGTGAAGAACTAGCAGAATAGATTTAAGCGGTAAGAATCTTTTCCTGCTCAACTCCAAATTTTGAAAAATAGTATTTACTTCCTATCAAGATTTATGTATCTGTAATTTCATCTGTGGGCTGTAAATATTGGGTCAGGCTTTGCCTATTGACTTGTTCATGGCCAAGCAGGCTGAAAAAGAGAAGAGAGGGAGTTCAAATGTCGCGAGTTTCTGTGTACTTCCATTCTGAGAATTTTCCAGGGCTCTTAGAAGCACTTACACAATCAGTATTTCCAGCTCCACACTTGGGCACTTCATAGATCTGAACATCTCTCTTTAGGTGCTCTGTTAGTATTGTACCCAAGCTAGCTGCACAAGGTTTAGATTTTAGCATTTAATATTAAGGGGACCTGTAATATTTATTTAATAAAGGGACCAGCGTGATGTTCCATCATGCTGTCAGTAAAAATTCTCTTTTTTAATGCATGACATATTACTGACTTGCATACTGCTTGTGATGCTATCATAAAGGCAGCATTTAGCAACAAAAGATTTGACTGTATATATATATATATACATCATTACTGTTGCTGGATCTCATTTGTAGAGTTAAAAAATAATGCAGAATTGTAGTGTTTTGCCTTTGTAATGAAACCTTCAAGCTTGGTATAAATTAAGTTGAAAGGTAACTAAAATACAATAGTGACGATAATGATTAACTAGACATCTACTGATAATTCCCAATATTTGTTATCTATTATCATTTTTTAAATAAAATTGAAATCATGAACTGACATGTTAAATGTATAGCCTAACTACACATTCTTACCACTTTACCTAAATGTCTACTCCCACAGTCCCCTCTACAAATCTCATTTTAAAACATTTTGATATTAAGGTGCTTTTACAGTAATTTAGCATTTCTCAAAAGTGAACATCTCTCCTCTTTTAGTGTTTTACTAACAAAGAGTGAAGTCTGAATCAGGCGTATTGACTGTAGTACCTAGTTTTGTACCAAAGTCTTAAATTAAATTCCAGTCCTGTAACTGAATCTGCAGTGGCATATGTGTCTTCTCAGCACTCCAGTCACTTCAAGTAGGCTCTGGTTTGGTATGGGAGCCTACAGCACAACATTAGGCTTTTGACAGTTTGGTATTTAGGGTACGGACTATTTTTCTAAATGTTTTTGTAGAGCCTGCTATAAATTGGGTAATATCCTGAAAAATCTCCTTAACGTTTAGTAGTGGGAATGAAGAAAAACTGAGATGAACAATGGRAAAGGAATATACAATTCTTTGTTTTGCTGCCTTTCAGCTTCTGTGACTAAAGCCGCTACAAATTCTTATTTGTGTTTCAGTCTACTTTTCACTGAAAAACATATATGAAATAATTAGCAGAGCAAATGTTTTTCAGTAAAAAAGGTGTGTTGCAAATTATGTTTTTTCTAGTTGACTGCAAGTTTAGGTGCTAACTAGTATTTTGAATACCAGCCATAAGATATCAAACAGCATGTGCTTTCTATTTATATTGGTAACCAATCTCAATATTCAGAGGAAGAGCGTATAAAGTTAACAAGCAATTATTTGGCAAATTAGTACTCAACAACCCTGAGTAAATAGGAAGTTTGAAACCTATCTGTTATACAGCTACTTTAATTTGCATAGCACACTGGTGTGTTTGCTTTGCAAATACTTTGCAATGAATCATCATTTGTACTATACAGTCCAAAGAAAAGCAATCAAAATTCACAGCAAGACAATGAAATTAATTATAACTGTTGAATTCTGTGGTGGTAATTCCTCCTCATGCAGGAAGATTAATTGCATTGCACTTTCCTTGCACTCCACTAAATGATCTGATGAATGTATAATCATTTACAGATTTCTCAAATGCTGAAAATTGATTACCTTTGATTAGCTCTGATCTGCACAAAGAGCTCTGACAGAGTATCAGTGAAACATTACAACATTACAGACAAAGTAACAAATGATTTAATTACCAGTGTGCTTATTAATGTTAGATTCCCTGCAGTGATCCTGGCAAATCAGGAGCCTGTAATAGACCTGTGGGTTTCACTGAATTCCATTAGGGTTTAAATAATATTTCTCACTATTTCTCAAATCCTTCTTTTCATGGCTTCTTAATAACTCTAATTAATTCTAATTTGCACAAAAATCCATTGCATCTCCATAAACTTTTAATTAGATGTAAAGTAAGAGAAGTCACTGCTTTCAGAGACGGRGGAAAACACAAACTGCAGTTTTGTGTGTTTCCAAATAAGTTTGCAGCAAGAAAAGATATTTCTCTGTAATGTCACTTAATGGAAATTTAGCACTAATTCTGAAATGTGCATGTGGTCCAGCTATACACTTTTTGTTGCAAACATAATAATAATTGCTTAAACATGAAGCAAAATGAAAAAAAGCAGGATGGTAAAATGTTTAGCTCACTAAATGGTAAACATAATTTTAATACTTTTTTTATGTATTGCCAATATATACATTCACTCATTTTGTTAATTGTGTTAGATAAAACACTCTGATTAAGCTGTACACTGTATGCTGAAAGACTATTTCAAAATGAAACAGCAAGAAAATACTAGCCCAGTTAGATATAGACCATGCTGAATGTTGTTGGCACAAACAAATCAGGCTTTTCTGTGCTTATACTCATGAACGCTTAGATCAGTTCAGATTGGCAGCTTCTTTGGTTTTCCCTGGTTTTATGTCATTATATATGACATTAAATTATTATGAAGCAATGACAATGAAAACCCAGATGATCAGAGAAGTCAAACAGAGCTCAAATTAAGCTCTGTTTCTGCAAGTGTTTCTTAGAGAAAAAAAATAAATGTAGGTAATTAAAAGATTATTTAGCACTGAAGGACTAATACATAGACAACTTATAATAATATTTTTGTATTCCACTTTTGTAGGAAAGGAGTTACTGTAATACCGCAGGTGTTACTCTGTCATTTGTAATGCGCAAGATGGAAAACTTAAAAAATAGAAATATTCAGCCCCCAGTGTGGATGATTACATTTATTATATTCATTGCTGTCAGCAGCTGAAAAGCTATCCATCACATTTAAACAGCAATGAGAGTCAGAAGTCTCTTTTTGTGGAGAAATATTGAAGTCAGATTGTTGATGTCAAAAGTCAAACTCTAGTTCAGCTATCTGTTTTATGAATCTGACTGAGACACATTGTGCCTGTGTTCAAACTGATATCTAGCAGAGCTCATTTTAGCAAATGTGTGATTTAGAAGTCAGAAAAACATTCATACCAGCAAAATATTAAGAGGAAACTGATAGGGCACTCGGCTGCTTTTATATTTAAATATCACATCATTCAATAATGTATCATTTTCACTGACGGCTAAAAACCCATTATGTATGATACAATTACATTATCGTACCTATATACAATACTCATAAAAATATTTTTTATAAATGCAAAAAACATTTGAAATATGACTACTTTTACTGCACCAAGAACAACTTTTCCATCGGTGTCAGAATATTAATTTTTCAATTGATTTTGGATACACACAAACATATACGTGTTTATATCTATATTTATGTGTGTATGTGTGTGTGTATATATATATACACACACATTCATCTATTTTCAAAAGGCAAATAGAAGACTTACATGAAAAGACTGATATAAGGATGAAGCAGTGCACACACAATAGCTGAGTGAGAAAATCCAGTGCAGGCATGGCGAGAGAAAAAGAATATTTAAAACCCTGAAAGCCTGGTTACATGTTCACCATTGGAATTATCTACCTTTACCAACAGTAGCTACCATTTGCTGTACTTCTGTAGCATAAATAGGATTGTTGGAAAAACAATACTGAATAAAAGTGTCTAGATAGGGTATTTTCAACGCTAATTCTTCAGCTCTGGTGTCTGAAAAAAAATTGAAGGAAATCGACTGCGTCTCTTCATTTCATTAAAATTTTTAGAAGAGAATTTTGCAAGTAACTGAATTGAAAACAAGCTTGTTTTAATAAATTGTGCTCTGATGAAAAACACTAAAAATAAGTCAAGAAATGTACTCACAGCTTTGGGAGTACTACTTAATATCTTCAGGAGTTTACATTCAATATTTTAAAAGCATTTCTTAAGGAAGGTGCTTTGTAGCTGAGAGAAAACGTATGCACTACACGTTATTGAACTTGCTACCGTCACCGCAGATTTTGTTTTGTTTAACAAAAACAAGCACAGTTTGTGAATTCAAGTCAGGGAGTTCCTTTTATTTTTGCTAATTTCACCATCCTTTCTCTTTTTAAGCACAGCCCTCAGGGTACATGATGTAATGGTCACCATTATAGTACAGAAGAGGAAAAAAAGGGTATCATGAAATGCAGCATTGAATGGTATTCTTAGAAAAGAAAAATGTATGCCAGATTTTTTCCAAGGGAGCTCTAGTCAAAAACAAACAAATATGCAGATAGTGTACAAAGCTCCTTGAATCATCATTAGTAGTTAGCAAAAAAAAAAAAAAAAATATTGGCAGAAAGAAAGTGGACGGTTAAAAAAAAAACCCAGCCAAAATGTAAGGGCTGATTCAGTGATACCAGATGTAACACATGACTGTGTGGATTGAAGGGTCATGAGTTTGAGTCAAAACTCAACTTCGAGTTAATTGGCTGGCAGTGGGGCTGCACAAATTGCAGAGATAGGGTACTTGTTTCCTGGGGCAGGGGGTCAGCCGCCTTATGCATTTGCACTCTCCGCCTGGCATCCAAGAACTAACACTTGTATTTGCTATAAAAGAGTTTGCTTGCTTGTCATCTTTTTAAATAAAAGAAAAAGAACTGGCTGGCTGAGCATAAAATAGGAAGACGGGTACAGAATGATTCGAAAGCTGTTCAGGCTTGAATTACATCTATTTCCTTCCCCCTTTTTCTTTCTTTTTTTTTTTTTTGTCTGCACAAACAATCCAGAAAACAAATAGCATGCAATAATTTCAGGGAATATTTTGGCCCAGTGCTATGAATTCATCGATATGAAAAAGAATATATAATCTTAACATATTTTCCATTTGAAAAGACCAATATACTTCTTTCCACCTTATGCTGGTTGAAACATTATTATGGTTAAAAGAGGAAAATAATTGTGGTTACTGACTTTGCTTTTTAAAAAAAAATGTTCCTTAAAACATTTAAACAGCCAACAAGGAAGAAATTTCTTTTTTTTTTTTTTTTTCAAAAAAAGCTTCTCGCTGAGTGCGTGGAAGCTCTGGCTACGTGCCCGAGACATACAGAAAAAAACAACATATGGAACTCACCAGTTCCTAAAGTCCCTTTCCACCAAATTTATGCCACTCCCCTCCACAATAAAGTGACTCACAGAGGGGTGTGCTTTACGCCTCCCAGGCAGAACTCCATAGTCCACAATTAGTCTATATATTCAAAGGCCAAAATACCTTATTGTTTTACTTGCTGTATAATTATCTGTTATGATGAACTGTGATTCTAAGGACTATTGTCCCTAGGCTTGGATCTGTGTATGGAGCGGTTGTCTGGCTGAGACCCAGGAGTGGACCTTCCATTTAGAGGCCATGCCTGAGTGATTTCTCTAGGCTCTTCCCGGCCGCCTGAAACAGGGACTGTTTCTGCATGATTTCTTGGGTTGATGAGAAGCAATTATGCCTTAAATGAAGTCATTCATGTCTGCCATTTTGTTTGCATATTTTTCAGCGTTCACCTGCTATTAGACCTGTTTTTAAACTGTAAACTAGTTTCAAGGAGACGTTTGTATCTAATGCAGTTTGGTAATCAGAAAAATATATATATGTATAAAAATATTTTCATCACAAGTCACTCGAACAGGAAATCTCATCGAGTGGTTCTGGGAAAGAAAAAAAAAAAAGCATTCAAAAATGTGCCAGGCATTTCATTTCTGAAGTGACAATGGATAAAGAAAATCATTTTAAAGTATATTAACTCAGATTTTTACTATATCTCCTTTAAAAACCTCATTTGGAGGAAAAGATTGCCTAAAGAGTCCTTCTGCACCTTTTAAAGACAGAATCCAGCAATATAAACTCCTTAAATATTAAACTATGTATTTACATGTGAAGCAAGCTTCCGTACAGCATTTTTCATGATACCTTTGCAAATGTATAAACACTTAAAACAGGCAGATTTTAGCAAAGCATCTATTTCTAATAGGTCATAAATTATTACAAAAATTCCTTCACTATGCATAGAACCTTCGAAGTGTTTATCAAATAATTTGCTACTTTCATTCTCAGTGTCTGGTAAAGCTTTTCCAGGAAGCTGTTTCCAAGGTGATGTTAGGTACAATGCTGATAAAAGGTAGCCATGTCATGAAAACAAATACTGTAGAAAAAGCTTTGTCAATTTGTATTAAGCTGGATATATTTTATGCTAATTTACCGTATCTTTTGTTGATTTGTCAGGCTTCTGAATGCTTTTTTTTTGGTGAAGATGAGTGAATTTTGATAGGTGCAATTTATGTCTGAGAATTTCCTCCGGAGAAAGAAATTACTTTGTCACATTTTTCTCCATGGTAAATATAAAAGATATGTACATACAAAAAAATCCAGGCCTGACAGATATTTATGTAATGGGAAAGATTAAACAACAAATTAATTTTCAGATATCAGAGTGAATTATTTGTATAAATTACTGAATGAACCTGTAAACTCATTTCTAAAAATTCTCTTTCCATACTGAATATCCATATAGAGAAATAGAGTGAAGTTAAATGAGCTATATATATATATATATATATATATAATATGTATAGATTTTTTTTCTAATTTATAGAAAATATCAGAAGGAAGTTGGGAGTAGTTTTGAAGCGCATGGTTTGTCAGCACTGGCTAGAAAAGGGATTTTTACTGTTGTTGTGGGCTTTTTTTTTTTAAGAGGAGACTTGTACTAAGGTGACCTCTACTGTTTAAAGAAAAGGCTTGCAAAAGCAACCCTCTCCCAAATTGTCCAACAATCTGAAATTGCCACGACAGACATGGATACTACTGTGCTTAATACTACTTGCTTAATTCATTGGTGTTGGGATTACTACAAATAATTTTAAGGTTTCTTTCTCAGGCATTGGAAAGTTCCTCTGCCATTTACTTCGTAGCCATTTGCGTGCAAATTCTGCCCGTACTGGGATCTCTGCCATTAAATTTTCTTCACACTGAAGGGTTTTCTCTGCTCCTGGTGGGGCAAAGTCATGACCCAGAAAAAAATTGATTCATGAATTCTCAGGGTGCAACTAAAGAAGAGAGGAAATATGCCTTGGCTGAGCTCCTGCTAGTGACAATTTAAAACCTGTAATTAGTTTGGATTCAAGCTGCAAAAGGAATCTGAATTTAAAATGCATTAATTCAAACTGATATATTAACTTTAACAGAGTAGATCCCTTATTATGTAGAATCATTATTACAGTCTGTTTTGCTAACTGTTGGAACTCAGACTTTATTAACTTAAATTTTGTAGAAAATGTAAGTAATTGCGGGGGAGCACTTTATGTAGGTGATGGTTTCCCTGGCGAAACATAACTTTGTGTTGGGGTTAGTTAGCTTTAACACCTCAGTTATGGATTCTATTTTTGCAAATTCCCGTCAGCCACAGGCTGCACAATGGCTGAGGCCACTTACCCCCCGCTGCTATCAGGACCCTGCAGCCCCTTCAGCTAACTCCCTGACATTTCTATGAACTACACAGCTGAAATGTTATACAGTAATTAATGTTGATCCTAGCACACACACAGCCTCCAGTACAAATTAGGATAGAAAAGGTTATCATAATATTTTGCTAGTCTGTTTGGTAGACTTGAATTGCTCCCTGTGGGGGACAAACAAAAAAGGTATTTTTAAGATGTTTTGCATGATGAAGGAACATATAGGTATTTTTATTCCACAAAAAGTGAAAACTATGATGAGCATTTTGTCAAAAAACGATTAGTCTGTCTGTTTGCACGTTTTGATACTTACCAGCCTTTGGTTCCCYAAGGAGGAGCTCGCAGTGTTGTGGTATGTGCTCTCGCAGATGGAGCGATGGATGGTGACTGAAACTGTCAGCTAAAGCTCAGTTATCTTGTGGAGTTCAAATCCAGGTACAACCAGCAGCTGGWTCCTCTCGGACTGTCAGTGGTGTCTGAAAAACACCCAGAGACTAAATAATTTAGATTACACCATTCTGACCTGTGTAATTGTTTAAATGAGTAATGCAGCCACTAACTGAAAGAGGTCAACCATCTGTAGAGGAAACATAGAATTTGGTTTCATTTCCAAACAAACTTTTGAAGCGCRATACTGTGGGAGGTAGGAAAAAGTCTGACGACAGATCAATGACTTATCTGCTACACCAAGGTTCAAACTTCTATCACTTGCAGAAAGCAGCATTAATAGAAAATGCTTCTTGGGGGAGTAGATTTAATACAAATAAAGTTTGATCTATTCAATATGCCATTAATTGTCTTTCTTATTTTCTGTGGTTTACCGTGAATGTACCTAAAGCAGCTAYGATTAGTATTGATGGATGCTTATTACTCAATAAGGAAGACCACGATCTTATTTAAGTGTTGTTGAAGAAGGATTCATCATGGAGATGTTCAAAAGTGTATRGATTATCAATATGCTTTTTAGGAAGAAAGGACTACTAAAATTACTGAGGGGTTAGCATTGAGGAATTATAGTCTCAGAGCTGTTTTGTAATTTCAAAAGGAACAGGTTCTTCATCTCCAATATGCATTTGTGCGTATGTGTCCTGCATTTTTATTGCTTAGCACATGTAAATAAATAGTAATTACATTCCAGCTCACATGTTAATGTGGGCCTATTTTTATAAGCAATGAAAGATTTTGTAAAGAAAAATAAGAGTATGGGCACTGATTTTTTTAAAAATCCAGGATACAATTTAGTACAGTTGGTGCACAGTAAACCCAATGTGAAACAGAATTGCCAATAATTAATGTCCTCTCAGTAAATTCAATAACACAGACAGCTACGACATTTTTTTCCTGTCATTTTCTGTCTTACTTTTTATTAGAGAATATATTTTATATGCAGGCTCGACCTTGCTTAACACTGTGCTTAACACTGCACAAGATTGCAACTTGACAAACATATATTATTGAATGATGCCATTCATCACATTCCGAAACAGAAGTGAAGGCCAATTCCCCTAAACAGACAGTGTGAGGACTGTTGCCGAATGCACAAATGGTGTTCTGTAAATGTTACCCCACTCATTTACGACGGCCTCCTCGAGCACGTTCATTGGAATTAAAAGAGAACTGTTCTTTGGAGCTGGCAGACAAGAATCTCAGGATTCATATTAAAATTTAAAAGTAACAAGCTCTTCCTTGAAAACRTGCTTGAGCTCATATAAGCTCATAGAAATTAATATAAACTGACGAGCAAGGAGAAACCATTGTGCTTTCTCACATAAAATTCATGTCCGTGCTCATACAGGAACACTCCGTTTATATAATTAACAGAATAAATATGAGGATTATTTTGAAGGAATATTTAGCAGTGCTCCCCCAAATCCCTATGCCGTAGGCTAGTAGGCCAATATTCYGTACAAGCTAACATAATAATGACAGGAAAGGATAAGTTATGTGCCCTGTGAATATCAAAACTGTGTATGCCTGAGAAAATGTTCAGCCGTTTGAAAGCAAGACTGAGTTCACCAGACCCAGATTCTTCCATCAGAAAACCTTCATCACAGGGCTGTGAATTAATGCTGCTTTCTTTTTCTGTGAACTCTTTGCTGTTCAGTGTCCTAACCTGTAGAGGTGGGAAGCAAGTTGTATCCCTTCTGTGACTGCATTGTTGCCAGATGACTTTTAAACATTATCAGGTTACGAAGAGCCTAGAACTTGTAAGATCTGTCTCTTGGTTAAATATATTAACCATTAAAATATTGTATAATAAGGATTTTGTCTTCTGGAGGCATATAAAGACAATTTCCWGTACAGAAGGGGCTAATTTAAGAGTGTCAGGGTAATAAATGAGAGTGACAGCTGTAAATCTTGATCTTTTATGGACATTAGGTCAAGACTTCAGAGAAATACATAGATGTGAAAGAAAAAATGTAATTTACTCTCCTCCTTCCAGTGCTACATTATGGGCAGTTTAATCTGTTATGGCAACGTGATGGCCAGTTCACTCTGATGTTCATTGCCCATCCTCCTTAGTATATTCTGAATTGATCATATTTGTGAATTTCCTTTTAAAGGGCATTCATGCATCTAAAATTATGTGTATATGTATGTATGCATATATATGTATGTATAAATATGTATATATATGTGTATGTGTGTGTATGTGTGTGTGTGTATACATATATATATATATATGTGTGTGTGTGAGAGAGAGAGAGAGTGTGTATATGAGAGTGTACTTGCCTTCAGTACGTTAGCCTGGAGCTAAAACACTTGATGTAATTCAATTCCCAATTTGTAACTGGATATGATGCTTCCAGGCATTTCGTCTTTATGCTTGATGAGGTTGTAGATTTTTTTGAGGCAGAAATTTTTGTTGTTTTTTCATTCCTTAGCACAGTGGAGCTTGATCTAAGTTCATCTGCAGTAATAATAATGACTTAAAATATTATGCTAGAATGTGGTTTTCCTATACAGAACCAAAAGAACTGAAATTTATAAGGAATTTGATTAGCCTATGAACACATCTTCTGCACACCAAGAAGTAAGTCTCTTTTTTTAAGACTGGTTATCCRTAAAAATAAAACAGTGGCCTTCTGACTTGGACCAGTTCTTATATAGAGGAGCTAACCAGAGCAAAAGAGCAAAAATGAATCCATAATATGCCAGGAAGATTGATATATTGCAGGATTAGGAGTTATTTCAGGTTTGGTGGAAATGTGGGAAAAACTGATAAACCTTCTCAGGATACTGCTAAACTAGCAGATATTGGTACCGAAGATGTGGCAGCTTCTCGGGGTGTATCACAGGGAGCTCGTCTGWGGGGTGGACATACACTGCTCATTTTTATAAAGGAATGAGGTCATGTTAGCCTTGACTATTTCATCTCAGAGAAACTCAACTAACGTTCGACTATTCAAAAATTGCAATATAACAGTGGGTCGCTGAGTCATAAATATTACCCCATCTATAACCAATACCTGATGATTCAGAGAAAGGTAAAATTCCAGGCATGTGTCATCACTTCATTGGTATCTATCTCCTCTGCTACCACCCAAGTCAGACATCAATGTGGTATTATCTTAAAATATTTGATTTTGTTTCATAGGACATTTTTTTCATAGACAAATAAGTTTTATTAAAATTGAAGTGTGATTTTAGATTTCAGCAACAGGTTTTTTTTTTGTGAGAAAATTCGAACCAAATGATATTGATGATTTTTCTGGTTTATATMAAGTAGAATTGTAAATACATAAATAGGTACTGCTACACATTGAATAACATATTATAAATTTTTTAAAATAACAAATGATTTCCTGTTGTCTGTGTTCAAAGTTCTTAGCTGTTTTTAAAAACTATTTATTTTGCATAAAATGTTTAGTATATAAAATATATAATATGTAAAATGTTTATTTGTTAACACAAAGTTGACATGAGTCCTACCACCTTAAATATTCTCKAGCTGAGAAAGGCGTACTGGAAGTGACATAAATATTTTAGAATCACWGAATGGCTAGGGTTGGAAGGGACCTGTAGAGGTCATCTAGTCCAACCCCCCTGCACTCGCAGGGTCCCCTAGAGCATGTGGCACAGGGTGGTGTCCAGGCGGGTTTTGAAGATCTCCAGAGAAGGAGACTCCACCACCTCTCTGGGCAGCCTGTTCCAGGGCTCTGTCACCCTCACCGTTAAGAARTTCTTTCTCAAGTTCCTGTGGAACTTTTGGTGCCTCAGTTTTCATTGTTCTAAATTAGTGTCAGGTGGGAGATTTATATTTTAACTAGTGTGATTGAATGAAAAATCTCCTCATGAGTAGGAAGCTTAGATAGAAATAACTGTTTAAGTGTCTAAGTGGAAGGAGAGTGCTTCAGCAATTTGAGAAAGTTGCTGCCCCACAATTTGAGCAGCTGGTAGCTCAAACCGTTGAAGCACATGAGCTTAAGTGAGTGGTTATCCAGAGAGTTGCACTCTGGTTATCCAGAGAGTGGCAGCAGGAATTTGTGGACYAGCCGTATCAGGGAATCAAGGAGCTCCAGACTATGGTCTTCAAGCTACAGACCTTCACTGCCTCCTCCTCAGTCTTAGTTAAATTATGACGTTTCAACAGAGCAAAAACTTTGATTAATAGAATTACAAATTGGAATTGAAACTTACTGTCGTTATGCCTTCTTCTGTGTATATGAAGTACTTAAAAATAATTCTGAAAATGGCATGTGGGTTTGGTGGGTCTGAGTAATATTTTTTTTTTTATCTTCTGTAGTGTTCGGTAATGTTAAATGCAATAATGATACTATACTAGTAGTAGTAGTAGTTAATAGCTACAAGTATGACAGACTAGAATGCAGTCTTAGAATATTAACATATGTTTTCTGATGTAATATTAAAGCCTATTTCTCATGTCAAAGCACGTAGAATTTTTAATTCTGAATGATTAGAAGCTATTTTTTTTCAGTGTGTTCTGTATCATAGGTGTCTGCAAGTAGACAAATGAAGGAAAAACATCCACAATAATTATCTAACACTAACAAGAAGTTTAGTTATGTGAGTTTCATAGTWGATTAACACTGATTTCAGCTTTCCCTTGAGGAAGGAAGCTTCAAGCCCTTTTCTAGAGCTTTTGACCAAATCTTTCATTTATGACCGGAAAAGCTSATTTCCCATGGGACCTAAGTGCATTAACAACAATATAAGGAAACAAGTCTCTTGGAAATAAACACATTAAACTAARGTAGAGTTAATTTCTCAAATGAGCTTTCTCATTTGCTTGATTATATCACCCACAAAGAAAATCATAGCACTTACCCTGTGCAATATTTAGGTCTTGCATAAATTCAAGTTAGCACAATGGCTTCTTTGTAGGAAAGACATATTAAGCTGATATGAAACTTGTTGCAGCACAGATTTCTGTAAGTTTGCAATGTATCTAATTTGTTCATTTTGAGCCATGAAAATGCAAAAAGAAATTACCTGGGATTCACTTGGTTTGTATTTTTTTGAATGTGAACTCTTTTTGTGTAGATGTAGCAACTTCTTCCATGACATTTTGAAGCAACTAGTTATTAGTTAGTCAAAAATTCTTCAAAATTTGCTTAAGAGTCTGGATTAGTCTTATGAATGGGCTTYCTCGTTGAGACAAAATTCGCTTAAATGACTTACCAGACTCATACAGAACAAATATTTGTCAGTTTGCCTTATAACATGCTTTGTTTGCCGTAAAAGTCAGACATATCATTCAATACACAACTAAAAAGTGCACTGATCTTCCCAGTTTGGGAAGCTATATGAAACAGTCTCTTTTCTGAACCTTTTATTCCACTAAACTAAATATAAAATTGTCAGTATAAATTTACATTATATCACATACTTTTATGAGTTTCTTTCCTGTAATTTGAGTTGATGTTTTCATTGCCTGCTATAACAGTTCTATTTAGGAAACACTTTTGCAGGTAGTCTGCAAAGTCCTCACCTGTGSCAAGCATTTGCATTAAGCAGTTGTTTTTGAGAGTATACTTCAGTGTGTCCTCAAATATGAAGACATATTGCCAAATTCAGAAGACACATGGYAGTGAAGAAAAATCCTTGGGTAGTCTGCTTAATGTTTGGGTCTTACAGAGGAATTATCTGTGTTCTGTATGTGAATATTTGTAGCAGCTCATCCTGAAATGCTCAAAAACTATACACATCTTTTAGTCCAGTATCTGCATTCCTGTATATTTTGTGTATCATGAAGAGCAAATGCTGTGGTGTGCAATGTTTGTTTTATCCTGGCCTATACATCATCAAAATCACAAGAAAGGAGTATCATGTCATAATACAGTATTGACACATTTAAAAAGTGCATCCATGTCATGAGGGATATATGAAAAGATTTTATTAGAGTTCCCGTCTCTTTGTCATTTTTCCACACGATGGTTAGAAGGAAAACTTAATGATAGTGGTGTGACAGGATAAATTCTCACATCCCATCAAATAAAATTTTACTAGTCCTTCTTACTCTTTTGTTGTTACCTTTCTGAGATCATTATATGAAGAAACAGAGATATAAACTGATAACTCAGGGTATCCACAAGCTTCCTTGAATGTGAATACTACCTGCTTCATAGTTAGGGCTTTTGCCATCTATTTTTTGTTTTGAAAAGATAACTTCTTTCCAAAACAAGTTGCAGAAATGCAAATTAAAACATATCCATAGAGTTGTGATGACACTTTTTCCATTTTGTCACAGTCTTTGCAATATTTTGTGTTTTTCTGCAAGCATAATTTTGGAGACATTTAAATAAGAGAGACTCTAAACTGTCATTTAAAAAAAGTGTTTTGGTGAAGAGCTCAAAGACTCAAGCAGGAGGAAGCAAATTAAAGGAACCAAAACTTACTAGCTTAACATTGCACACTTTTTATAATTTAATTGCATTCATTATTGTACTAAATTATTGACAGTGTGTACTACGGATACCAAGTCCCTAAAAATGAATATTGCACAATCTGATGTGTTGGTAAAGCACAAATTAATTTTACAGTATTTTGTGCTGTAAAGACAGTCATGAGTAAAAATCCAGAGATACTATAAGACAATCTGTCTCCTTTGAGATCAATACAGTAATATTCAATGTCTAATGGGAGCAAAAGCAGTTTTATAATTACAGTATATGATTATATTTATTACAGACAACATGCCTTCTCCTTTAAAGCATTTTAAGAACCTGTGTAAGTCACTTTGAGTTACCAAACCTGGGACCTCTTGTACAAAACTGTGCCATCACATCAGCATGTAAGTGCACTCTGCATAAAAAAGGATGGGGATTGATTTAGGCCACACTATAGAGCCAACCCCAGGCTGAGAGTAGCTTTATTCTCTGCTTGTTTTCTCAGCTTTTTATTCATTTGCAATGAGGGAGTGTGGTGCTTTTTTGAAAATGACTCTCTTGATGAGGCCTCTGATTGTAAAGTACTTTCAAACTGGGAACTTCACCACCTTTGTTGCTGAGTGGATAACTTTTCCATTAAAAAAATGTGAACCTTCTTTCCACCAACCCCTTTTCTCCCCTTCATTACTGTTCATGTGCATCAAAAGTGACTTTCCATCCCAGCCTGCTCACAGGAAGCGATGAGGAGCACAAGTTCCAGTGCAGCTGCATAATGACAATCAATATTTTGGTGGCCAGATAGTACTAATAGTAGTTTTCTAAATGCAGGTTGAGTCTTTATCCATCTTATCTTTGCACCCAATTTTAATTTTCTTGCAATACCTCTACACCAATATGGAGACATGAAATTTTAGTTGACAATGACTTTTAGTCACAGAGATGCCTAACTTGGTCAAAAAACTTGGGATCTGTCCATGGAGATGCTTTTGTTCCTGAGACTTTTTCCAAAATACCTACAAGGATACACTTAATCAATACATAATCTTAGCAGCAACTCAGTTTTACTCTCTTACTCTCTTTCTAWAGCAGAGCAATTTCCTCTGTCATGAAAACTGCCTTTTTTTTTCCCACCATGATCTGGAATTTACCTCTCCTGCACACCAAGAGTTTGAAAACTCTTCCTACTSTACTATGGCTCTAGCTACTACATCTTCAGATTGATGATAATTTAGTAGTAAAAAAAGATAGATACTTAACATTTTAGCAAAAGTTTGGGCAATATTTAGCACTTGAGTGTTAAAGGAAGTGAGAATTCAGATTGTCAGCACTTAGCACTTTCATTCATATTCACTAATCTCAGGAAATTATGTCCTGAGAAACCAGTACATACTTAAAATTGAAACAGGCAGTTTAAAAAAGAGTCTGCATGACATCATATTTTTTTTGGTATTAGAAGTGATTGTTTTCTTTTTTTCACATTATATTGGTGATTATGATCTCTTAATAACTTATTGCATCCAGCTTCCCAGGACAGAATATCTCACAGCTTATTATTGGAAGACATTACCAAACACCGTCAGATTTGAATGTGAGATTATGTTGTACATTATAAATTATAGCAGCAGCTGTTCTTGTAAAAAGATGTGGTTTCTTTAAATCATCTAGTTGATGCAACTCTTTGAATCACTGTGGTGAGAGACAAAATTGATGACAGGCTGATTTAGTGGTGCACTTTCTAACCAAAAGTTTGAAGAGATTAGGGGGTTGTCAGAAAGATATCAAGGGAGGTCAAGGGATTAATTTCAAAAGTCATTTTAAATTAACAACCAATCAATGGGTTTCTTCGAAAACTCTTTTATAGTTGGTTGCAACTTGATAGAAAATCAGCCATAAAGAAAAATTTGCATTAAGTATTATTTTATCCTTTTTAAAATAAATAATTTCTGAATTTTCCTGAATTTCAGTARCCTGCTAGTTTGTCTCAGTAAAATATGATGTGAGTGGCTCTTT
This sequence comes from Eudromia elegans, assembly GCA_003342815.1. NCBI lineage: Eukaryota > Metazoa > Chordata > Aves > Tinamiformes > Tinamidae > Eudromia > Eudromia elegans. Next base: position 7,189,348 of record PTEX01000004.1, on the reverse strand, counting down.
GATTTCAGGATCTACAGAAATTTTACTAGTTAAGGGATGAACAGTGTTAGGAAAAATAAACAATCAAACTACTGCTCTGACTATGTTAAAAAGTTATTCTAGTGCATTTGCTCAGATTTGCTGGTCACTTCAGCAGAGAGGCTCATGGTCCTGTCAAAAGTAACTAGTAAGTAATATTTGATGTCCGCCCTAAACCTTTCCTCGGTTGAGTGTAGTTACAAGACTGTGCAAAAGACATGTCTGTTCACACGTGATCAGAAGTCTTGTCTCTGAATGGTCCGTMCCCAGCTTGGAAAGCTGCCACTGCGAGTCTTCCTTGCTGCTGCACCTGAAAGAAGTTTGACCATCCGGTTCTCAGAGCACAGTCCCCTTTGGCTCCCAGGCAATGTCAGGGGAGCTTGGTATGGCCTGACTCCAGTAAGTGTTTGACCTGATCTGTGCAATGTACAGGAATAAATCCCAGAGGCTAAGGGAAGTAGCAAGAGCTGGTGCAACATCTTAACAGTGGGGAAGAGGGCCAGAATGAAGACACTGGCAATAGCAGTAGGCTTATCATTACACTCTAGAAACAGAACGGAAAACAGCAGTCCAGTGAGGCTTTCAGTTAAAAGGTAGATATGAAATATGTGTCTTAAACATAGGTTTACATAAGGTTACACAAGATTACTCCATACAAAGAGTAGTTACGAAGGTGACATCTTATCAAGTCTGTACTTCTAGAAGACTGCTTCTAGATCTGATATTCCTTTTTTAATTAAAAACTGTTCTAAATAGGATTTTTTGTTTTCTCAGTTCAAATCAATCAAAACAACTAAATATAGAGCATTTCCTAAAATACTGCAGTTCATATTTCAGTATATATGCACTATACAGTCCTTCACTATTCTGTTTCTTTTGGAGTAGCCATATCTTTTTTCAGTTAAACTGACAATCTCTCTGCACACCAGATACTCATAAGCAGGAATAATGACATATATCTTCACAGAATTTGTAAAGATAAATTTATTATTTTTATGGTGTTGGACTGGTATGGTAAGAGTACAAAAATACTGAAGAAGAAATCTGCAATACTGTGGTGAAAACTCAAAAAAAGACTGAGATCACACATTGAATAAGTAGTCAAATATTGCGTGACTAATAATTCATTAAAAGAAGCAGAGACTGTGCAAAAATAGATGGGATCAAGTAAAGACACTGTATCATGCTACATGCATAATAGGGCTGAATTAACTTTGCTCCAGCTATATTAATCTAAGCATTTTGAGAGTTTCACTTCGAATGTATGTTCCCTTTACAAACTCTAGGGTGTTATTCTATGTCTCTGTATGAAAAACATATATGACCTACTATACTAGGGTAAATGTTTTGAAATATTCCATTTACTCTTCTTTTTAGCATATTCCCTCAAGTGAGGAAAGGACTATTTCTTTTCTTTTAACTTGTCTAACATCACATATGAAGATTTTATATAGCAAGAAAATAGGTCTGAACTCCTGCTTCCAGCTTTGATTTTACCCACCAGATCAGATTTCATTCTCTGTTTATCCTGATTTGAAAGGCATAAAATGAAGATTAAGTAACATGTAAAAGAAAATAAAGTTGAAAGATGAAATATGAGTGTTAAATAAGGAATGATCATACAGAAATTACAGAGCATTCCCGGCAGGTTACAGAGGAAGTGATGTAATGCATTGTGTTCCAGTCTGTGGTCTTGCATGCAAGTAGGGTATATCGTATCAGAGTAATGAATAAGGAAAGTGAGCAGTAATCTTATTTCTCTATATGCCTGTGCTGTTGTGCTTGCACAAAATAGACTAAAAAGGAAGTGTACAATCCGATACGTTTGAAGTGAGGCATCTCTAAGCGTGGTAGTGATCCTTCTAATATATCCTTCTAATATATATTTCTTCTTTAGCCTACTGCTACTACCATGCAGCAGCTGCAGTGGCTCTCTGGAATTCTTGTTATTGCAGGATTTAGGAAATTTATTTTCTATAAATTCTGCCGCTCTTTATTTTGTGGTATCCTGTATCTAAAACAATTCCATGCATTCAGTATGCCCATTGAACACTGTATTTCAATCTTGTACAGCGTGACTTGACTTCTCTCTCGAATAGAGAATGCTCACAGATAATGAGTATGTTCTGGAGGCTTCTTCCTTTAAATTTGTCTGATGAAGGCATCCCCATCCCATTCAGGCCTGTGGTCTTACTCTGTGGTTAGCAGCTAGRCAGCAAGGAGAGAGCAGAAGAGCTTGGCTCTTGGCACACGTGACCTGCAGACGAGTGGCAGAGCTGTGGACAGGCATAACTGAGAGAGCCAGGACAGGGTGACACAGGAGAAGGCTGGAAGGCAGTGAAAAGAGTCCAGAACAGAATCTCTAAAAAAAGCAGAGATCRGATGCGGTCATGGGATAGAATCTTTGGCTGAACTGAGTTTGTGGTCAGAGAATTTAAGTGCTCAGCAGAAATCTGTGTAGCATCTCTGCAAGAGAATGAACCCCTTCATGCTGTGCATTACAATTGGAAATACCTTACTGTTAATGCTTCAAACCACTGAGTAACTTTAAAGTGCTGTAGGTAGTCCTAAAGCGTGCATCAGGCTGTTGTAGAAGCAGTGACTGTAAGGACTGGTTGAGCTATAATGCAAACATACTGCTCCGATGGATATTTTGTTTGGAAATTTAGCACAGTGTGTCCATTGCTTGAGGTTGATTAGTCTAAGCCCTAATGGACATAAAATATAATGTGATAAATGTGTCCAGACTAAGTGGTATGCAATAACCTTTTGTGGTGTAGAAGCAAGGTAGGGGTGCGGGAGGAGGATCTGGAGTGTAAGCAGCTCTAATACCTAACACCGCAGAGCTCAGATCCAATACTAACTGAGACTACATATTAAAAAGCAGGGCCTGCAAATCACAGAATCTGCATTTAAATCAAAACTGCTTATTTAACTCTGGAGTTTGAATATGTAGTCATATTTTAAACTGTGTAAAGGCTTATGTTAATGGCATCAATTGTTTTTTAAAGGCTTTAAGACAGAAGCAGAGCCAAAGGGAGTTCATTGTGCAATGTATGGTTCCTTGAAGATTCCCACAGTTGTTTCAGAGAACCTTTTGAGCATTTAGTTTGTCTGGTTTTGTATGTTTTAAATTTTTCTGTTTTGCTTAGAATAGGTGCAAGACGGAACAAAGAAACTCATTGTTTTACACTTGTGTCCATGCATGTTCCGTATAAACTTCTTGACAAGATATGCTGTGGCTTAACTCCTGAGTTGTTCTTAAGGATCGTGGATACAACTCTGAAATCTTGGTAGTCACTTTTAGTATTTTTTTACAATCTTTATCTTATATCAATCTTCTCTGTAATTTCTGGAGCATCTGGAAGGATCAACAGTCCAACAAATACCGCCCAAGACGAAGCATTGGTGTCGCTTATGGCAATTCAGTTCAAGTGACCCTTAGTGCCCTTTATCACACCTTCTTTGCTCTGAATGTTATCCCATAATTAATGTACAAAGCAGCAAGAGTGTATGATAGCATCTGGGGATCAGTTTCCCTAATCATAGACTCATTTGTGAAAAACTGTGAGAGACCCAAAAAAGATTTCAAGCCCGATAAAAAAAGAAATGTGAACGGGCTCTGATTCAGTATCAAAACCTGATTCAGCAAGGATAGCAGCAGGAGCATATTCCCAGCGATTAAGCAATCGCTTTCAGATATGCAGTTACAACCATTTGGTCAGTGAGCAATAAAAAAGGATGCCATAGCATGTGCTCTGTTCATAAACAGTAATGCTACTTCAGTTTGGTTTTAAATGCCTTCCTGGTCCTGACTTAATCCTAGCTGCAGGCTTTGTTGCACCAACTGGTGTTTATTTTGAAGCTGACATCTTAATTCCAGTAATCTGACTGTTCCTTGTAGCTCATTATCCCACCAGCAACGTGCTGACCGCTATAAAAAGAGGTGGAAAGGGTAAAGGACCCTTAACTGATATAAGTCATTCAGCTCTGTTTAAATTACTGTGAAAGTTGTATTCATGTTTCTGTTTTCCACCCCACTCATCAGTTGTTTGTAACTATGCTAGAAAAGATTCTCTCCTGGCTGGAGCCCAGCAGATTGGGGCTCAGCTTGAGAGGAACAGTATTATTTAACTTTGAAAATATTTATTGATTCATGTTTTAATTAGCAGTAAAAAGCATTTTGTTTATTTTCAGAACATTTTTCCCCTCACATTTAAGGGCAAATTCTACTCGTTTTGTGTTTCACTTGCATAAAGGTGACATTTTCATAGATGCTTGCTTGGCACAAGGCAGAATCATGTACTTGGTATCCTGCCCTTGCTTTTTGGAAGATCCAGAATTGGCAGCTATGGTTATGCGTAGGGGGGCTTTGCTCTCTCTATAATTTGCTTCTCAGATCAAATATGGAAATTTTTAACCCRTATTTTGTGGGTTTATTTCTTTTTTGCATTTGTAGGTGTTTTTCTTGTAGTATGCTTTGTTCTGACATTTAAACACAGAACAGATATCTTTTAAATGTTTACGCTTAAAATACCATTCATTGTGTTACTAAGTTTGTACAGCACATTCCAAGGAATAGTTAACATTTGGGTCCCAAAAAAGTCTCTACAAAACATCATTTGATGGAGAAGCCAGGAAAAAATGGTGGCAAGTAAATTCAGATTTAAATGGTACTGCACTCTGATCCAAAATCAAACAACTTATCTATCTCAGCAGCATTCAGAGTAGGATTTTTCAACAATGTCACAAATATTATTGGTACTTGTAGTGAATATCAAGTACTGATAGAAAGTATTAATTATCATTGCAGCCTTGAAACTTGAAGCAATATTATTTTATAACACAAATACTTCAAACATCCAGCTTTGCTTCTAGCTCAGTAGAAATGGGGAAAGTATTCATCAGGAAGGCTTTGTTTATTTGTTTTCAACAACAACAAAAATGTCTAATTTCTAATCTACTACTGATTTAGAACAAGGAAATGATGTTTTCAAAGTAGTGAAATTTCATTATTCGTGATCTAATTGTTTACAGAAACTTGAAAAATACGTCCTTTATTACCCATATTTTCACTGATGACTTTTAAAACCAATAATGGAGTAAATGGACAGTGGRGGCTAGGAAGTATTTGTCTACTAGAACTGTTATTTCATAGATGARTATTTTTATTGGATATTGGGGAACTGATGCTCAGAGAAATGAAGGTATGTGTTCTCTATATCATAAGTCTGARTGCCGCCCTCCAAAAAGTCTGGTGTTGCATGTTCTGTTGTTGCAGTCCAGCTCTAAATAGCTTGCTTTGTTAGGAAAAGTCGATAGGCAGGCCCGATGCTCAGTTCATGCTCTCCACCCCACGACCTGCTCCATTGATGGCCATTTAGTACCTCTACCCGGATGGGAAGTGCAGGCCTCCATGTTGCTCACCAGCTTCCACAATAGGACATCAATCTCTAGCAGAGAAGCAGAGCAGGAAAATGGAGACAATACTTTCTAAGGCTGTCCCATCATGAATTTTCACAGAGTGTTTTTTGGAAGAAACAGAGATGCCAGAATGGTTGGCATATCCTCTCCACTCTCAATGCAACTCACCATAAGAGAATCCAGAGTAAAAAGGGTGCTTGATGTCAGCGTCCAGAATTCCTGCACTCATGAAAAGTAGTCTAATCATCCATTAATACCATTATGAAACTAGATACAGTTTTTCATCACTTTGGAGAAAAGTGTATGTGTTTGCGAGTTGTTTTAGGAATGTGTGATCCACCGGGTGATAATCCCTTTAAAACAAATCAGCCCACTCAACTTTATTTAAATTCTTAAATTCTGTTTATATTACTTTTTCATACACAGTTTTTACACTTCAGAGAAAAAAATAATTTTGTTTCTCCACCAGCAAGGCAATGATCACACTCTTCCTCTTCTGCTTGCTCATATCCACGCCTCAACCTCAGATGTTTCTAATATTTTCTCACTGCCGTGGCCCAGCAGAGAGGTACCGAAAAGTATTTCKTTCCTCACAGATGGGAGATCTATCATGCATAGCATCATCAGTCTTTACCTATCAGTATGACAGCTATGAATTATTAAATTATAGCATTAAAAAAATATTTCTGTTCATACTTTTCACTATTTTAAAATATTTATTTCAATGAACATAACTTAAAATCAGAATTTAGCACTTCTTATGGTGAAATTCTTCTTACTCCACAGCAGATCTCTGATGGCAGTGATGGAATGAAATAAGCATGGAGGCTAGAGTACATTTTGCTGGAAACAAATGACCACTTACAGGATTTACAGTTTCCCCAAGCAAAGAGTTTAAAAGAGAGAAAGAGCTATTTCTTATCTTTGAAAGTGTTTTAGTCATGCTGTGTAATTCCATACAATTTTTCATCTAATAAACCATATAGAACAAATTATATTTACCTGAGGGTCCATACAGGTACTGTTTCCATTACTACCAGAATTCACATTCTCTCAGTACTATTTTTCCTGAAAGGGCCTTCAAGATCACTGAGTCCAATACCCTGCTGCAAAGACAAGCGTTTATAAACATAAATGTAAATTTATCTGGCCCTTAAAACCAGTTAAGTAGYTTAAGCTGCCGCTGCACTGCAGGCAGGCTGTTCTGGATCTTTACACGTGCTCCTGAAATGATTTAGACATCTGAACTTCACCTTCATCTCATTGAACTATCCAGGGCAGTCTCTGCTAATCCTTTCCTCTAAGATCCACCTCAGTCATCCTAGTTCCTCTTTTCAGTCGTTTCAGTATACAGTTTTTGTCAGTGATTACAAATGACCACAACTATACACAGTAGTAAAATAATACTACTGGTTTCTCATTCAGTGACCTCAGCATTTGCATAGCTGTCCTGGAAATACCTTGATTAATCTAGGGTTAATAGCAAAAAGAAATCAATTAACTCAAACACGTCTTTCTCCTCCTTTATTTTTTTCCAAATAAATATTCCTCAGGCAAAATCAGGATTTGAAGGAAAGTCTAATTTTGTATTAGACTCAAAAGTGCAAAGTATTCTGTGCGTTTCACCTCTTTAAAATCTGTCCCTAGTATCATAATGTCTTTCCATKTAATATTTTGATTATGCCTCTCAACTTTTAATCATTAGCAAATTTCAAATGAAAACTTTTTTTTTTTTTTGGTGTTATTAATGACATACTAAGCAATATTATGCCCTACACTGCTTCTTGGGAAAACTACTAATTTCCCACTAGTTTGATGGCTTTAGTTTAGATCATCTCAGATTGTTCATATAACCTGATACATTTCTACATGAAAATGGATATGATGATTGCTTTGTACAAGTGCAGCAGTTTAGGGAAAATCTGTAGTGCTCTTGTGTCCCTTATTTGTAATAGGGAGTCCTGGAAGCTCATTTCTTCCTCTGCATTCTTCTTTCCTTTCCCTTCTATCTCATTCTCATTTGACCTCATTCATTGTCCCTGTCTCCCACAATCTGGAATTCTGTTTTCTCAGTCTCTCCTTTCTGGCTCTGTTTACATTTCCAAGCACCCCTCCAGACTTCACTTCTTTTTTTTTTCTTTTTTTCTTTTTGAACCATGTAGCCTGCCCCTCTTTGGACAATTCTGTGGTGTCACTCGGTTCTTGACATAGCTTCTAGCTGTGGACAGTTCCAAAGAGAAAGGAGAGGAAGGAGGATAGCAGAGCAGAAATTATGATTATAAGCAGGCATGTGGGAAAATTATTGTAGGGGAAAAATAAAGCATCTTTGATAAACTTAGCTGTCCCATGTTCTTTYTAGGAAAAACAATTTTTTGACCAAGTTTCTTTCTTACCTGGTAAGGTGGCTTATGAGGTGGTATGCCTGAAGACTGCATAGGTTTAAGGGCCTTTAAGAGTGTTTTTAGCTCCGTGTGGCATTATGGTTTTAAACCTATGATAATTCAAATAATTTTAAGTTATTTATAAAGAATATAGATATTATGTAAAATTATGAAAAAATATTTTTATTCTCCTCATGTAAGACTGTAACACTTGGGCCTTTTAGATTTACAGAGTGAAAAAAAAAGAAATACTAGTTGAAAATTGTGCCCATATATAGAGAGAGGCAATTGTTTACATATATATGTGTGTGTGTATGGATATATATATATAAAAATAAATCTATGATATTCCTGGGGTACTTACTTTTAAACAGCTAGCATATATAATACCCATTTCCAATGCTGTCACACAGCATTCAGAAAATGAGATAGGAGATTAATATATAGTTCACAGCTCCGAAAGAGAGCTGTACGACCAAAGAAATAAAAGCTCAGTTCTACCATGTATTTTTTGTTTAATTTATTTATATCTTTAAAATAGTTGCATTTTTAAAGCCCTAGTCGCTGTAAGAATGCTTTGAATAAGAGTACTTTAAATATAGATCGAATAAAATCTCAATGAAATGTATGGTATCAAGAAGACACTTCAGAAATCGGTCTCTATTTTCTGCTACCAGTAATGCAATTTTAACAGTCACTGAATTGGGTTGTTTTGTACAATACGGGAGGTATCATTTTACTGTGTAATTCAGGGTTGTAGTTTAAATACAACACTGGATGATTTGGTCCTTAGCTATCTTTGACAAAACCTCCAAGGTAGCTACTTCCCGCTCCTTTTGTTACCTTGCAACAATAGCTGAAGACACCTGAACCTGCAGGGTTAGAGAGAAAAGCAGTGCATTGGCAATACTAGTCCCTTATTTGGGAGGATATTGCACGCAATGCTCTAACAGAAGCTGATCCTCCTGAACTTCAAGGCATTAACCCTACCTAAATGTAGGTGTWTTGACCCTGCATTTGTCTGAGGAGACTTACAGATAAAGGCTGCTGCTCTAATTAGGAGAGGATTGTAAGTTTATGATTTTTGATCATTGTGATTTTGTACTACACAGTTAGTATTTTTTTTCTCTTGAATTAGAACTTTAGGATCAACATTAAATAAGTTAAAATAAGTTTAACCATTGTAGAATATTTGAAGAAATACTTTTATCCACTCACAAGAGACGAAAGATAGAAATTAAAGATGGTACTGGATTCTCGTAGCACAACTGTGCCCTAGAAATGCAAAAAAAAAGGAAGGTTATGAAAATTTTTGAATTTCAAGAGGACTGCAATTTTTAAGCCTTAGCTTATAAATACGTATGAAAATTCTTCTTTGCAATAAAAAATGGCTTTTGCAAAGGAAAAACAAATCTAGAGAAGAAAGAACATGTAGTATATCCATATTACAAAAGAAAGCATGATTTGGCCATTAGTGTGTATAAAGTATATATTTCAACAAGTTTTTGGCCTTAGGTGCTTTATGACTCGTGTCTGTGATGTCTACAAGAAAAAAAAAAAAAACAGTTGAGTGTTAAACCTAGAATACTGGTATGAAATTAAACATTAWCGTTTTCTAAAATGGTAGTCTGTGAATCTTGCTAACTTCATCTGGCTCACCCAAAGAGAACATTTCCACCCACATTTCCATTATCCACCCAAAGAGAACATTTACGTTTAACTCATCTCTGCGTATTTCCCTTATTTTTGCAAATGCTTTTCACCGTACATTTTCCTTCTGCTTGTCTCCATTATCAAAGATTAAAACATTTGATTGTCTAATTTAGAATTAGGCTACCACAGTACTTAGTTATTGCTATTAAACATAGAGTTTACTGTATTTTTGGTCTTGTCTAATACATCACTTCTCAGGATTTCTGTTAAATGCTCTGAAGTTTATGATGCCTGATTCTGTGTTTGGGGGATTATGGCCAAAAGATATTCTTCTTGATTAAGAAGACATTTCTAAAAATGGCATTTCAACTTGAAATTTAGCTGTACCTGAAATTTAGAAATATTTTGAAAATTCACAGAAGACTATAATCAAAATTACTTAATTTTGATTTTATGTTTAAGTAAATATATATTCATGGACCTAGCCTGACAGTTGCAACGTTACGTCAGTTTTTACTACCTGATTTCCAATAATTTTTTCAAACTCTTTGTTATTTTATTAGAATATTTAGCTGTATAGCTATTGAGAGCCAGTTGTTTAGTAATATCAATCAGCATGTCTTCCAGCACAGAAGATGAAATCACATTAAAAAAGCAGAAGTCGTTTTATTCAACTGCAGTAGTCTTAAAAATATCTAGTTTCTTTATACATTATAAATATAGAATGCTGAGGAAAGAAAAACAGTGTTTACTTTGCTCTCTTTTTTCTTTTTTTTTTTTTAATTACTTTTATTGTCCTGTTGTGTTATGAAAGTTCATGGTATCTGAAACATATAATACAATAGATAATTTCCAGAGAAGCCAGAAAACATTGGTCRTTTCTCTCTTGATCTTCTTAAGTAAATTTCTAATTTAAATCAAAGCTCCTTTTTTTTTCCAATGATTTGTTTTTCGTATCAGTATAGTGTAATTTAAAATATTTCTCTGTTTCCACAGTGAATGCAGAAAGATGTCTTCAGTTAGTCCATAAATGCCCTCTGGTGACTATCTCCAAAAATGCAAGCACTTTTCCCTTTGATTTTCCTTTTTTCAATACTCRGTACAGTAGTTCAGCCAACACATGTGGAACTCACAACAGAAAATAACCAAACAGAAACTTTAGAGAACAAACACCTAGGCTTGGCAGGCTGCTTTTAAGCCTGAGGTCTGTTTTGTTTTGTTTGGTTTTGTTTCCTGGACCTGAGGTTTTAGAGGAAGCACCCTGAATTTATYCAACTGTTAATTAGGTGGCCTTAAAGTTCTGTTATAAAATATAAATGGCAGATAACTTTTATCTGTTTTTAGAACTATTAACAGATCAAAGAGAAAGCAATACTGATGATGCAGAAATCACCAAAATTGTCTGTAAAATAAAAATCAATCCAACTGAAACTACAAAAAACCCTGTATAAGGGAGGGCAGATGAGTAAATTGAACTGAAGCTGACTTTCCTTATAGGTCAACTAGAATGATCTGCATGGATTACAGCCTATTCATTCTTTTTGTGAATAATAAATTTCAGAGTATATATGTAAATCTTTATGTTGTGACAGAGGTACTAAATCTGCTGTCGTTTTATTATCTGTGCACAGTAAACAGTACTTAAGTTATACTTTATTCATATGGCAGTGTTTACCTGATCTATTGGATATTTTAAATTGAATATAAATTTTAATTAATAGAAAAATATGCGCATATCACTTTTAAGATTGGATTCCTTATTCTTGGGGTTTTAAACTTAAAAGACTACTGTAGAATAAATAGAAAACTCTCTGATTCTTAAATATAGGGTACAGCTCCTTTCATTTGCTCCCATGGCCAGAAACATTCCTCAGAATGGTTCCTTTAGTGGACACATTTTCCCAGTCTAGTCTCGTAAAATTTATGACACGTCAAGATGCCATCCCATTTTAAAAGTATGAAGATGCACGGACTGAAGGCAATGGATCAAAGAGGCCAGCAGTTAAGAAAGCTAGAATTTGGGAAATTAAGTATAGCAAAATAAGTTATTACCCATTGAACTGAACCCGATGATTTAATGACAAAGAATTCAAGCTTCTGCCTCAGTACCCACAGGTCTTTGAAAGTTCAGGGAAAGTTGGATTGGACCAATAAATATATAAGACTGGTCTTAGAAATATTCTAACTAAACTATGCATGCTCTAATATGAAATAAAACAAGTTCTGTTTACCCTATTCCTGTTGAAAATTCATGGGGCCTTTGGACTGCCAATTTAAAACCATATGAAAGGATGTTAATTTTACTGAGGCTAAAATAAGATAGTGGGAAAGCATCTGCAAATATTTCAGCAATGAATTCAGTGAGTGATTTTGTAGCAATTGTATTGATCCAAAATTTCTGTATTGAAAGATAAACTCGAATTTGTGATAGTCACACTTAAACTCACTGCAATAACACAAGCTACTGTGACACAATWAATAAATAAATAAGTAAATAGAAATTCACAACTCTCCCATTCCAATTCTATTTAGGGAATCTGGCCAAGAGGAAAAAAAGTATTGTTGTTTTTCTGCGAGTTAACAAAGAAATGCCCATCTTTTATAATGCCCTGATAATATATCTAGAGAATAACAGCATGCAACATGCACATTGAGTACTGATTTGATTTGCTACATTATCTCAACTACATTGTTAAACAAAGAAAATATGCTGTTAATGCTCTTTATATATCAAACATCATGTCTTGATAAAGACATCCAAGCTGTGTCAACAACTTCTATCTTAGTAAAAAAAAAAAAAAAAAGCCTAGTTTGATTTGTGCTGCGTGTGACAATATGCCAAATCATCAAGTTTCCTAAATTACAAGCAGATTTTCTATACTCAGTGTTCACGAAACCAAATATGGCAAGGAAACTCATTTACCTCCCCAAATATAAGCACAGAGACAAAATGGCATCACAGGTTCCTACAACAGCTCTCCAAAAAATAATTGCTCTGCCTGTACTGGAAGTGGTTCGCATAGATATTTTATGAAATTGGCTAAATTATCAGAAGGTCTCAATAAACACTAGTATTGTCTAGAAAAATGTATATTAATGTTGTAAGTGCCCCGTGACTGTTTCTTGTAGTAAGAAACAGAGTATCTGGGACCACTTAGACAAAAAAAAATATAGTTTCAGGAGTTTCCATATCATGTASTCTCATGTAAAGGGATACATGTAGGCATGTAAAGGGATTCAGAGACCAGAGAGGAGTTAATCATAATAGGCAAGTAGATCGGCAGAGCAAGAAAGATCTCAAAATCTTCTCAATGCACATAAAAGTAYCCACTGTAGCCATGATTTACAACATTGTCATCGTTTTCTTTTTCCCTCAGTTTCTCACTTTTTCATTACATTCACATTTTTTTCATACTTAAAATTCTTTGTATTTGCATTGTCTGTTATCTTTTCCCATGTTTTTATCACATATCCACCTTAGTGTGATATCAGCACATGCAGACAAATAACATTGCTTATAAGATATGACAGATGGGATGAAAGTGTTCCCTGTAGACTGTAGCCCCTGGAAGTGGTCAATAGCTTTATTTTTACGTGGAATGTATTTTTGGTGTTGCTGGTGGCATTGTTATAGACAAAGGAATCCTGCCTTGTATGAATACCATACTTTTATCAAGATGAATCTGGAATGCTTCCTAGGTTATACATCTGCTTGCTCCATCTAATTTACATATCAGAAGATATGCTGACCAGGGGATATGGAGAGTAATTATATGTATTACAAGTTGTTAGGCTACTATTTCTACAACTGCCAAAGACTCATCACCACCACCCCCTAAATCTAAACAAGCTTCTGGTTAGCTGGCTGTCAGAAGCGAGTTAAAATGCGTGTGTGCCAGATATGACTAGCTGTACTGTGTTTACATGCTACCACGGACATATTGCAAGACTTGTCACAGGCTAGACATTTGCCATTGACTAGGGGACAATCCTGTTAAATATTCTAGTATTGTACATTGTGCTTAAGATTCTTTTTCCTTTATTTCCTTTGTTAATTATATTTCTTAATCTGTCTCGTTTCTTTCATAATTGAGCTCTAGACAAAGAAGTGGTAGAGGCWGATCAAAAACAAATGAGTTCCTTTAAGGGACAAAGTCTTACTGTTGTAATAGCTTCTGTATGTGGTTCCCTATCTGGAGGGACAGCAGCAAAGCAGTAAAATGAAAGAAATCCACTGTGTTTGTAGGTACCACGATTCATATGTGAGGCRGCATATTATAAACAGGCCCACACGGGAGCAAAGCAGCTCCTGTGAATGTAGGKTGATATAAATCAAGCAATGAGGGGACTAATTAATGGATAGTGTAATAGGTTTTACCTTAGTTGTCAAGAGATTTAAATTATTCGTCTGAGTTTCACTAACCCTTTAGCATCCATCAGAATTCAGGTCGCTTACTGGAGATGAAAGAGCTTTAGAGGGTTCCCCTGGGGATGCTGATAGGAAGCTTGGTTCTTTGTTCCTCCTCTCCAGTCAGGAATGATGAAACAAGATCCCAGTTCTTTTATACACATATAGATCAAGTATATGATATAGTAGCAGATCCAGATTGTTTAAAGGCAGATTCGCAGAGAACTAGGAGAATGTGTAGTCTAAGTGACTGTGTTGCCCAGYAGGGAATGCATTTAAGAAGCAACATGTTGTTGTGAAGTGGGGAGGGAAAGAGCACCTGGGAGCACCTACTTAAATATACATCAGTATATAAACCTTATGGCACCACTCTAAACTTGTCCTGTATTCTATCTTTGACCAAAATTATACTTGCTACTGACTAAACCGAAATGTAAAATTAAAATTCCATGACATGGATATTTAGAAATGTCCAGGCAGGGCTACTCAGCTAATTTTTGATGGAGATCCACTGAATAATGTTTTGACCTATTTGCTCATGGTGCCAGCTATTTCAGCCTGCCTTCACAGCAGTGGAACTCTTAAACTGTCCTCAATTGCCCTTTTTAGGACCAGAGGAATGCATCCAGATGAAATGCACCAGACTTCTGATGTCCATGTATGCCCAGAGATCAGGACCAAATTCACTTCTGGTCGGTAGTCATATGAGCATCTACAATTTGTTTGATACAGCCGTATGAGCTAAGTTCTAAAATACTAGCTTACTTGCATGTTGAAAGTGCATTCTCAAAAGCTTCTGTAAAAGAGGTATCATCAAATATGTGGTAATATAGGTCTCTAAACTTATATTGTTAAATTCAGTAGCGACTTTTGAAAAAGCAATCCTTATCTTCAAAAATATCCWCGTACATCTTTCTAGTTAATAATTTCAGCTTTTACAAAGTGAATCACAGTAATAACAGTGCAGATATAACTATGATTTCCAATGAAATAGAAGCCCATCTACAAAGATTTGTTGGTGATGATCTGATACAATTAATAAACTTCTGTTTATGTGATTTAGGCTATTATCTGTCTTGAACATACTGACTTCTTACGGGCTTATGTTAGCTTGTTAGTTGTTATTCTATGCTGTCTTTTCAAACTGGCTACTATTTAACTCCATAACAATTGACAAGGCATAGCAGTGTGTTTGATAATGAAAATATTCTGAATGAACAGGTCAAAAGAAAAACATGATAAATATTTCAAMAATGTCTTGATTTTGTCTGCTTTAACAGTAACCTCCAGGAAACCAGCACAGAACTGTCAAACCCAGAGTTTTCTGAAGTTCGGGGTCCCAGTGCCATCAGAACAGTAACAGAGCTCGCATTACTCAGCAGATAGAGAACTCCTTGCTTACTCTGTAAGTTACTAATCCTCTTTTTTTTTCTTCTTTCATCTTTTTCTKTTTCTATAAATGCATAGAGAGGTTTTCACTTGTGACTCTTGTCTCTTGGAGCGGTGATGTCGTATGGCTGATTTTAATGTTTAAGAAAAAGGCAGGGGAGTCTACATTGTCAAATGAGGATGAATAGCTCACATAAAAGTTATGCATCCCTCAGGGTCCACAACCTTTCTTTTTCTGAGTTTTTATTCTTATGGACACTTGCTAAAACATTAAGTGTCCAAGATTTCCATGTGACCTTAGTATGATATCCACCTTGCAGGGTGGGTTTAGATTTAGGAAGCTAAGAACATAAAGACTTCACTTCCTCAACAAAATATACTCTGAATTTTAGTTAACCAAATATTGGTGCTAGCAAAACACAGAGAAAAATTTAGAATTACCAGTAATGCAGGATTGTATGTGTATTATATCAGGACATACAGGATAGATATATTTTATTAGCTGTAAAGAGAGATTATTAAATGTATTGGCCACATTATTTGAGATCAATCCAATGTGAGTAACTGTATTCATTAATCTTCTAATTGCACAATATTAAGATAAATATATTAACATCTCAGTGTGGAAATGGAACTCAGTTATACAGATGGCAAATACATTTCGTGGGCTCCAGTGCCTACAGCTGAAAGACGGCTTTTTTCCAAACTTTACAGATTTATTTTTATTCTTCAAAAAAATTGCTAAAATAAGAAATTAAGTAGCTACAAAAATAAATATATATATATTTCAGTGTTGATTTCTGTGAACCACTCTGTTCTGTGTGGTTGTGTTCCAGAAGAAACATATTATGTTTTTTCTTGAAATAATTTTTGTTTTAATTTTCTCTACAGAAGTTGTTATTCATAAGCTTTAGAAAATTTTAATAATAGCTTTTCCTGAGTTATATAATAAAGCTCCAAAAGTCACACCAAATTCCCTTAGAAAGAGAAACGCAATATTGCTGATTTGCCAAGGATAATCTAAGCAGAGTTGTATAAAGATTCTTTATATTTCTGRCCCACTATTCATAGTACGAACAAATCATACTGAACTAAGTCTTTACAGGATATCTGATTTTGTCCAAATAGTTAAAGACATGTAAATAACAACTTYTAATTGCTTGTTCAGGATGTGTGCAAAAGAGAGTAACTGTACTAGGAAATTTTTTTTATGACAGTGATACATAAAAGGTGATATTGTTTATTCTGATATAAAGTGATAGATGTGCATTACTGATGTAAAATGTTTGTTAATAACATGCATAGACAGATGTGGAATGCCCTGAGAATAAGCAGGGTTGACACCATTCTGCAGGTGCAGGCTTTCATAACAGGAATTAACTTTCCTGCTTATCCACTTCTTTTCCCTATCAAATCTTTGCAGTATCTCAATTCATATTACGTATCATTTCTGTCTAAAGCATACAATACATATTTATTTAACATATGTACCTATTTATTGTGTGAATAAAATATAAGATATGCTCACTCAAGAGAACAGAATACTTTAATTTTGGTATTTTTGCAGGTATTTTTGCAATACTAAGACACATCTAGAAGAACAGATAAAACTAGATAAATGTTCAGCTTTGTTATGAGTAACACACTAACATATGATTAGGTTGTAATGGTTGTACTTTAACAAAACTGTTTTATGAAATATCTTGCTTAGCATTCATTAAAAACTGCTAATGTACTTGTGGGTTTTTTTCATGGACTATATTTTTATGCATATTATTAGTGGAATGCAAATATGCAAAAAAGCAAACAGTTTGGTGTTAAAATGTGAAAAGAAAATTTACACCAATCTTATTCTTAATGTGTATGGGAACATTTTTTACCACAAATTCCATATTTTAATAATACTATCCTAACTCTATTTTTTAAACTCATTTTGTCACTGTTTTGTAACAGAAACACTGTAAATATTATAGATGTGGTAAACTATTATACTTGTTTTCTTATAAATGAAATGATCTGTGCCAACACTGACAAAATGAATTAATGTGTTACTAAGGCAACAGTCACATTATATGCTTTCTCTTTCACAGTATGCGGTAGAGCATATGGTTTACTCTTAATGGAACACTAGCTTCTCATTAACATACCAGTAGCAATGTCAGAACTTACAAACCAGCCTAACAGGGAAATGGAAAAACTTATAAATTAGACCCTTTCAGTATTATTGAGTGGGAAATGACTGATGTTGTAAGGTACAATATTTAGCTAATACAGTGCCCTTTTCTGCATCTTTCTTCTCCAAAAAAACTTTTTCTTTTTATAAATACAAATATTGAGATAGATACATTTTTTTTTTAACTTTAAAATGATTGGCATTCTTATCAGCTTTAAAGTCATGTTTCAGTCCTTTTTTTTTCCCCACACTGCATTTTACAGAAGCTTCCTTTACTCTAGAATGTATTGCAAGGAACATTATGGGAACAAAGTGTTCGTTTCTTCTATAAATGGACTATCCCTTCAGTGAGTGCAGTGAAACAATTAGGAGTTGTAAAATGAACCACATGGTTTCATTGGCCATTTGGGATCATGCAAAAGAAATAGATACTCCAAGCAGTTGCATCAGCTTATGGGGACAAAATACTGCATCAGACTTTCCTAGGACTTGTTTGATGACACCTGCCCTCCTGACACCAGTTTCCTAATCTGCAAAATTTGTGGTTKTTTTTGCCCACTGAAGGATGTTACCTTTATTACCTAATGGAGTGGCAGGAGAGCGCTATAGTAAGTGCTGTAAGAAGAGATTACGGAAGAGTTCTTTGTTTTCTGCTTACTCAAGAAATTGACCTTCCCTTCAAAGTGAAATAATTACTGGAATAATAGAAAATACTGCTGTTTCACACCTAGGCTGCATTTGCTTCATTTCAGTACTGTTATCTGTAGTGATGCAGTCAGATGGCCTGGCCATAAGGGGTGATCTGCTGTCCAAGGCACTGCATGGTTGAAATTGGAATTGTCCAAGATAGCGACAAGGTTTTACTGGAGCTGAGATCTGAAGTCTCAACCTTTTCATGTCACAAACCATGTGACAAAGCCAATTTTTTAAATATTGCAAAACTTATCTTTTGGTCTCAAAGCATGGACAAAAATGTGGCGTATCTGAATGGATTCAACATGACTCCAGTAGTGCTACTGGCAGCGGATTTCTCATTGCAGAAGTGAACCCTATGTGAGCCCTACTGTATATGTAACATTATAGAACATAAGGTAAATTACTACAGTAGTGTTCTCGATGATATTTTACTTTAAACTGCATATGTTTAGGTGGTTTTCAAGTTTAAGATTGTCATGTAGAGCATGGGGTTTGAGAAAATCTTAATTAAAAAAGCCTATGTGCCATTAAATATACAAATTCATCAGTTAGGGCCTTGAACATTTTAATGTAGGACAGTTTTTTAAAATTGGCTTTGCTATTTAGTCTGCAGAAGATTTTCTTTCCTTATTCAGTCTCAGCTTTTGGTTCCTTCTTGCTTTAATTCTGTACAATTCTTGCTTTAATTCTGTACAATATATTTCTCTACAGTTTTCCAGGTAATTGGTGAGTTTTCTGTGTCTACCAGGTAAGGAATTTGCGTTAGGAACTAAATCAAATGTGTCTCTGCTCCCGAGGGCTTTCAGCGAATGGTAGCACGGCAGTGCTTACGGCAAAGGCTAGGAAGTCAAAAAGCAGGAGCTGTTCACACCCAGGTGTGTGTGTGTCTCTGTGTGTGTAAATAAACACAGTAAGGCATACTTTGTTTGTGGAATCCTATTCTTTCATTGAGAGGAAGTCATCAACAAAAAGTGTAATTATCAGACTAGCCTAGCTTCTCTTTTTCCAACTGTATTGTGTATCCGCACCTGAATGAACCCTTATCTCACCTCATCGAGGATACCTAAGCTGAGTATCAGTTTAACTGCAATAACACAAACTGTTACTGCAATTAGTTCTGCCCTAACTCAGCAATGATGTTTGTCCTATGTGTATTTTACCCAATCAAAGATAGTTCATCTATACCAGGCATAGATCATAAATGGGGGAGGTAAGAGGAAGCTTTGTTATCTCATTTACCTTTATGAAATGCAAAGATAATTGCCTTAAGCATAAATTGCATGTTAGCTCGCTGTTCTTTCACATCCAACCTGTGCTGAAGCAGCACGCATTTTTACCGCTCACCTTTGCATCTTGACGCTATGGGAGGCACATCACCTTTGAACGGTGACTCTGCTAAAGCCTGACACTCTGATAAAAGTAAAATAGCAAGGGCTGTTTATGATTTTGATTGTGTGCAGAGTGTGTCATTACTCATCTGGTCACCCCCTCATTGGGCTATACTGGATTTCTATGGGGAGAAACTAGTGTTTGTGAAGAAATTGCCCAGTGATTTGTAATTACATTACAATACAGTAGGTAGTAATAAATGCCTTCAAATGATGTTTCTGATTCAAAGAGATAATTAAAATGTGGGTCTATCTGACCCCACTTCCTGCCAGCTCAGTGTAGTCCCCATGCTGCCGGTAGCTGTTTTGTTTAGACAAAGGAGCTCTATGTTGGATTAACAACAACTCTTAAAACAATTGGGGAAACTAACACTTGGTTCAAACTGGATCCTGATGAGGCTCATGGACTCTAGCAAGGGCTCCTTCCGCAGAAAAAACATAATATCAGTGAATTTCCATTGGTATTAAGGCTTTAAGCCTTCAACTAGGTTTCCAGACACCCCCTTCAAGACACAAAATTAATTAGGGAGCCAAGGAAGCCAGCGTGCTTATCGTCTGATCAGGCCATTGACATAAGTGCTTCACACTTTTTCAAAGCCGAAAGCTGCCTTGTACACCTGCTCAGAGGGCTCATCAATTTTATCTGAGCCAAGTCAGCTCCTTTAAGCTTGTCCACGAAAGAGGTGGTGATTGTGCTGGGAAGGGAAGGAGCGGCAAAGATGTATTGCGAGCTCTTTATCTTGATGGGACTGTTTGTTTTTGCACCGACGTTTGTAATGAAACAAAGAGGATTTAATCGTGGCAAACAAAAGCCTATTGGTACCCAGAGGGACCTCATTTTCTCTCTTACAAGTCTCTCTTGGTTCAGGTTGCAGCATCTTCTTTTCGGCCCATCGACAAGGCTAAGTTTCTTACCTGGGGCTTAAACTTGTGAGGCGTGAAGCTCTTCTTTTGTTTTGACAGGTGCTCTTTGCTGCACTGCAGGCCAGCTTTGGAGGTGCTAGGACAAAGAACAACAAATTTCAGACGTGSTAATAACCAAATTGTGGTATTTAATGAGTTTTATTGGCTTACTTCACTTTTAGTTCTTAGCATAATGTGGTAAAAACATATTGTGGCAATGGAAGAACAGTGTGAAAGTTTGTTGCTTATGTAGGCAGTGCACAAATTCCTCCAGTTTCTATAAAACCGCTGGAATAAGGGTGTTGCAAGGAATCAGGCCCTAGCCCCTAGATGGAGGAAACTTAAAATGCTATTTGATTTATCTAATTAGGCAGCTTCCAAACTCCTGCAGAGCACAGTCTTTTTTGTTGTCCAGTTTCCCTGAGCTTTGCAGATCCTCTGTCTGTTAGCATGTCATATTTATGGTTTGATCCTTAACTAGTGTCAGGGAAGTCCACGATAATATGAATAATAAATAACAACACCATTTTTTTAATGAGTAAGCAGACAATCAGTTCTTGAAGCTGTGAAGAAACACCCTCTGTTTCCCTTTCTTTCCCTTCTCTTTTAACATCTCTTTAATAATACCATTATTCAGTCCCATTGATTGCTTGTAGGTCCCTGACCTTTTCTTCCGTTACAGATAAAGGTTCCTCTCAACCCCTGCCCAGAAGAATGGCCACCATAGCATCAGATTTACTTCCTCCTTTTTAATCCATCCTGCCATCACCAAGAGATGACTAAATTCCAGATATCTTTTCCTATTTTGACAATTACATAATGTGGAAGTGACGTACATTTTCTTTGCTTGTGGTTTAGAAGGGACTTAAAGAGCACCCACCGTTATAAAAGAGCCTGAAGGAACAGAGTATGTTGGGTATGAACAAAGGGAGGAAAAAAGGAAGCAGAGGACTCACCAATTTGCTATAGTTAACAGATAGATACAAAATGCAAGGTGCAGTGTGGCAAAATCATTAGTAAACAAAAAATCAGTTCTTCATTGTTTTAGTAATTCAATCAAAGTTTAGAGGAATGTTTTTTCCAGTGGTTGACTTATGTTTTATGTTATATTTTGAAAAGAAAGCATGGCTGTGGAGCCTTGCAAAAGCAATAATGCATTACTTCATTGGAAGATATTAAAATCTCAATTTACCTGAAGTTTCTATGAGAGGTCAATAATACTAGTGAGTTGGGCCTAATGGCTTCAAAGGTTTTTATTTTCTCATCTCTAACTTATGAATAAACTTGGGGGACAGGGGACATTTCATTTTCCCTACAGGGGCGCTGGTGTGCCTCCTGTCACTGGGTGTACCCTGTCACCCCCATTGCACGCAACTATACCTTCCTTAATGCTGTCATTTTGAGTAACCTGGCTTACCTGCAATGATTAAAGCAATCAGATGAAATCTATGCAAGCCTAAGGCCAGCATGCAATATTGCTTGTCAGAAATTGTTGATTTTTAAGTCTCAGAATTTATTCATCAAAAAGCAAATGCAAAATGTGAATGCAAAAATGTGAAACTTGGAAGGGACCGTTTGCTCAGGACCACCAGCACAAAACTTTGTATGTGGTTGAATGAGGAGGTATTTTAACTTGGAGCTGGCACCTGCTCATCCTTCAAGTCTTTATCCTGAAGTTCTGTGCTTACTTTAGGAGGGGGGCAGAGTTGAGTGAATTTTGCTGAATTTTCACCTCTGATTCTAGAGGATCTAGGCACTAGGCTCTGCTATTCTCAGCTTTCTACTATACTAGACTGCTTCTCAGTGAACGGGACAGGAAGGAAGGTGGAAAGCCGTCCAACATATTAATTCTGGTATTTTCAGAAGGATCTATATATGTTTGTGACCTCGTAAAGGCAGATGAACCTACAAACTTGCAATCCATATTAAAACTGACATGAGAATATAAGCAAGGAGGAGCACCAATATATGTGACAACTTAATAAAATCAGCAGAGAGAGAATATCAGTTTTCCTGATAAGTGTCTGGACTACAGTGAAATATGTGTCATATCTTGTCTCTATTAAGCTTAGCATTGCTGAAAAATCTCCAAGATTTTTACTTCCATTTACTGTTGATGATTTTTTTTCCTGTCTGTTACAATGGTCACTAAATTAGGTCTTGGTCAGGACAACAAAGAATAAGAACTAAGTTAGTGAAAAACAGTTCAATACTAACAAAAATAAACAAATAAATAAAATAAATAAACCAAAAATGATTTGTTGGCTTTTACAGAGTGTAAACTCTTGGATGTGAGTGCTGCCTGCCCGAGGGGTGTGCGAGGGAATATTGCACCTCTGTGTGGGGACAAGGCTCAGCAGAGCTAGGGTGTCTCTCCACCACAGTGACCTTTTTGATTCCCTCCTCCAATCAAGTCAGAAACAGGAACATAAGGACTGAAGAAATGTACTGGAGGTAAGTTTGTACCGAAGTGGTTTGTGGAACAGATCTGTCCTATAGAGCAGAAATGGCTCTACAGTAGCGATGGCTACCCTCTCACAGACTTATGGGGAACAGCACCTGTGACGGGTGCCTTGGCCCCGTGCTCTGCCCAGGCCTCAGGGCTGTGGGTTTTCTCACAAGGTGTTTTTTAACCTCGCAAGATTCTGCGGTTGTAAAATGGAGCACAGCGCCTTGGGTTGGCAAAAAGGTGCACATTGTTAATACTGAGAGCTTGAAATCACTAAGGAAGAATTTCTAAGGAACAGTGTAGATCCCCTACTGTTTGAAGTATTTATTTAAAGATTTGAGCTCTTTCTGTGATATTCAATCAGAAGATTGTGGATTTGATAGGGAAGATGACTAGGCTGAGATTCTGCTATCTATCCCATGCAAGAGATTGGAGCAACTCCGTATGATTTCTCCTGCCTTTAAGAAAAAGAAAAAAACAGAATGTCTCTCTGTAAGCCTCACCTTGGCCGTGATTTTCCAGATCTGTGCGACTGTATCAGGGAGAATCTACCACTCTGTGCCCTCACTCCCTATATCCTTTCCATTTCCATCCTAACCCAGGACAACAGAACTTTCCATGAAGTCTCTTTCCAGCTAGTTTGTCCATGTTGTTTTACAGCTCTTCCTGCTTGTCTTTACATGTGTTACAAAATATTTAGTTTGATTTGTACAGTTAAARTTGTAAGTTATTTGGAGGGAATTTTCCTTGGAGAAACAGTCAATGTGTGGCTGTATTGATGAGGAGTTTCTACTCCATGTTTTGCAACTGCCTTTTGCCCAACTATATTTCACCCTCCAGCTTTTATTTCCAGGGACTGCTGGCATTGAAATTTAGAATTTTTCTAGGCAGGGGAGAGCCACCTTGGTGAGTTGTTATGTCCTTTGTTTTGTTAAGTGAAAAACAACCCTCACTTAAAATAGCTAGAACAAAACTTTTGGTTACATCGCTGATCTGCCTCTCTAAGGGTTAAATTGTAAAGCAGCAGGCTCACTCTTCAGGGAGATTTTAGGCGTTTAAGTGACAATGGGAGTCTGGACGTGCTGCTGGGATAGGAAGTTGGACAGCAAGGTTCAGCTCTTACGAGGGAGTCCCAGAGTAAGCCAAGAGGCCGGGAGGTTAAAGGGCAGTGCTCCAGCTTCCCTTTGGATTCAGAGGCTCCAAACGTGGAGGCATTCAGTGGCCGGATTCCCTCCTGACAACCAGATGAATGGCCAGTAGCCATACGCAGCTAAACTGATCCTGCTGTCACCTGGGCGTAGCTTGTCACCCATCTGCATTAGTTCCAATGGAGATAATGCTTGAAGAGCAGTTCTATTGAAGTCATAGGCAAGGGGAATTAAAGACAAAAACAATCTCTCAAATGACCACTTTGTCTCTAAATCTGATTCCCTGCATTTTGAACTGCAAGCAGAGATACATATAAAAACAGTGACGACTCAGAGCTCCAGCTCTATGGTGTCTTGAGCCATACCTGTGTGCAGTAAGCTAAGCTCTGCGCTAACTGTAGCTTCTGGGAGGCCTTGCTGGATGCAGCTTTGCTAATTTATGGCAGCGAGACTGGGAGCTAGCAAGGATCAGGAAAACTGCTGTAGCAATCATCCAGAGTAGAGAGCTTGATTATTACTATAACATTACTATAACTATGACCCAGATAGGCACTAGGCAGGATCCAGTGTGTTTCTCCTGGTTAGAATAAGAAATGAATTCTGAGTCCTGATTGATTACAAAGGTCATACGCATTTTTCTGTATACCTTTTTCGTAGTTGGCCAAAAAAAGGAGTGAAAACTTTGTTCACAGTTCCATGTGTTTTCCAATTCCTGACTTGCCCCTTTTTCTTCCCTCTTCAGAAGTATTACATTGCTTCATTGAGGTAGTTTCCGTGATATGTTGCAATCTTGCCCCCTGATCTCTGCTCTTCTTTACAGTAGTTTGTCTTAAGGGACCTCAATTTGTTCTTGCTAAGACAAAGACTTTAATCTTCCTGCCTTTCTGTTTGGTACAGAGTCTCTTCTGCTTACAAAACAATAGGACTTTAAAGTCTGTTGTGTTTGTGTTTAACTACTGTGCCCATATATTTTCCTTTTTGATTGGTTTTTCATGTTTTGAGGTAGAGCTATCTTTTCTGGGTTTTTTTTTTTTTTTT
>PTEX01000004.1:7101294-7164259 GCA_003342815.1 Eudromia elegans | reverse complement strand
TATCACTTCACTTTTTTTTTTTTTTTACTTTGTAGAGGAATGAAAGCTTTATATCTTGATCCTACATGCACTAACACTAGTGTGCTTCAAGGAAAATGTATTCAGTCTATCTTACAACAGCATTTTCATCACATCTTTTTAGCCCAGACCGAGCATCTCCTGCACTTTTTGCGCTTTGGCTTGTTTACAAAATACATGTATATAGCCCCTGTCCTAACCCTACAAGAATTATTTGAGCCGTCTTTTTCCTTTCTTTTCTTTATTAAGCCCTCCAAAAGTTCACCATGATCCTAATGGGCAAATACAAAAGTCTTAGTTTAGTTTGGGAATCTTTGAGGTGCTGGTGTGGCAGAATCTGGTTGTTTTGCACACAGCTTCCTGCAGTTCCTGTAAAGACCTATTTTCAACTGTTACCTGGTTGCACTTGCAAAAGGTGAAAGATTTATTTGAAAAGCTGTGCCACATAATAAATGCAAACTTACCAACAGATACCAATATTATGGGTTTTATCAATAACATGGGCTTTATTTTATCTTATTTTTTGGCAGGAAGTGGTGGAAAGGGAGAGACCAAAAAAAAAAAAAAAAAAAAGAAAAGAAAAAAAGCTATAAGCACTAGAGATATATATATAATGAATTCTCTAAACCAAAATACCTGAGATTTAGCTCCCTGGGTGCTGAAGCAATATATATGAGACTCGTTACCATGATTCACAAAGAGCCATCTTGCTGTTTAAGTACACTTTCAGCTACAGCAGCTGTTTTGATTCATAATCTGTGCTATAGCAAGGTTTATTTTAAAATACCAAGCAGAGGACAGGGCATTCAAACATCAATTACTTAACTGAGAGGATTCAAAAACTGAAGTGCTTGAAACTGAAATGAAACACATGGCAAATATTTTGCTTCCTGTCACACAAGGGATCCGATCCTGCAAACTATGTGAGTGCAAAGCTCCATTTCATCTACAGTCCGCAGGTGAAATGCTGACATTATTGTAATCAACCCAAATCCTTCCTTCACTTCCACGGGACTGATTTTACCCCAAGGATGTTCTCTGAGCAGGAGAGGGTAAGGCTGCAAATTTTTAAAGTTCCTGTTATTTTAAGTTGGAGTCTCCATAGGCTTGTAAAAAGAACATATTTTAATGCTTTTTTTTTCTTTTGGACATGCTGGCACTGTGACAAAGAATGTCAGACCTTGAAACTCCTGAGAGGAATGCTTGAATACTTAGATTTTTTTCTTTCAATTTAATCAAGTTAACGCATTTTACAACGTAGCTCTGAGAATTTGCATTCAGTTCTTCATGCAACTTAGTTGCAGCATTTGTATGGCAAAGTAAGACTAAAAAAAGAAATTTCCTCAGTTCCTTTTTCAAACTGATATATATTTACTAGGGAGGAAGATTCCAACCACTAACTATTAACTGTTACTCTCTCCCTGTGTTTGGTATGTCAGTGCAAGTCCTGATCTGACAACTGCAGAAAATGAGTCACACAGCAGTCCTTTTGCCATGCCTTGGATCACTCACATGTGAGGATGGCTTGGATAAATGATTYACTGGATCTGGCCCGGACGACACCTGGAATTGTCAAAGCTTTCAGACCTACAGATGGTTGAGAGGAGCTGGTAAGTGGCACTGAAATTATTTTGTTAATGGTGCCATCTCCTGGTGGCAATTTGCTAGGCTTGTCTTTGCCCCCATATCTTAGATGCATATACTTTCTATTTTAATATCATAAGACTGAAGAGAGGTAAACAAAACTGATTTAGATTGCTTTGTTTGCTAACTTTATTTTTATTACTTAATAAAGCATTTTCAAATAGGAAATCAACTCTTATTAAGCAATGCTGCAGCATTTTAGAAAATAACTTGCAGCGTGTAGACCCACTGCTTTTTTAAGAAATGCTTATTTTTTTCCTCCAGTTTGTTTTCATTTCTTGCTTTCATATTTAATGAGAAATATAAAACCAAGGAACTCAAAGATATTTCTGGATGTGCATACCTTTGCAGATCCTAAACTGTAACATTTTGGGTAAAGTGAGCTCCAGCTCAACGTGGGTTCATGAAGGCTTGACATATGAACAAAGGAATTACATCCTGAAAGAGGCTGCTGGTCTGTCTAAGTCAGTAAGAAATCTATTTGCAGATTTTGAATAGGACTAGTAGTGTTTGAATACTATATTCTGAGCATTGGAAAGCTGGACTTAGCCAAAGAATAAAGTTCTGTTGGCTGTCAAGATATCTGAGTGGACGGAGTAAAATATCCACGTGATGCACCTAGTTAATTGATATTACACCAAGGAAGAAAATGTTTCCCTGAAATTAGCTGATCATCTCTCTTATATGAAGATGATCTCTTAGTAGCTTTCTATTTTAGTGAAGGTCTGGCCTGTGGCAAAAACATTGCAAATTAATTTTCTGGACTTCTTTTTCTGTTTCTGTTCTGTCTCTGCCAGTAACTCTGTTGTTATTGTGAAATAAGTGCTTAATTAGGTTATATTCCAATTCCTTTTTCAACAGAGTGAATTTATAACCAGAGTGGCAATAGTTTGTCCTTCATAAGACTTCTGTGAAGATAAATACAGCTTCTCCTGCGGGCAGGGATGGCCGTGCATCCCATCTGCTACTGACTTTGCTGCTGGAGAGTGCATTTTGATGCAACGTTCGGTTTGCTTCCCATTGCTATACTTGGAAACTAGCAAAGAGCTTGTTCTATTCTGCATTTGAACAATGTTATCACACTCTAAAGTTTAATTGGCCAACAGTGCTGTCTTTTCCCCAGAGGGTCTCTTCTGTCTGCAGGAAAACAATTTTGTATGCTCGTTTACCACCTATGTTAATATTTTTCCATGCCCATCTTGTTACTTGGTCTCCCTAGCTAAAGCGATGAAGAGGATGTGGAGGTGATCCGGTACCAAACTGACCACTTCAGAACTGCAGCTGTTTGGCCTTGGCAAATTAAAAGGACTTGTAGCAGGAAAGTTTGGTGGAAATAGCTCCTATTAAATAAATACATAAAGAGGCCCTGCTATGGCCAGTTTTATAGAATTGAGCCAATCATATAGGAAAATGTTCCACGGAGCAACATCAGGTCTGTTCACAAGTGATGTGCATACCAGCTGAGATGGTAGTGAGGGAAGTAGGGAAAATATGTCTACATATGGTACATGTGGACTGCAGTGCTAGATACCTGGCCTGAAGCCACCTCTAAAGGCTAGAAATTTTCTTCAGAGATAGAAAATCTATTTCAAGTGAATTCAAGTTAAAATCAGCAAAGAGGGATCCATAAGGGGATACAGATACACAGGTGCAGTGCAGGTTGACCTGCACATCGAGTGCCATTCTTTACATGGCAGGATATTTATTTTGCAGCTTCTAATGGTGGACACATGAGCTACACAGTTTATGGTATCTTTCTGTTTGTTCAAAATAGAGCTGAAGGTGGGCTCTAACAACAGCATTAGGAAGACGTTAGTGTAAAGATGGGAAACAGCAGAGCAGACTGTCAACGTTTTCAGAACAAATCAATCAGGGGCCAGAGACGGAAGGTTTGAAAGCAAAACAGCATTGTGAAGAGCTTGAGGGTTATCAAAATGTATGAAAGAAGCAAGAGAGAGGGAGCCCAGCAGTAATAATGGGTTCATCCAATATTTCAGTGGTATTACATCTTACCTTTGTTTACCCTCAGAGTGCTTTATCCCAATTTAGCTGTGTTTTTAATCTTGCTTTTCTGCTGTGCTACCTGTAGTTTCAGAGCAAAATGCCGTATATCTAGATTTAAAAAATGTGGCTTTTGTGGGTATAAGAAAACCTTGCTTAGTCTTCAATGTTACACTTATGAGTGTGTTTTTTCTTTGACCAACTATTCCGAAAAACTTTCAAGGTCTTTCCTGTGTTCAACTTGTTTAAAGACTTGTATGCGAGCTAACCTTTCTACCTCAGATAGCCTCTTTGCACAATAAATTAATTAGCCATTAAATGGCTAATCATTTCAGAGAATGTTTTTGAGTTCTGGGTATTACTATTGTCTTGTTGGCTAGCGTTTTTGAGCTCAAAGTGAGGCATTCTTTCCAGCAGTGCTCTGTGCAGCATGATTGTCTGGGCTTGGCTGTCTATAAGGAGTTTGGCAGCAGTGCACTGTGAACTCTGCGGCGGAGACGCTGCCAGAAGTAGTGTATTGATTCCTAGCTGTTGGGCATCTGCTTCTATATTTAAAAGGAAGTTATTGCTTTGTTATGGAAATTGAAGGCAGAGGGGAACCTTATTGTTCTAAAACACAGAATAATTAGCAGCAGCAGTGAAAACTGTGAAACAAATTCTAAAATCAGACCGCAGGAGTCTTGGCGATCTGTCTTGTCACGAATGATTGCATTGTCAAATAAAAAATGCCATCGGAACCGGCATATTACATATTTAGCATATGCCTTTTGGTAAGTGGCTTTGAAAAAGCAGAGGGAACACTGACTAATCTTGAGGCAAGCCTGAGGCATTATTATTCGTCTCTGTTAACACGTTAATGCATATATCTAAGATGGCCAGTAGGTGGCAAGGTACACAAATACACACAACTCTTGCTTCTGTAACCAAAAGGCTACGAACTGTGTGAGAGCTACGTAGCAGGAAGCCTCAAATGCCTGTAAGAACAAAAGCCCTATCTCTATTGAGAGATGTCCTATAGAAATTCAGCATTTCAATTTTCCGTAAGGATGATTCCTTATTGAATATTACAGTTTATAATAAAGTCTGCATTGAATTGGAAATCAGAAGTTCTTAATAAGTATCCTCTACAAAAGCAGAAGTATGAAAAGAAATGGGGAGAGGAGTAAAATCAGACAGCCCCTTATTTCACAGTTGTCATGCAAATCAGACAGCACAAGGTCTAGTTATTGGATTGCTCAGAGAATTGGCAATACCCTGACATTTTTGTCTTTGATCACTGGTTTGAGTCCAATCTAGGATGGTAGTAGTTACTAGCTTGGCTCTAGCTTTGGTGGTTTCAGGCCAATGAACAATTATCCACATCATAAAATGATGACAGCTAGTTGGCAAAGTGATTTGAAAAGGGAGACTAAGGCCTCTCTTTGAGCAGTGAGGTTGTACTACTTATAAAGATTATAATTAAACTGCATAATTGCTATAAATTGGATCCAGTTATCCTATATGGGAAGGCATMAAACTCTATAAAACATGATGAGCTTTTATCCCCATATTACTCTGTGTATTCTAGAGTCTGTTCTGATATTTTTTTTGTGCTTAGAAGTTAAACCTTAGGTAACAAAAGAGCACAAATATTGAGAGAGGATTGAAGTAGTAAATCACATGGAAATTAATAATTGTCATCCTTAAGGCCACAAGTACATAAATAAGTTTAAGAAAAGAGAAAACAGCTAATGGAAGGGAGCATTTGGATTGTGCACCCCGCAGTAGGATCATGATCTAAAATACTTGGGATAGTTATTAAACATCAATGATACTACAGTATATCTGTTACTAGTCCGGTGCCTTCTGCAGCTCCAGGTCTTCCTATTCTGTCATCTCTTTCCTCACAGCCAAAGGACATTGTATTCCTGGCCTCTCTGCCATCACAGKGAGAGAGCCTATAGCTGCCTTCTTCCTTCTGTCTAAGAGCTGCCTGGGTCCCCTTTCAAGCAAACACAAATAGAAGATCTGAAGTATCTGCATCTGGAATCCAATGAGGTTTATGAGAGGCAAATGTGAACATTTGGTGAATGTGGTGGATGCAAGGAGTAGAAAAGGTGTGAAAGTTCCTGCAGCTTTTAGAAGAAGGATGTGAAGTGTCCCCTTACACCAGGCGGTGCTGCTTGAACTTCCAGGTACTTCCAGGGAGAGGGAAGATCAGACTGGCTAGAAAACAGTAAACAGGAGGAATGAGAGCTCTAGTGCCATGACYGACAGCTCTAACCCCTTGATCAAATGAGTAAATTACAGTCACACCTTGTTTTCTTCTGTACTGCTAAGAAAGATGTAGATTTTATCACCCATCAGTGACAAGCTGGTCTGTGTGTGCAGCTTCATTCCATTGAACTGCAAAATGGATTTCTGCATGCTGACTGAGAGGTGCTTCGCATTTTGCATAGTATGAGGAGATCTATGATTCTATGATCCACAGGCGCACTTTCAGTTCATGTGCCATGAAACTGTGTCCTTCTATATTTTGCGATGGTTCTTTTCTACCCACAAGCTAACAGTACAGTGCAAAATGAAGACTGAAACTCCTGGGTGTGCTGTGACTAGCTGGTGTCCATCTGTGCACTCCAAGGGCTGTGCCTTTGCTCAGCAGCGATCGTGGGAACACTGTCGTCTGTGTGGCAATTGTGACTGTAGCAGCCGGAGGTCAGAAAAATCTGGTCCTTAAGTGCTGGACATTTTGCTTGTGTTTGCTTGTGRAAACATTTCTTTGTAAATGGGTTATAATTCCTCACTTTCTGCACACAGTATAATTGGCATCTTCTGCAGAACATCTCGTCAAAGGCAGCACATTCTTTGGGTGCATCCAAGTTGATTTGCAAGGGTGAGAAAAGATCACCCATATCCCTGCCTTTTCTTGTTTTGAGATCCTGATTCCTGCCTCTCTGTTCCCAAGTCATTCATTTACTTTCTTTKTCAGTTTGCCATCTACAAATAGAGTTAAATATAGAAACATAATGAGGGGCTGACTTAGAATATTGTACATTCCTGCATATTCTTGAATGTTGCATTTTCCAAGTCTCATTAATTCTGTAAGAAAACTGAGATATAAGTCAGGGTAATGTTTGGCTGTGAAGGTGCTCTTGTACCATGGAACAGTTTTTTAGGCTCTTTTTATATGACCTTGTTTTAAGCAAGCCAGTTCACTTACCTAAACCTAGGTCCCTGTAGGTGTGAAGCAGAAACAGTGATAATAGTCTAGATTCTCACAGAGAGGTGGCGAATATTTTTACRTTTTTAGAGGAGTTCAAAGGACTACCCAGCCTAGTAGTGGCAGAAAAGGAAGCAGCATTCAGGAAAGCCAACAGTTCTGCTGTGTGCTCTTTTCATTTGCTGTGTATCCATTGATCACTCTATCCTTACAAGCTTCTAAGTTTCCTGAAATGTTGTGACCTTGAAAATCTGTAGTCCGTGATTTTTTTCCTTTATGTTTTATTGTGTTCTGATAATAAAAAGGGATATTTGAGTTTTAAAATTATAACTTTTTTGATGGTGCTTTGATTATTTAATAAGAACTCTTCCAATGTTCCATTAATGCATATGCATACACATCCATATGCATATTAAGGAGTGGGACTATTTTCAGGCTACAGTGAGTATGAGGAAGACACCTCAGAGCAGCCCCTTCCCTGCAACTTTGATGTGCAAAGCTTCCCGTTAGAATTACAGTAAAATTGAGCTTAGGAAGATCAAGTGCTCCTTGTAACAGCTCCTTATTTTCTTAAGAAAGTTTGCAGTCATTATGTTCTCCTGGTTGTTCTAGTTCTCATTTTGCCAGTTACTGCTCTTCCAGTCCTGGATCATGAGCCAAACGCTTGYGCTAACCTTTCACCACCTCTGCAAAGAATTTACTTGACTATGAGTGCGTTTTACATACTTCTGTTTGACAGATTACAGAAAAATGCCTGTGGATATACCATACATTTTACATAAGCGTAGGGTTTTAACCACCCTTTTGAATAACTGTTTTTATGAAGACACTCATTCCTAACAGCTGTGGTGATCATCTCTAGCGAGCCAATGCAGGGGCATGGTGCCATGATCAGGGCTGGAATTTGGTCAGTCCTTTGTTACTCGCTAGTGACTTTGTGTGCTATTTCAAAGGAAATTTGGGTGCCTGAGACTCCTAGAAACTCCCAGAGATCCAGGCTTGCAAGCTCCTAGTTCACTTTTGAAAATTCAATTAAGGACCCTGACACATGACTGCTGGCAAATCTAGCGACATGTAATTTAATATGTCACCACCCTCCTTCTCCATCCTGCCCCCTTTTCCAAGTGTTGCAGCTCGTGTGGCAGAGTTGGCAGAACAGAGCATCACAGCTCTAATTCACAGTCAGGCAAATTAGCTTAAACTTTTGATGAATATAAGAACTGTGCTAAGAAGCTTTTGACTGTGAGCTGGAAAACATGAAACTTTGTATTTTCACTCTGTTACGAGACTGATAACAAACAGCTGGGGGCTAAGACAGTATCATCTTRAACTGCTGCAGCTGTTTACTTAATAAATGTAACCCAGATCCCTTAAGTTGTTTTTCTTAAGAATGTGTCAGTGCACTTTCCACTTATTAAATTTAGTGACCTAACTGCTCAAAATCAACTCCTGCTTTTGAATGCCCAAGCCAAAAGCAGAACCAAACTGAACTACTTGCATTTTAAAGAGAAAGTACTAGGACTATCTGAAAAATCAGTGCCCATTAAAGTGTAAGAGGTCATCACCTCTAAGTCACTAGTTAAACTGGAAACTATTTAAACTGTATTTGGCAAATACATTATAAATTCATAGTGGAAAATTGTAATTTGTCTGCCTAGAAATATGTTTTCAGAATCTGCCAATTTTGTCAACCTTTTGGCACCACACACCTGCATGCAGATTTCGGTATTTGCCTTAAAGGCACGTTTTCATCCTGCCTCTTTCCCTAGTAGCTGTGCTTGCTGGCGTTGTGCCTGGCAGGCTTTTGCAGTATGGGGCCCCAGGGCTTCCAGGTTCTCAGCCACAGAGCTTGGAGCCCTAATGTATAGGACTTCAGAGCTTGGATTCCCAAGTAAAACATTTCATTTCCTGGCACACTTCAAAATAGCAACTTTCAGTTTGAAACGTAAGTAGATTTTTCTTAAATTATTATTTGTAAACAGTTGATGTTCAAGTTGGTAGACTTGCCCAGGAAGGTATCAGAATAGTTTACACTTCCGTATGTTCCCTGTTCTTGTGCTGAGCTAAGCAAAGATTCAGTACAGAGAGCAGATCTCGCAGGCTTTTACATGTCTGATTACAGCATGTTATTCACCCACTCCAGTGCCTAGGAATGAGTGAGCTGAGCAAAGAGCAAGGAAATTKCTTTTTTAATCTCTCTAATAAACAAGCCGTTGTTGACACAAAAAAATGAGATGAATGTTGTCTGGTTATGAAGTTTAGGGTTTATAATTTTCTAACCACTGAAGCAATGAGATATGAGGAAAGCTTTTGGCTAATGAAGTGTAGAGGGAAAGGAGGAGGGGAGAAGAAAAGAGAGCAAAACATCCCACTAGTTCCAAGAGGCTCCTGCTACATCTCAGAACAGGATATTTGATTCAATACAACAGGAGACAGAAGCCATAAACAAGAAGTTAATTCTCTCCTCCTGCAATATGAAGGGAGGGATGGATGGATGGTTGGAAGTGTTAAGCTGATAATCAGTTAGCTGAGTTGTAGTAAGTGAGTAGGTACKCTTGCCTTATCTGTTAAGCTAGCTGTTCTAGACAGCTGATATAGAGAGGGTCTGAAAGATACTGGTAGAACTATGAATCACTTCACTGTGCCCCACACTTCTACAGGTGTATGATCATGCATATAGGTGTGCTTTATGTGCATATGATATGCAGTAGCACAGCAGAAAAGGAAATACCATCAGCTGATCCTCAGGTTGATATTTATGCAGTGTACCCATCCTGGTGTTTTGCTTCCATGATGCATGAACAGGAAATRTTGGTTTAATGGAAAATCTAAAAGGCTTGGAAACATTAGTATGGAGCAGCCTGCCATTTCTTTTCCCTGAGCAAGACAAGAAGAGGGGAAAAATCACTTAGGACATCGCAAACCCAGATTTGCTTCAGTACTTCAGATTTGTACTTTGATGCTGATATATCTGGAACAGCAACTTTCCATTTAGGCTTTGAGTTAGGAATCAGTGAATTCATCTGTCTGGCTGAACTGCAAACAGTTCAAATTTCAGTGCAACACTTTTGAACAGCAGCAGGGAAAAAAATTATATTGGCAAATGTCAGATTCTTTTATGAAAAGCAAGAAATATTTGGACAATAAGTTCCTTAAAATTTTTGGTAAGCTTCATCCCTCAAAAAAGGAGAAGGTGTAAATCATCATATGGCCCTTAAGATAAAGTATGAGTTCCTTTGGAATCTTGCTTAGTAGCTAGTCTGAAAGTGTCTGGAGAGGAGAATTTGTTTATGTTCTTGGTTGGCTTTGCTCTATTGGCAAATAGTTTATCATAAACACTACATGAGACAAAATGTGTACTTAGCCATACAGACTGTAATTAGCAAACTCTTGTGTATGCTAAGCGCTGTTATGGCAGAAGTCAGCAGAGGATGGTCTTTAGTGTAAGTCTATGGAAAGTTGTGTTGTGCTTGGTTTTGTCACCCAAACCTTAGGAAAGCTGTTTCAAGATGCAAARTAGTTGGCTTTCTGTTTTAATTTCCTGATTAAGGTCAGTGCTGGAGAGCAGCGCATCAGTACTCTGCTCCRCGTTTTGGAGAATTTGTGTTCCTCAAGGCTAACCCTGCTCAGGGGCTGCTCTGCTCTCTGCAAATAGACATAAGCCACACAAAAAAGATCCTGAGTCACCCGAACTGATTTTCCTGAGACCAGGGGCCTAACTCCGGGACTCAGAATAATGAGACAACAAAATAAGTCAATTTTGTGATATCAGCGTTTGACCAAAGTCTATACAAGTCTGACAATTTTTCCTCTACTTCCTTTAAGGAAAGTTAATTTGTGTGCCTTGACTCTCACAGTTTTAACAGAGTTCTGTATAATCATTATCGTAAGCATTATCATAATCATGAATCCATGGCATTATCTTTAATAGGCATGCTTTTAAATATACATACATATAGCTTTAACTGACAGAAATTTGAACATCAGTCTATTTTTAAATTTAAGTTTATTTTATTTTTTTATTGGGTGTGGCTGAATAGAGAAAAGAATTGAGCAACGATGCGTGATATTTCAAAATCAACATCTATATATTGGTTTAATTTAAGCAGGTTATTTYGATTCTGGCTGGGAGGATATTTTGTCATTTTCTGGGTAATTTTTCCACGGTGGTTGAGGTGAATCAACTACAGATGTTTAGTACCAAATTAATAATAGCACACCTCGTTATGCAGAAGACAGACTGAAATAGAACCAAAAATATCCATCTATATGTTGTTGTTGTTGTGTGCCTCCTTTATAATTGTGTTTTAAGGGCTGGCCAAGAACAGAGGATGGCATTGGTCAGGCTGGTGAGTGGCCTCCTCGGTGGCTGTGGGCTCTGAAGGGCAGTGTCACCTGGCATATGGACGTGATGTAGCCTTGCATAATGCCATGCAGAAGTGCAGAGCTGGCCAGCTCTGACACCTGCATAATGTTGCAAAGCCAGAAGTTTCCAAAACTACCTTCTGAAATTATCTTAAGGGGGAAGTCTGTGGTTGGGGTTGAGGTGAGGGGATGATTAAACTAGAAAAGACCACAAACCTGCACCAGCAAACYTGCACCTACAGGTTTTCTTCCACTTATAGAGCTTTTGTTTCCATTGAGGCATAGCTGCAGGTTTTAGCGGTTGAGATCTCTAAAAGAGCTGGACTTGGAAGCCAGGGCTCTGGCTTCCTAAGTTTTTTTTTTTTTTTTTTTTCCCTTCTTCAGTAAAATAGAAAGCATATGGCCTACGCAGGCAAAACGACTAGCTGCTGGAAAGGAAGATTGAACAAAATAAGGAACATGCAGGCAGTGGCAGTCTTAGAAAGCAGACTGATGTTGGGATGGATGTTTAAGCACTAGCTGCCATTCTGTATGGTTCTGTAAAATGATGTTCTACCTCTGCTGCATCCTCATAAACAGAAAATAAGAGTCCAGGATATCAGCAAAGGGGAGAAAAAAAACACCAAAAATTTAGTGCTGTAAGGAAGCCCTGACTGAAAAAATAGACATTACAGCATGGCAGAAAATTCAGTGTGATTGAATACTGTTATATTGGCCTTATTTCAAAGCACGTTACAAGGCCAGTGTTTTTAGAGAGCTTCTTTGAGGGTCCTGTTGAAGTGCAAAAATGGTTTCTGAGCTGGGGCAACATCCTCCTTTTCTGGTAATGAGCGTAGGGGAAAAGGGAGTGAGGAGGCAGAGATTTATAGGCATTTTTCATAAGACTTAATTTTCTATGATATGTAATTCCTGCTTGCATAGAGGTACTATTTCTTCATTTCATCTGTAGTACATTTTATCTGTGCGCTAGAGATCCAAAATATGTAGGAAAAGTTCTACTGCCTTTGGTTATATTATGTATCTGGCATACAGTTCCCTTTGGACAAAGCTCTTCTTGGACTGAAGTATGGATTTCTCTGAAGAAATGCAAGGTACCAATTCTAACATAAAGCCAGGATTTGATTGGTGGAAGTTCATAATATTTGGCTTTTAGCTCTAATATTAGCTCTGATCCTTGTATCACTTAGGTCTGGCCTTTTGGCCCCTCTTTTTCCCCTCACCCCCACCCCCTCATGTTTCTCTTCTACGCCTCTCTCTTCCCTAGCTGCTTATCAGATGGTGTTTCAGAGATGCCCTGTGGCATAGAGTCCTCTTCACCTTGTCAGTGAGTTATTGTGGCGTCTGATTTGAAGTACAGCCTGAATCTCTGTCACAGTTGAAGCTAAAAGGGTTAGAGCTGGGACACCTACTAATTATTAGAAATGGCAATTAAATTTTGAAAGTTCTGAGGGGAAAGATGGAGAGGAAGCCATACTACCTTGTCAGTTCCAAAGATACAAAAACAGTCCAAAGGCGTTCTTCAAAAATGTGATTTKCAGGTACATGTGTTAGCCGGTAACGTTTTCCAACCTAGTTCCACGCAGGCTTCCTGATGATGAACTTTCCCCAGCTCCTTCTGATCCCATTCTAGGGATATTTTAAACAGAAAGATAGACTCAATCAACCTATTTTAATAAGACTTTTATTGAAAACATACACAAAGGCAACATGTTATTTAGCTTTGGAATGTACATATTAGAGAATATTCATATTATAGGAGAAGTTTTAAGAAAAAGAGAAATACAACTGACATGCTGCAGTTTACATTACTAAGGCATTTAGGCTTAAGAACAAGTTGTACTGTGTGTGTCTATGTGTATGCAGGTGTATATAACCATACATAAATCACATACACACAGGTTATCTGATTTGAAACTGTACAGTTGTGCTGTGCAATTTATTTTACGCTTTTTTTTGTATTTTTTCCCACACTCAATAAAGCTTTTATCCAAATGGTAGAAGTTGTTCACAGAACAGCGGTAATAATCTACTCTTCAAGAGTTTGCTTACAATTACAATACTAATGATGCACCAAAACAAAAAAACTAAACAAACAAAAAAACCCAGATCTTCATGGGAAAGTTTTCTCTTACCAAAATGAGGCTCAAGTAAGAAAAACACTAGTTTGCAAAGGCACAGTGGAGACAGGTTTTAATGCATTAAATACAACATGAATCATTCACAATAACAAGTTTAGTGTTTCTGGGAACTTTTGTAAATACAACACAGTTGGTCACACAAAAATGTTTCTGTTGATTTGTCTTGGCAACTCAGATACATCAACAGTGTAACAGCATAACAGCTTTGTTCCCATCTGACAGAAAATAATGGCAGTTCTGCAAGGCAAACGTTAAACCTGACCGTATGTATTTATTAATTCCACAGTGTTTTGACAGATTATGGAGGATGCAACTTAAAGGATGCTGACACGCTCACTGAGGGCTTTCATTTCTGTTTCCTCTAGCGTGGTGTTTTCATTATGGTTAGCACTTGGATTGATAAGGTGTGCTGGGTACTGCAATCCGTGTTCTCCCGAATACTGCTCCCATCGGGAATCATCGCTTTCATGGGTGATGTAACGTTCCCCTATTTTACATTCAAGCTCCCTTAAATCTAACCAGGTTTGATAGTCCTGAAATAAAATAACATCATTAGTTTTAACATTTCTAAAATAAATGACATCGCTTTTATTCCCAGTTATCTGAAAAGTCCTATCACCTTGGCTAGAAAGGCATGACATTTATATTCTCTAAAATGGAAAAATCATGTAATAATAAAATATGAAATTTGCCCAGAGACAGATTTTTATCTTTAGAAAGTTTTAGAAGATTGTTTGATAAATTAATTTTTTTAACTATCATTAACTATAATACAGCGATATTATAGGTTGTTTTGTAGCATGTATTGGTTGTCTATTGATTTTTATGATATCTAAATGAGGCACAGGTTGTTAAAAACTGTCTCTTGCTAGCCAGAAGAAAAAGAAAGAACATCTTTCTTGAAGCCATACATTTGTATTCCAGTAATCTGTATCAGTCAACCAGTTGCTCCATCTCGGTATGATGGTGCCAGATATGAATTCAGCTTGGGCTAGAAATAACAAAAATCTTCTTTTCCATCTTTTAGCAAGTACTGGTGTGCTCATACGGCTACACATCGAAGCTGCTTTGGATTTCTGTTTTGACAGTCAGCACTGCTGGTTCKCACATGGTTTAGCCTGTAATGCCCTGCAGCTTCGGATCTGCCTGGAGCAGATCTCAAGTATAATAATCTTTAGGTGTTCCTCCACCTGCCCTGCCCCAGTGCTATCCTTCCTCAGCCATGAGACGTCCAGCCTCCATGCTGCAGCCTTAGCCCAGCTCACCTCTCTGCTCCCCATGGGCTTAAAAAAKATATTCTGGTTACCAGGGGTGAGAGAACCAACATTTGATGAGGAAAACACTAGATGATGTCAGAAAAAGATTGTAGGAAGAAAGCAAGCCCAGTAGAAACATCCCTGGAGCAGTTTTCTAGTCCATTTCTTCTAAAAAGATATCTACAAATGCTCCCCTGCTAAAAGGAGAGAAATAAACTATATGCTTAGCTTAAAAGTTATTGGAAATATGTCTTTTTGGCAGATAACCAAGGCCAGTGATGACTGCATTTTCTATCCAACAGACTTTTTTTAAAAAAAACCACATAATATCACAAGCCATTACTACTTTTTTTTTTTAATTTTTCATTTGAGTAGGAGAAAATTGCCAAGAGTAACTGTTGGTGTTGGGCACCTGGAAAGAAAGATTATTCAGGGAGGTATTTAGACCCTGTAATAAGGAGTGGTGAAGTATGTGCAGGAAAGATGAGTGTTGAAGCTGATATTGTAACTATAAGAACATAAGAAGAGTCAATGATGAAAAKGCTGAGATGGAAACAGACATTCTTTAAGCTTAGGACTAAAAGTGGATGCACTGAGCTACCCCTTAATACCAGCCCCCCAACCTGCTCCCTCTTTCTCCCTTGAACGACCCCACTTCAGTAGTTCCTTCCAATGACTGTGAAGTGGCAGCCCATCTTAGCTGTGATAAGAAGTGAGAATCAGGGAAGATTCAGACAGTGAGAACATGTAAGTTAAATGACTGTAAAGCTTTTTTTTTTTTTTTTTTTTTTTTTTAATGAGAACGTATATACCTCAACTAGTGAGGTATAACATTTTTTCTAGGGTATTTTGAAAAGATCAGATTAGTATTGGAATCTAGTACTTAAAGTTAATCAGGACCTACAGTTAAATTGGTGAAGGAGAATGCAGTTATGTCTCTGCTTAAAGGCAAAAAGATGTTTTACATATTTTTTTGAACCTAAATAAAAGAGGAAGTAAACATGGAATTTGTAGCAATACCTGTAACCATGGATGGCTTAATGTTTTGTCCACACTGTAGCGCTTTCTCATTTTCACTTGCAACAAATTATTTATGAGATCAATAGCTGAAAAGAAAATAATATTGGAACATGTCAGTTAAGAATATATGTTTCAACCATAAGCTATGCATAGAAATACAAAATCTGCAGTCAATGCAGATGTCCCTGAGGGTGCCCATGCTCACGTGTTTTACTCAACACTGCCTGCTGGCTGTACATCCTGGACCCTTGTGGTTGTTTGCAGGC
Organism: Eudromia elegans; assembly: GCA_003342815.1. Taxonomy (NCBI): domain Eukaryota; kingdom Metazoa; phylum Chordata; class Aves; order Tinamiformes; family Tinamidae; genus Eudromia; species Eudromia elegans. The sequence goes on along the minus strand of PTEX01000004.1, from coordinate 7,148,352 downwards.
ATACAGTGAGCACTGGAGACAAATGTCACTCAGCTGACTCGCAAAGAGTAGGTGAAGACTACAGTACAGTGGCTTTCATAGAACATGGTATATATGTATATATTTCTAGGAGATCGTTAATGTCACTTTTAGATGACTGGCTGCAGCATCTTCCCAGACAGAAAAAATCAGGGTTTGTAAGGATACTTTGCAATGCTGCTCTTCCAAACTAAGATTTCGCCTCTACCTGCTACTCCGCAACCTGGTGTTTCATAATGGCTAGAGAGTGGCTTGGCTTCTTTGCAAGCTGCTGAATGGTTGTGTTTCTGCTGCAGATCAATGATTCACAGAGGTTATAGGAATGTGTACTGCAGTGCCTGAACGAGTAGGCTCACCAGTCAGTGAGCACTGCAGTTCATTGTGATCCAGTTGGAAAAATCTTTGGGATGAGATTGCTGAACTTTGAAAGTACTGGCTAAAGCCATTATACATACATATCTATCTATCTATCTATGGTTAAAATGAAAGGTTAAAGTCTAGTCTAGGTGGTGCTTAACGTTCGTCATGTGCTCTGGAGAAGCTTGTTATATAATAAGTGAGAGGTCACAAGAAATCACAGTATCGCTGCAACTGCCATTCCACCATAATATGCCTTAGCTTGTATAATGTTCCAAGTGTGATGTTTTATAGCTCTGCTGCTTTCTCTGTATCGTGGTGACTGGAAAASACTGTCTTGCAGGAAGCAGGATGGAACATGGAAGCAGGGGATATTGTGCATGGGATCATTGAGGAAAACTGGTTCTGGCTTCTGCAAGATTGACATTGTTCATAATGATTACTTATCTAGTGATAATAAACAGTAACTCCATCAGGCAGGAGGAGGAGGTTGTTTAAACTGGGAAATCTAAGATGTTTCAATTTATGCAGCAAGATGGAAAAGCTTTTATCTTTTTTCTTAACAACCTTCTCACCTTCCACCCTCATTTGCTGAATACTCTTTTTTGTCTGTGTTCCTGTTCTGGGGGTAGCTTGCTTGTACTGCCTAAGAGCCTTGATATGCCAGTTCCTGCAGCTGGTGTGGAGGCAACCAGACAGTGGTCTGGGTGTAGCCCTGGCTATAGCTCTCAGTACAACATCCAGGAAAATGGGAATGTACGTGGCAGTCTGTCAGGCCGTCTGCAGTAAGCCTCACAGACAAAACTATCCTTAGCAATAATGGACTATCATTAAAGTACCCCTGAGTTCCTGAACTTTATCTTGGAAAACAAAGCCACTGTGGAAATCAGATAAAACAGATCTCGGGATTGGCAGAGGTTCTGAAATATGCTTTTTTTTTTTTTTCTGGAGTAGATGGCTGTAATCTCAGTTTCTCTGTTGCAGACAAATAGACTTTTAGCCACTGGTTCTTTTGGCATAAGGTATAATTCATGCTAAATTCTCTAGCTCATGTCTATTTTGTTTGTGCTCAAAACCAAAAGTGGATATGGGATCATAGCATCATGGATAGATGACAGCATGCCAAAAGCTCATTGATTTCTCAAAACAGCAAGGTTCATGCCTCTTGCCCCCTTGGGGGCCCCCCACTTCCCTTTAATGATAAAGGAAAATTTTGAGCTGTAAGCTGCAAGGAAGGGGTAGAAAAGCTAGTCAGTCATATTCCATAGTTCCAATTCATGGGTGATGGTTTCTATCTTGTCTTGTATTCAGAGTTTAAATGGCCAACTGGATTGTAACATTGCTGTGATGAAATTTGGAAAGCCATGCCCCTTCTTCAATTTAGGTCTTGTGATAGCATTACTTCTGACACAACATGGACTAAAGTAATGGTGTGGGTTTTTTTTTTTTATATTATTTGATGCTTGAAAGAGGAGAACATGTTCCTTATCCGTGTTAGTAAGCCTAGGAATTGGCCAGTAGCAGCKCATCCTGCAACATTCCCACCCTACCCTTTAACTCTGCATAAATTATGGCAAGACTTTAGTCTGTCTTTTCAGCCACTGCTGAATGTGATTTTAATAGAGATTGCAATAAGTCTAGTGCCTTCTCTTTTATAAGAGATCATTGCTCCTCAATTTCTATGAATCTTCATTTGGCAAGTGTGTCAAGGACTTGATGAAGAGTTGATTGTACTGGGAATAGATTTTTAGTGGACAATTGTCCTGATATAAATATGCATTGCCCGAGATTTGCCTCTGCTACTGCCAAGCTCCTATGATAAATTCTTGCTGCCACAGTCTCCAAAAGACAGAATATGGTATTCATTGTATTTCTATTATGCATCTGAAGAACTGTCCAACACACTGGAAGCAGATACAGCCATGTGCCCGTGTTTGAGAAGTGAGGAAGTATTGCAGGGCATGCTGTAATGCTTTGATGGAGCATTGTGACTTTTGGGCAGAAAGGTGTTGGGTCAAGGAGTAACTTGTGAGGGGATCACAAYGCACTTCTGAACTTTGTAGCAAATTGTAGCATGCTAATATATATTTTCTTATTGCAGATATCRCCTCTTTTCAAAAGTTTTACAGGCTGTGGCCTGTGCTTTGTATACTTTGTAAGAGATGTTATCCTTAGTAAATATAGAGAGTTCCTAAAGAGTCATGAAAATCATTTGCCGTCAAGATGAATGCCAAGATGATGCCTAAGCTTTAAAAATGGGCAAGAGAGGCCTGTAAGAGGCATACCACAGTGCTTCAGGAACTCCCTCTCCRTGCATACAAGTCATAGTTCACAGAGCCATTTGCCTCCTTCCAGCCTTGTACCCTCAAGGTACATGCAACCATTCAAGCTAGGCAAAATCCCCTTCTTAAGCATAAAAGTTTCAAATATCATTTAGAAGTCAAGATCCAAGTGATATTTACTGAGAACATGAGTGTTATGTAATAGAAAGCAGAATCAGGGGAGTTCAATACGTAGAAGCTGAGCAGCTGAAACTGAAGGATTAAAGGATTTTCTTAGGAATCTAAGATATTCTATTAATGAGAAATTTTGGAACTTAATAAAGAGGTTCAGACACTAATAGGSTCCATGAGATCATTTCAAGGAAATGAGAAAAGATCCTGGCTGTTCTGTCTTTTCTATGTTACCAASTTCTGTGAGTTGCACACTTCGTTAAGGAGCACTGACTAGGCAACGCTTCCTCCTGACTGCTGGTCATTTAGATAAATGATCATTGAGATCCTTGAGATCTCCCAGGGGTTGCATTCAAATGCAACCTTAAAAAGCCATACAGAGCCTTTATTTTAAGAAAGAATGCTTTTTATTTGCATTTTACTAGAATGAACCTCCTGACTTAGGAGGTTCATATTTCTAACCTGTGTAATGGCATTTTATTATGACAATTGTATTAAAGACAGTAACAATCTACACACATAAACAGATTAACACATGACAATTACAATCTTTATATGAACGACCAGTTTAGATCAATTAGAATGTAACCTACACATTAACACAGAGGTATGCAAAAACTATTATGGACTACTTCATTTAGTCCTAACAAATAAGCTTTAGCCTTTCATAGGCTATAAAGAAGAAATCACCCTAAGAATATTAATAAGTGCTAAATTAACAATTCATACTTAGTCTGTAACTTTTAGAAAACAACTGTAATATCACATACTCTTCAAGCTGTCATTAACTGATGCTGTCAATGTAAAACTTAGGTCCTAGATTCCTTCAAATACAGCTCTGTTGGTCAGTGGTATGACTTCTACATACATATATCCCTATTCCTGGGCAAAACAGTTTTGTTCACAGAAGCTCTGGTGTACAAGCAGTGAGTCTGGTAAATAATAATGTTTGGCTGGCAGAGCTTATTTGAGCTTATTATTAAATGGAGTCAGCTTTAGCTATCAAAATAAATCTTTGGCAAGTAGAAGCAGCAACTCTACAAGAGAGGTTTTCTAATACTGTTTCATACAAGCAAACATGTCTAACTATGGCCAAGACCTTAGTTTAAGCAGCTTGTTAAAGATTTACTGAGATGGAGAGCATCTCTGAGCTCTAATATGCACTTGACCTCCCTGTACCTAAGGGTCACTCAGGTGAMTTTCTCATTAATGCATGAAACCATTTCTATTCACATTATGCTGAAACAAGTCTATAAAAATACTAGCTTGAAAGCAGCTGCACTGTTTATTCCTGACACTGTAACAAGCACACCATGATCAAATTTAACACATAGAAGAAATTGCCTAGTTGCCTACCAAATTACATCATATAGTTTAACACAGTAGCAGAAATAACTCTGTTGGTAGCTGATGCAGAAAAAAATCAACAAAAAATTATGCCAACAATGATTTATGAAAATTCCATGAAAGAAAGAAACATATACTGAATATGCTAAAGCATGATATATAAGYGTTACATAGACWGAAGCAGCTCAGAATTGCCACATATGCTCAGCTTTTGGGAGTATGACACAGAGAGAGACAGCGTGTRGCAAAAAGAGGCCCGGAAAGTGCAGCTGTTTGCTTACAAAAATTGTTTGGTGAATTTTACAGGAGACTTGCTCAGTTTTGGCTTAAACTATAAAGACAAGGAACTGATGAAGTGAGATAAGGGGCTTTATAGCTGAGGTCTAAGCTATGTGATGTTTGTGTAGCATTCTGAACGGAACAGTAGGGAATAATCAAATTGTCAGTGCTACAGAGGTTGAGAAGTCTTAGTTTTCATAGGTTAACCTTTTAATGGGAGGAGAGAACAGAAAAAGCATTATACTAAAACATCATGCCAGAATGCCTCAGCAGAGGGAGATAAAGAAATTAGAATTTGGTCCAAATACTAAGATTGCAGACAGAGACATTATGGAGAGAAAAGAGTCAAAGGCAAAGACTAGGCCACATTTGAGTGACAGAAGCCAGTACTGTTCATAGKCACTGGAAGAAGTTAGACATTCATACATATCATCAGCATATGGATGCTGCCTTCTTTCTTGAGTTGTGATTGTAGATCAGTTTCATTTAAAACACTGCTAGAAAATGCTAATCTGACAATTGTAGTGCATATATTAAAAAGTAGTTTTTAAGAAAAACAACTAAAACATTGCTATATGCATGGCAGAACTTTCCTGCAAAGTGATTTTTCTTCCTTGTGTTTTTGCTCTGAGATCTTTAAATTTAGGAAATGTACTTTTTATATAACCGAGACACTTAAACTCTTGTAGCTCATGAAATTTTACTAAAATCAAAATCATAAACACAAATCATTCATTCTAATTTGTGTACAATGTGTTAAATCCAACAAAAAAACATTCTTTTTATAGAAAGAAACAGTTTTTAATTTCCTCTCTGATTACAAGAAAAATATAAGCAAATAGAACAATCTAAGCAAGTGTGGCAGTTAGTTTAGCTATTCTAGAACATTTCAGATGAGTAATATTCTGGAGAGAGCACCCAAACCACCCAAATACAAGTTTCATGTATCTTTTGGCTCTTTGAACCACAGTAATAATCATAAGTAGTAAACAAAAGCTCTGAACACTGCTGTACTTTCCTCAGCGATGACTTTTGCAATAGGCATGCCCAAATTCCTACCACTGCGCTCATTAGCTCTTCTTTGACCAGTAATGTGCCCTTTAACAAAGGAAAATTCCTGTGTCACAGATATTGGCAATGCACTTGCTGACGGTTGTTTCCCTTATTCTAAATTGAAAATGGCATAACAAGTTAAATATCCCTAAACTTTTGAAGCCCTTGTGTGTTTACTGAAAGCACCTACTGAGAATTTCTAGCAAAGTGACTATTTTATCAAGTAGCTAGCTTAGATGTAGTAGCCCTGTTCAGGATCCTAGCCCTTTACAGTTCCAAAGTAAAACCCTTGTCTCTTGTTTCTTATCTGCTATCAATTGCTCTGAGCAAGCAGGATTATTGATACATATRGTAATAGGTCTGAATAAATATCAGTATTATTTTTTTCTGATTAACTTCAAATGTAATTTCTCTCTATTCTGTAATAGTGCTTCTAGGATTACCATATTATGAACATTCATAGTAACCAATACTAGTGTATTTTAGTGGTAAAAAGAAGACAGTGATGTCTATTGAATCATAATGCTCAGAGAATCTGAGCACGTTTATTGGCACACATAAATCAGAATTAATATTAATTCTTATAGATGGTAGCCAAGCTCTCTGATTTCTCAGTTTCTGCTTGCCATTACTGAGACACGTAAACAATATTTTGGATATAGTTATCACTTTTTATTTAAATCTAGCCATAATGTACCTTTTAGAGGATCTATTGCTAAAGAATGCTTGGGCATATGGGGAAAATATGGTTAGTAAAGGAGAGAAAAAAAGAATTTTTGCATTAGTTTTATTTATTGTAAACTTTTGACAAAATTTTTCAAATTCACACAGCACCATATTTTAGAATTTTTTTTTTTTGCCTTGCATTGAAAATGTTTCTTATTTTGCATTTCCATCATCTGTGACARGGACACTTGTCTAATCAATTCTGGTTTCAATTTTCTTAAGTTGCAGTAGTACAGCAATATTTGAGTTGCAGACTTCTGTGAGGAATGTAGCTGTTTATGTAGCTGTGTATTTTGAGTTTCTGTTAAATATTATATTAATATTTACAGTTATATTAAATATTTGCACTAATTTTGCAAATTAGAYGTAGATCTAACTACTGAAACTTTTTTTTTTTCTCCTTACAAGTAAAAAACTTCAATAGCTTTCTTTGAATTTTAAACTCATGAATATTGCCTCTTAAAAAAAAATCTCTCTCTGGGGTTGATCATTATTTGTTTATGAAGATCTTGCTTGATTATACTGCATTATCACATTCCATCACACATTCCAGTCCTCTGGAATGGAAGTACTAGCTCATGATAATGTCCTGTTGGGAGAATTATTTCTGTAGTAAGAATGCAAATGTATTGCACTCTGTAGAAATTATATTCTGACTCTTTGTAGGTAAATTTTAACATATTAATTTGTTAAAGCATGTTCTTCYGTTCTTCTTTATGCCTGCAGCCTCATCCATTGACTCTTAATGAAGGCTGTGACTCTAGAAGGGATAGATAACACCCTGGCAGATGAGTTTTCTATAGGTGCTCTACTGAATCTTCACAGCTGAATGTAGACATTGATCTTCTGTCTACCGTAGTAGAAGCTTGTGAAAGACAATTTCCTGCAGCTTCTTTTGTATTGATTACCATTTGTATGGATTACCATRTAAAGCATTGTGGACAACTGATCCTGTAGGTTTATATAGCAAAAGTATAGGGAGGTTCATGAGGTTTTTGGTGTCTGTTTCTGTAGAATTATATCTTTTAAATTATTTCTAACAAATTATATTGAACTTTGCCAGCTACCAAGATWAAAGTACCAGACAAAGTACTCAAAGCATTTGTCAACTGAAAATATCACAGGACTGTATTAAAGTGAACAGCAGGCACACTCTTTTAATCTACTATTATCATCTTTTGCCTAGCTAAACTGGTCTGCTGTAAATATACTGTAAATAACAGAAATCATAAAAATATAAATTTTTATACATATCAAATTGAATTAAAATATTAGAAGAAAAGAAAGAAGCTACTATTTATAATGATTTCTCTGTTTTAAGAGTTATAAAGCAACCTTGTAAAATGTTAAGGAAATATGGAAAACATTAAAAAGAAAATCAAGTTGTCTGAAAATGTTTGAATCTGATTCTGGTGAAATGTGTACTAACATAATTTTAAAATGCCCTATTTAATAATTGTGTCTAGTAAAGAACAGAACTTGGTTATTATCTTTAAAGATCTTCATAGTGAATTATTCACACTGATCTTTCATTATCAACGTTCTCTGATACTACTGATCAGAATGCTAGGTTCAGAAATCTCACTGCTTCTCTCTGTCTTCAATCCCCTCCCACAAAGTCCATTCTATAGCACTTTCTCTCACTGTTCTTGAGACATCATCTTGTTCATTTATAGTATCATTTGTAGTATCATTTATATTGCTGAAAGAAGTAGAAATGTGAAAAAAGAGAGTAAAAATACTTGGCTGAAAGAAGAGGTATGGAACTAAATATATACAAGGACAGTTGCACTTGCAGCACCTCCTAGAGAGATGCTAGGCTAGGAGATGTTGCTAAATGTATATACAGCCTCTGMAAGGAGATGTCTAAAGCTGTTAATACAGAACACAAATTTATTATTAAAATATCTTGAAATTTCAAGTCTTTTCTTCACTGATATCTACCGGAAAACTTAATTACCAAAGCAAATACAGCTATCCTTTTGTAGCACATATAGAAAAAGCAGCCACAAACAGATTTTACCTTCAGGAGAAATTTCCTTCCATGGATTTGGTGGATACATGAAGGCAGCATTCTGGATTTGGTCATGTATATCTTCATCTTCATTGAATGGAAAGGTACCACTGAGGCTTACGTAAATGATGACACCCACAGACCACATGTCCAGAGATCTGTTATAGCCTTTGTTTCTCAGTACTTCTGGAGCAAGGTAGGCTGGTGTTCCTACAACTGAACGCCTGAAGGATTTCTCTCCAATGATTCGAGCAAAGCCGAAATCACAGAGCTTTACCTGTTTAAAGCAAAGGTAATTCAGGTATTTTTATTGTCAGATACATGGTTACATAGGTAAATTACATAGGTAATTTACTGATGATTTAATTGAGAAATCCATCTCTATTGTTTCTTCATGTGCATTTCTCTTTTATTATTGTTTTAACTCTTTGAGTAGAGCTTCATGATTCCAATGAATAGTTAGACAAGATTACACAAGTCTATTCCATTTTCTGTATTTCTTCATTCCATAAATAAGCTATCCAAGACATCTTAGGTCCCTTCCAAAACTGCATTCCTTTGATTCTAACAGCTTAGCCTGCTGCTGCAAGTAACAGTACAAATTAACAACACTTATTAATAACATTCATAGCATAAAAACATGGCAAATCAAAATTGAAATTTCTGCCTATTTTTTCTTATATTAAGCAAAAGGATAAAATTTATTCTTGAACTGCCACTTCGAGATACAGTTAGACCCTCACTCTTTACAAAATTCTTTGCTTTTTCCAGAGTGTCAGATTTAGCTGTTAAAAAATTCTCACTTCAGATTTCACTGCAGCTCCTTCCTTTTTAGTTATTGGATACTATTTAGTTATTAGATACTATCTATTTATAAAATTGAGTCAACAGTATCACCAGTATTTCTTTGAATGATATTTGGAGGAAATCTTAGCAATAGACAGATAAAAGATAACGGAAATTGATTTATAACACAAGCAGTACAACAACATATAGAATATATTTATAGATTCCATAATTTACCTGGTATTTAAATTCATAAAATTAAAAAAGCATCTCTCCTGTAAACTGTAATTTTGTAAAAAAAATTGCTTCTTTTCTGAGCCTGCATGCATATTGTCAGTTATCTGGGGGGGCAATATATTGTACTGGGCCAATACAATAGTGGTTATACCACAGTTGAAAATCTAGTTGTATATTTTAGAAAAATGACAAAAAGCAATAATTTTTAAAAATGTCATCTTTGGAATCTTTTATGAATATGGAATCAGATTTGTCCTAAGTACCTAATAATTCTGTGTGGTTTTGGTGGCAGATGCAAACAGATCACTAATCACTTTTAAGCATGTTCACAGAATAAGCACTGGTAACACATTAAGCTGAAAAAACAGTCTTAGCAGAGGACATTTTCTACTTGCCTGTGGGAAAGGGTCAGCTGATGCCAATAATACGTTTTCTGGTTTGAGGTCACAATGAACAATATTTTTGAAATGAAGATGCCTTAAAGCAACAAGGATCTGTGAAGAAACAAATCTTTTAAAATCTTTTAAAACAATGTCTTCAATGCAGCCAAAAAACATAGAAGATGCTTGCAGTTATATACTGTGCCGCAGATTTTCTTTCACTGTATAAAACAAGATTGCTTCTTCTCCATAGACTAAACTAGAATGCTCTAGTTTAAACTAGATATTTTTAAAAAACTTAATTCTATGTACTTATTCCCTCTTTCAGTGTGAAATATTGGGTTTTATAAATATTTAATTTGCAAAATGTCCATCCAGATCTAAATTATGAACTGAAAAATTTTCACTGAAAATAGTATACAAGTCAATTTAAATAATTTCTTGAAAAGATGAAGCATGTGTATTTTTACTTTTGTCTAAAACACACTCATCATATTCCTGTGGTTTTAATTCTGCCATTTCTTGTGTCTGGTCAGAGACTGACAGAATTTGCCACTCTRTGAAAAGAGGCAATGGTCAGGAGCTTGAATGAAGCTGGGAAAGCAAGAAATCAGATTCCAAAGCTGATGGCAGTTTAGCACTTAAAAGCTGGCAAAGCTGCTTCATTCCATCTCCTTAATAAATGTCGCCTGTAGCACTATTGTTCCTCCTCCTTTTTCTTGTCTTAACACAAAATAGAGGCTGCTACAATGCTAAGGAGCCAATCTAGTTACCTGCTTATCTACTTTTATACCTGTTTTATAAGCAGACAAAGAAGTAATATGACAACAGGAAGGATAAAAAGAACTGCCCTCCCAGAAAATATGTTATTATCTGAAGCCATCCAGGAAAACAGACTCATTTGCGATTGGATCTCAGCACTGTAAGTGTGTAARTGTATGGTATGAACTACAGTAGTGAGCAAAAGATTCAGATTTTTCTTACATGATGACAAACATTAACAGAGGTGCTATCTGTGATAAGCATCTGTTTCTCATGCTTACTTCTTCATGCATAATGGGAAATGTGCCTTGAYGGCTCTTACACCCAGCAATCAGACAATTCCACATTTATCTTGTTCTAGTTCCTCGTTCCTCCTAATAGTTTACTATTACTAGTTTACCATCAGATAATGCACATGAAGATGTATGTATAGTATTATAACTCAAGCTTTTGCAAGTCAGATGGGTAAATTATGGCAAAACATAAGCAAGAGTGATAATACCTCAAACTCCTACCTAGGTCTGTAATTGTTTTCCTACCTGAGTAATTAGGAACTTTGTTATTCTCTCTGGCAATCTGCCTTTTTCACTTGATAAGATCATCTCCAGCATATCTCCATGGAGTTTTTCCATAACAACAAACACTCTTTCTGGTGTCTCAAACATGCACTCCAGATTTACAACCCCAAGGTGATGAAGATTCTGTTAAAGACACATATAGCATTTGAATAAAACAGATTTTCCAACATGATTAATAGACTTTATCATTAACCAGCCAGTCTTCAGATCCCTCCCCCACACAGGACAACAGTCCAGTCCTTCAGCATCTAAAGCATGCCTTGTCTGTAGGTACCATGCATGAAGTTTCTAGGGATAGTAGCTTTAGAAGAGAGTGACTGAACTTAAAATGAGTTTAAGAAACATTAAGTTTCTTTATTATGTCCAGTGCTTAAAATTACAAAGATAATGATTCCTAACATGACTTCAGAATGGTTAAAAATAAAATACCTACAACTCTTAGCGTGTAGCATCATAGGTATGGTTTTAATTAAAAAATAYAGTTATATATAACATATATAAATAAAATATATTTAGTTATTATGCAAATTCTCAAGGTGCTATCTTCAAGTAGGTACTATGTTATCTGGATTTTACAACACACTAACTGATTTAAATGTTGGTGAATAGTACAGAAATCAAGAAATCATGTTGGTCTGACTGAAGACATATTGCCAAGGCTTCTTCCAATTCCTTGAAGTGAAGGTCAAAAGGAACTTTATACTCCTGTGAAATGCTTTGTACCTATTTTTAAGTTTTTTTGATACCTTAGGAGCCAAGTCAGAAAAAAACACCATTACACTTAAGTGTCCTGGAGAATATAATGTCAATAGCTTAACCTCTYTTAAAATAAGGAAACCTCAGTATGGCAGAAATAAAGTAAAATTAAGAAATAAATTAAACAAAGACTAAAAATGTGCTTGGCATTTCTGGACACACACACAGTCTAAAATTTCTAGAGAATTCTAGCGATTTTTTTCTAGAGAATTTTTAGAGAATTTAACAAATGGAGTGACAGCTAAAATCACAACATTTAGGTTTAAGGTACTGCACAAGTTGAATTAATATAGTAAACAAGCAAAAGAAAATACCTGTAGAATTGCAACCTCATTACGAAGCTGGCTTTCCTGTTTAGTTGGAAACCTTAGTTTGTCAATTATTTTAATGGCCACATCTCTTCCTGTTTTGCGATGCTTTCCTGCATCAATTAAAAAAAAAAAGAAAAAAGCCTCTATCAATTAGCATGAATAATTCTGAAAAGCTTTCCACTCTGACTGCATTGCACAAATGACCACAGTCAAGTAATTCCCTGAGCAGGTTTGTAACCAGTTAAACCAACATTAAGTTTTCTGCCATTTCTGCCATCAACTTTTCTTATGTTCTATAACCACTTAACAAATTCATTTAAGCACATAAACCAGCCTATGCACTAGGAAGATAGCTTTGAAGTTAAATTATAAAAATTATATAAATATAAAATTAAACTGAATGCATTATGTGAAAAACTGACTTTCTCATATATAGGCCTATTCTTAAACCATGGTCTCTTCAACTGGTTGGTCAGAGACTTATTTGGTTAAAGAATGCTGTTTACACCAAACAAATGGCAGCTAATTTCTGTAACAGATCATTTCAGAGTCCAAATAGTTTCATAATTAAAAAGTTKTCTGTCTCAATCATAGCTATACAATGAAACAAAGTCTTACCTCCGTAAACAATTCCAAACTGTCCTGATCCCAACACCTCATCTGGGAAGATTTGGTATACAGTGCTAATGTCCTGTTTATGTAAACATAATGATTATTAAGCTCCTGTTTATGTAAACATAATGATTATTAAGCTCTGAAATAGGGCAGCAAGATTTTTATTGCATTTGATTTTTCTAATGGGAATTAGCATGCATTTAATTCTGGACATTTCAAAATATCAAAAACGTTCACGTGAGTTTTTTTGTAAGGCAAGGAAGAAAAATACGATTTCAGAAAATTGCAGAAAGCAGAATCTTCAGCTAAGTTTCAGCCATTGCCATCTTACAGGCAAGTAGTCTGCTCTGGGCTATGTTATACTTAATCTTCATCAAATCTTAAAACCAAAGTACATATGGAAACAGAAGGGGTCCTGTTAGCAACACTCTACCCAGAGTACCCAGCCAAGGATCCTGGATCTAGCAGGATTTTCATAAAAATCCTAGCTTTTAAGAAAAGACAGAAACCAAGAATTAAAACTCTCTTTATAAAAATCCTGGTTTTGTATTCACGTCCATTTTCCCGGTATTTAAAAAGTAGACAAAGAATGACAAAAKAATGACAAAGAGTTGATAATAAAGATTGTTCTTGATTTTTCTTAGAATATTAAAGGACTCCCAGGTAATCCTTTCTTTTYTGGCAAATGCCAGAATGGTATATCATGCTTTACTTGGCTTCAAACAGTCCTGCTTTCTTCTGCCTATGAGTAAGGAAAAGGAAAGCATAATTTTCCTTGACCACGTCCCCATGACCAGAATTCCTAATGAAAAGAGTCTCAAAACTTTATTACATATGTGTAACAACACATACATCTCCTTCCACAGATGAAGTTTCATTTTTTGGGAAGGATGTACAATGAAGAATGTCTAATCTTTCAGTGACAACAGCAAAAGTTCTATTTACCAAGGCTTGTTATTAGTCTTAGTATGTTCATTTGACTGAAATTCCATGAACTAATAACTGATACAGCCCACTTTTCCTTCTGATTATCATTAGGCCACAGGATAGGTAGTTAATTTTCAGTTAAGCTGAGTTACCTAAATGGCACCTTTTCCTTGAAGCACAAGAATTACAGGAAGATGACTTTTCTCAAAAGTTAATTGATTCCATTTCTACAGTGTAAGTGAAAAATGKCTGATGGGAACTTCTCTCTAACATTTCATTTTCCAAAACAGATCAATGACTTTGCAGGCTTAATCATATCATGTCTAGCATTCACAGAACACTCACCACATTTTCCTGAACTTGGCAGTTTGACACTGAAATACTGATGGATATATCCCCTGGGGAAGAAAGTAAAATATACTTCAAACGGCTGTGCTTTTAGTTCAAACATGTAGTAATAGGAAATGACATTTACATCACATCAGTATCTCCTGACAACCCTAGAAACTGAACCAATTAGGTCATCTTGTTCATTTCCCAGCCAATATAAAATTGAACCAGCCCCAAAATAGGTGACTTGAACAATAGACTTTTGCAAGCTACAGAAAAGAAGCTTATACATTTCAGTACTTATTTTTTAAATAGTGTAATCTCATAATTCCCATTTAGAAGCTTATTATTACTTTATTTCGTTCTATTTTTTTTGAGCTTTAAATCCCTTACACAAGTAATATGAGTGCAACTAGGGTGAATTGTACTTATTTAGTATTGATTTACAATGTCACATACAATGTATTTGATGCTAGTTCACTTTCAGGAAAAAGGCCAGTAGTTATTCATATTGATGCATTTATTGTTGAAAAGGGACATTTCCGCTGGGTTAAGGACCATTATTAAGATAGATACCTAATGGACAGAAAAATCTTGCACTTGCACTTTAATACACCAGAAAGCAGAACAARCTTCTATGAATTGAGAGCCCAGGGTTTTTCCACAATCTTTTCAAACTGAAACCTGTTGAGGTTAACAAATAATAGCCTCAGTAAAATGGGAAATTATATTTATTGCTAACTGCATCTACACAAATATGTCATTCTAGGGAGGAAAGAATAGGTTCTTCAGAGCATTGCTGTCTAGATCTCCTACCTCTGCCTGACACCTTCAGTGCTGAATTTTCATTTTCTCAATATGGACTGCAATCTCATCAGCCCTCTAGTGTAGAAACTGTTATGCACTGAAAACTATCCACCAATGTACCAAGTACCATGAGTAACTTCTGCCCTGCATATGGCTTATTTCTTCCATTTTTTCCCTAGGAATAGGATGTTTTTGGAGAAGAGTGTTCCAGTTTGGCAGAGGCGTTTCATCATTCTTATGTACATGCTACCTTGTGTGTACATAAGAGAAAGTAAGGGCAAAGAAATGTATCTAACACTTTGAGTGGGAAACAGTAGGTTGCTATAGTTCTTAGTCTCTGCAGGAAGTTTTTCTAAAGATCTCTGGTGAACATATGCTTCACTCAAAAAACAAAACAAAACAACAGCAACAAAAAAAAAAAACCCAAAGATGACTACTAACTTACAGTGAAAAAATTTCAAATTTCCCAAGAGGCAGAGAAGGCAGCTGTCATCTGTCATGCCCAGTCAAGCCTTCTGGGTCAGCTATGCTGAGCTCAGACCAGAGGCAGTAGGAAACTAATTTGATTGAAATGACAGCCAGAATGTGACCTTGTTTTATGTAGGAACCCAGTCTAGAAAAAGCAAAGGGCTGTGCTGATATATTCCGAGCTGTTGTGCCCAGAGAAATATGCTGTCTGTTTTATTGCTTGGTTCCCAAGTGCTTGCCATTTCCCTAGCATTTCACACTGCATTAGTATCATCCAATTGTCAAGTGGCACCTCGGGTACACATTGGAACAGAAGGTCTAATCCAGCTTGTGCAGACATATCCAGATTTGCCTTACACTGCCCAAATTGAGTATAAGTTGCAGAGCAGCCACAGCAGCACATGTCTGGTGGTGGGAAACTATGCCAAGTGTACCTGTTTTCTTATGTGGCTTTCCGCTCTGCTGCTGCAGTTACTTTGTTATCAGTACTACCTGAGCTAGATTTAAATGGGGCTTGTATTTGGTTTACATAACCTGCCCGCTTTGGTAGAGAATTACCCAAATATATGTAAATGTGAGGCTAAGATATATTCTACCCTTAGGATACTGGGTAATGTCCCCGCTTGTTCTGCTGTCCTTCACACTTGAACTCATTGCCTCGTAGTATGTTTATGTCAGTCAAACAGCTAAATGTGTTGAAAGGGGCATTTAATCTATGCTGTGGTGACCAAAAGAGTGCATAGTCATTTCTGTAGACAGAAAGAAACACAAATTGTAGGTATGAAGGGAAGAAAAACCTATCCTATCAGTTCCTAACCAGAGCTCAGAAAACTTCATGCTTCCACACAAGAAGGCTATTACTCATGTCAGCAACACAAAGAGGATGCAGATATCTTAAATATATGATCAGCTATATGCTTGCTAAAAAACCTGTGTGTTGTGCATTTATACAGATTTCTTAGCATAAACTGGGAACATATGGATGAGAAACTGCAGCTTCTAAAACAATACGCAGACAGGTGATAGGCCATGACTGAATAGCCTTTATTWGCAGTGCAATACTTCCTTTCCAAACCTGCAGAACCTTCAGCAACATTTGTTATATGACAGTATTTATKGGAAATAAAAGAAATGAATAAACTTACTGTGTACGTTAGGTCCTGATCCTGTTGATGCCCCTTTAGGGATGACAGGCATCAAGGCATGCTGTATTGCCATCTCCCACATTCTTGCCACATCTGTGCCAATACCACTAGTGATAACACTGTTATTTAGTGGAACACTTGCAAGGTTTTCTATGTTTTCTCCAACATAATAGATTATATTTGCTGTGCTTATTTCRAAACAGTGAGGACTGGCTCCCTGAGGCAGTAAAGTGAAAGTTTTTGCAGGGTCCAGAGACAAAATTTCAGACAAAGGAATTTCCTGAAATGAAAAGACCATTTACATTCTGTGTAGATTATCAAGATTATCAATATATATATATATAATATGAGCTTTATTTAACTAAGTTATAATTTAGCTGTTACTTTTCACCACATACATCTTGCACGATCAAAAGGCTGTTGTAACATGAAAGTTCATAGCAGAGATCTATTGATGTTAAAATACCAAATGTTTCAAAGCTATAATAATAAATTTATCAAAGAGAGGACTGAGGTGTCCTGAGAAAAGAGTTTGGAAAGAACTTCTATTATGAATCAGTGAATGTCACTGTTCACTAACACATTAAGTTCTGACCTGAGGCTTGGTTATGAAGACTAAGTATATGCAGGTTAATAATGAAAACAAACAGATCAAAGTTATACTGCTTGTATCTTCATTTATTAACATAACAATTCACTCCAGTTGTTATATTCTACTGGGAGAAAAAGTGATTGAAAAATATTCCTTACCTTGTAATATTTGCTTCCAGTATCATTTTGAAAAAGTGTAATGCATTTGCTGTCTAGTCTCCAATAATGTCTCTTCCTCTGCAATAAACAATAACAAAGAAACTTTCTAACAGTTTTGAAGCAAATTGTTGAAATGTTCATTTCACAGAAGCATCACTTCCAAAAAAACTTATTTAAATTTAAAAGGTTGAATTGTGGAGGATAGTTTTCCCTTTTGCTGAAAAATTTTTAGGAGGGATCTGTATTTGTGTTTAAAATTTATAGGGGTTTATAGAACCTAGCTGTGTTCAAATTGTTCAAGTTTGAAAGGATTTAAATGTCACTTTGAAGTCTATGTTACATTCAGCAGTTTGCTGCAGGTGTGCTGGTAAAATAATTCAACTTTCTTTTTGTGTCAGACCCTGGCTTACTTCAGAAGGCTACAAACTGGAGCTTTTTTTCTTGTTTTAGCAGCTCTGAATGAAAAATTATTTTTCTGTGCCAAGTATGTTTTACAAAAGTCTCAATTCACCTAACAGTCAGATACCTAGGAAATTGCAGATGGAAGGTAAGCCTACTTTCCAGAACCTCTGAGGTGTTAATAGTATGTTTTACTTTCATCCAAAAGTCTTTACATTTGGCTGCTTATGATAATACAGCTGACATTTTTGGACATTTTGGGGTATCTGGGTGTAACTGGCTCTTTGCAAGGAAAAGTGAATATTTATTTCAAGCAGTGTTAGTCTCAACTATATCAAGAGTTAGAACTTCAGGATGCGCAGATACTGCAGATAAACACCTTATGGGGGTGACTTTATCAAAGTATTATTAGGGTTTGAAAGCATTGTTAGTATTACTAGAATCCTGTAGAATTATATAGGAGGTACATCAAGACGGGTCTTCCTTAATATTTCTCACCAGTGTGTCCTTGCTTGTATAGTGAACCATCCAGCCCTCCTTCATTACTGTGCTGCTTCTCCTTTTCGTGTGCTTCACAGATTGTACCACTCTCATTAATGGAATATTGTTGCTGGTTGAAGGGCTTAAGAATAAATCAAAAAATTTTTTCAAAATAAGATAATGTTGGACACAAAGAAGAAAATTATTTCAAAATAGGATATATATTGATACATCTATATATCCAATGTGGGTTTGCATTTGCAGAGTATGGCAGGAAGCCCACTGGAACCTCTCAAAGAAAGAGGTTTAAACTAAAACATTTTATCCTCAAAGTGAAGGACCTAAATTCTGTGTCTTGTACTCTGGAGTCCACACGCTGAAAATTTCCACTATTCATTTGAC
This sequence comes from Eudromia elegans, assembly GCA_003342815.1. Taxonomy (NCBI): domain Eukaryota; kingdom Metazoa; phylum Chordata; class Aves; order Tinamiformes; family Tinamidae; genus Eudromia; species Eudromia elegans. Next base: position 7,129,972 of record PTEX01000004.1, on the reverse strand, counting down.
AAAAAGTGACTTGGAAGGACAAGGGAACTTGACAGTATAAAATCTGGACTATCTAGCTGGAGAAGTTTAAGAAGCAACCAAGCCCACTTCTCCACTTCCCTTACTGCTGGAGTTAACACATTCTATGTAATGAAATATGGACCCATAATCTGCTTCAATCCTAAATCTAAACATGCATTTATTTCTGGCAGAACCTTAAACTGAGATACTGCATTTGACATGAAAGCAGAGCACAGAGAGCTCATGAATTCAGCTCTGCTGGCAAAGCTATTGGTACAACAACCAAAGCAAGGAAGGGCAAGAACCTCCAGCAGGAGAACCATAAATGCCCACATCTGTTCTGAGGGMGAATGTCTGCAGATGGCCCTGCCTCACTGCAGTGCATCCTGGAAGTGAGGAACTTTTTAAGAACTGGCAATTTCAAATCAAAATGTAAAAAGTGTCCTTCACAAAATCTCATAAAAACTTCGGTAATTCACTTGAAATTACTGCTTCTGGTTTTCAAACTTTCCTTCTTGCTATAGGTATCAAAAAATACAAACAACATGCATGGATCTGATATCACAATTGCTTATACATTTTTTTTCCTGTTAGCAAGCTGCCCAAATTTGTAGCACTTTGCACTTTGACCATTTTCTTGCATGATAGTACACTGCAAACTCGCATCCCATTTTGTGATGTACTCTCACTCCTGAGTAGTCTCAGTCCCTAAAGAACTGTCCTAGCCTGTGACATTTTGAGATTTGAAAAACTATACATGTTTCACATTMCAGGCATTCCAATACTGTTAAAATATATTTTTAAAGATATTACAACACCAGAATGATCAGCAGCTTCTTAGTGAGGCACTCTGAAGGCTCAGATATAAAGCTCTGCTACTCAGCCATATCCTAGGTGAGTAGAGTAACTGGCAAAGTAGCTATTGCAGAGATACCTTTTTAAAAGAAAGCTGAATACTGCTATCACAAAGCTGTCAGGACAAATGRTCATGCTGATATAAGATTTCAGCTTTTTGTTGTTGTTGCTCGCTCGCTTGCTGTTTACTTTTTTCAACCAGGATTTCACTGTGGATGCAGGAAACCTTCCCTCTATGATGTTTCATTGAAACTTGAACATTCTCACAGTACAGGTTTTAATGAAAATGGATTAAATATAATGCTACTATTTTCCTTTGAACACAAATTGCACTTCTAAACTAGAGAAAAATCCGTGGGAAAAATGAAAAAAAAAAGTTTTCCATTGCTGACTTGCAAAAAGCCACAAGATCTTCATAACAAAGCAGATCTGTGACAATCACTTATACATGAGTTTTTGGGTGCTATTTCAACCCAACAACAATATTTAAGTTTCTCTTAAAATTCTAATACATATATTCAGATAGCAGTTGCATTACTGTTTCAGAACCATCATACATCACTCATCTCTGCATTGAAAAGGAGTGAGGATAGGGCCCAAGTAGATTTCTACTTGAGTCCAGGTCACGATACCACRAAACATGAAAGAAAATGGAAATTATGCTTCCCAGCTCACCTGATCATCCTGTTAGACTCATCATGATCCGCATCAGGATCCTGCATTTCCCCATTGTCACTATGGCATCCCGTCATTGATATCTCAGAATCGTGAGCTATAGATTCTTCCATGTCATCTATAAAACCACTGTTTCTTTCACTGTCATTGTCATCACTCCCTTCTTCCATGACCACATCAGACTCAGCCCCAGGACTAAGGAGATCTGGAATATTATTTCTGAAGTTATTATCTGGAAACATGCAATAATCACTAATTCCTACCATATTTAGGGCTTAAGGAAAATTTATATTCTCTCTTGAACTCTATTTTCTGGTCTGTCTCTACTTAGTTTGTACTGGTAAAGCATGGTCCTAAAGTGGCCACTGGGAAAATCATTACACAAAGCTGGAAACTCATCAAACAAATATTTTCAAAAATAAAATTTTCTATTAAAAACTGCCAAAGTCAAGGCAGAATTTCTTATGCATGGACTACTGTTCAAACTCACTATACTCATAGGCTTTATTTTTGAGATCTTCTGGCAGATTTTCTATACAGCTTGAATGTTGTGTACAGGCTTGATGGCTGTTGGCAGGCTACAGCTGCAAACCGAAGCTAGAACAGCAGTAATTTCAAAATGAGGAATTTTGTATTATGATGGTGACATGACCGTGATCTATTGAAATAACTCCCAAGACTCATACTGTGAACTATATTTTTTTGGGAGGAAAAACTGGCTATTTTCTTTGCACYAGTGTTGTCTCCAAGGATGCAAGATACGGCTCAGTAATATGTTATTATTGTAAGATTTTATTTCCTCTATACAGGAAACATTAGATAAACATTAAAACCTCCAACATAAGATAGCAAAGAAAAAAACATGAAGATTTCACTTACACTGGCTATAGAATTACAAAAAGTAATAAATGGAGATGAATGGGAAACATAAAAATTTACTACCTGTTCTCTTAGATTAAGCTTTCTTCTCATAAGCCAAGAGAATGAGGAAAATACCTCACTAATTTTTCATTAATTCACTAATATTTTCATAAAATAAGAATAACTTCTAGACATAATCTACTTGACTCTGGCATAGCATTATCAATTTCTTCCAATGTTAAATTTAATAATATATAGTTTAAATTCAAATAATGTTGAACTATCTGGTCTCAAGTTTAGAGATACCTAAGCAAGATCAAAGTAAGGAATAACTTTTATTCTATTTCTATTTGTGAATAGATTTATCTGGAAAATAGGAAGAGACAGAGTTTTAATGCTATTAAGCTAAGAATTTGCATTATGAAAAAAAGACGTTCTTGTTTAAACTCAGCCTGCTGCTGTACGGGCTGTGCCCAACACAATATCATCAGTGCTGTCAGATGTTCCCATCAGCATTAGCTTTTCTAGGATACTTGCCCTGACTCAGGAGCTAAGCAGRGAGCCATGGGCAGCAGTTTGAAGCAAGGTGAAATCACATGGAAGACACCAAATGTTCTCAATGAGAAACTCGCCTCTAGTTGTGTAGGAGAAGGTTCTTGCCAGGCAGAGGAGAGAATGCCCCAGACGAAAGAGCACATTGAACTGGCTGACAGCACAAAGCTTAGAATAGATGCCATTTGCCTGGAATTGGAAGTGCACAGCTGAAAGATTTGTTTCCATGTAGAATAGTTTAAAATGTTTAGATATAAGTTATTGATGTATGACAGAGACAAATTATACTTGCTCTCTAGCAGAAGGAGCCTTCTAGTCATGAATGTCATTTACTGTGCAGGTCTCTCTCTTTCCTACAACATGTTTTTTATCGTTATTTATAATAAACCCACAACCAGTAAAAATAACTTCCCACATTTAGTGTTTAATGCGTTTATTAATGAGACCATACTTGGGATGTAATTGCTTCAGTTCTGCCTGAAGTTACTATTTTGGGGAAGACATATCATGGAGCAGATGGACAGGGTGACAGATATTGTATTTTATTTATTAACATGGAGAATACTGTGAACTAAATTTCTGTAAAAAGAAAAATAGGATATCAGGATGCAACTGCCTGTGCTAATTCTAAGGGCCCTATATCACTCATGTAGGACAAGAAGTAACAAGTTCTACTAGGGATATAATTTGGTGGTAGAAAATTCGCTAGATACTGGGGAAAAGCCAAATTCTATAAATTGTAAGAGGGAGAGTTCCAAGGGCCTAGGCACTGAGTCTAGGCACTGAGCTGCACCAGAGGAAACTTAACACATTCTAAAATCCTGCCTGGAATCAGTGTTCTCACCACAAGTGGCTTTGCACAAGCTTTCCTCACTCAGCTCTTCCCACAGAGAAGCCATTACTCCTCATCAGCCCAGCATCAGATTCGTGTGTAGGAGGCGAGTCAGCAGAAATGGCAAGTTACTTTTGGGGGAAAGGAGGGGAGGAAAGGARGCAGGGTGTTGGAAAGATGAACTGCAGCTGTCTGAGATGGAAAGAAGGAACTTGAGGGAGTGATTAAAAAAAAATGTAAGTTTTGTTCTTTTAGTCCAGCTGTCCAGAAATAATGATTGTCTTGCTTTTTTCTCTTCGTGTTTTTCTCCTTTTGATCAATCCTCTTTTGCACTGCTCTCTCAATCTAAACCTAAGAAGTGTCTCATAAGACTCTTATAATTTTTTATAGGCAGACTTCATGACTTTCTCTGATTCTTCAACTCTTTATGCTTACAATTATTTGCAATGTCAAAAAGTAGAGGCTTGGGTAGAAAATGTAACTGCATAAAAAGGATTTTTGCTTCTCAAACATACTCAGGATTCCTACAAGGAAAACTCTACACCATTATCAATTAAATAATATATCCTAGCATATTTTTTAGATCTTGGATATGAGAATCAAGCTGTATTCTTCCTTGCATAACTATCAGTACTTGTAATCCTAAAGAAATAAAATTATTGTAGAACAGTTAATGCTAAAGTGAGGTATAAGTAGTGTAAAGATTTTTTTTAAAAAGTTTTTTTTAAGAAATAACACAAAATCTTTGTACTAATACAGTTACACTGCTATAAAGAATATTAGTTAACATTCCTAATTTTCAACATTCTTGACCTTTGTTTAATAAAGTAGATTATTGATTTTAATTTTTAAAAAGATATCTAATAAAGCTGTGATTAATACTTTATTAAGCACTTTAATACTTTATCAGAAGCAGTTCAGGTTGACAACTTAACATTGTAATATCCATTAGTTATTGAACAAGTTAGGATATTTTTTCATTCCCTTATCACATATAAAAGTGACATTTTCAAGGCAATCAACAACTCATCTACAACCACTCTTTTTTTCTCCAGTACCTTCTGTCAAGCCTACTCATACATTCCCATACTTGACATAAAATCRACACCACATGCACGGGAAAACAGGCAGATATTCAAGCTTTCATTTCTGGCAACTGATACAACTACTTTCCTGCCAAAAGGAAGGGGTGGATTTTTTTTCCTGGAGGGCTTTTCCAGTTCTTCCAGGTATGCATTTCTTCTCAGGAAGATTATCCTAAAACAAATACTTTTCCCCTTCCCAGATTAAAAACCCGTAYTGTGTTTGCATCTGACAGGTGAATGACAACATCTAATTCCTGTGGCTTTGGGGGTTGTTTTGGCATTCTACAAGCCCACATTCACCCAAACCTTTTTACTGCTGAAATCCTCTACCTGCTCTGCCTATGTGGCACAGCTGGGCCTGTCTTTCAGTGCTATGTATTTTGAAGATACATGTTCAGAGATAATGATACATGAACCATTAATGCAGTTCCTCCTACCCTTCATCTTCAATATACTATCGAAATATCACAGAAAAGCCACTCCCAAGCAACGGAAAAACATATCTTTGTCAATATCACAGTATTAAATTTAATACTGTGATACTCTTATTTAATTGGTGGCTTAAACAATGACAGAAACAATTGTTAAAGCAACTCACCTCCATTAATGGCAACTTCCCCCAGGCAGTTATTTGGCACTTTAGGAGCACAGCGTTTGTGACAATTGAACCTACAGTCTGGTAAGAAAAAGTAATGCAGTAAAATTATTTTCTCCTTTTTCTGTGGCATAATTGTATTTTTCCTGCTCTCCAGTCTATAAATGTCAAGCCCTATCATTTCACTAACACAAAGYTAACTTGATGTGTCCAGCGAGCATTAGCCTGGCTGCAGGCCACTTGCCAGTGGAACTTGCAGGATAAACACACCAGCAGCTTCCCTGAGGGGAAAGGAAAGCATTACTTACTTACAGCAACTGGGTGGAGGCTTTAGCTGGAGGAGCTGGGAATGCTAGACTCATCTGGGGGAGCAATCTGGAGACCTCTGCGCTTGGCTGAAAGGCCAGCCTTGTTTTTCCAGTTAGAGAATCAGATTAGGCTGCAGCTTAAAAACCTGACTACACATCAAATATTGAAGACTGCAAACTGAAGCAGCAGCAACCTAGAGAACAATTACAAATGAGAAGACGCTTGTTCTTTACATCGCTACATATTCTTAACTTGATGGTTTAGGTTGCATGTAGTGCAGGACTCCTTCAACACTCTCTTTCTTGTCCAGGTATTTTTACCTCACTCTGTCTTTCCTTCTTTGCCTATCTATGAATAGCACTTTTTTAGAYGTCATTTACACTGTTTTCTTTTGACTTACAGGAGATATTTTGCTTTAACCAAGAGCAGTAACATATTAACACAGCTGGGAAAGCAAAGGATCAGGAAAGATATAATCTCCTAGGGATGTCTACATTCATAACTCATAATTATTTAACTTTAGATTGATTCAAACCCCAACCAAGGTGCAGCAGTTCCAAATCCAGGTAAATATTGTTTTAAAATCTGGTTAATATTTGCTTATGTCACTGAAATTTAAAGTGAACTGAAACAGATGATGCCTTTATTCGGGTCTTGTTTTAGTTAAATCACATAAGAATCACATTACTAGGTTAAAATAACTCCACCTTGAATTTTTGCAGGGTATTAGTTTAAGGCAGCTGCATTTATATACTGGTTAACTTATACATTGTATATACACAGTGTATATACACTGAAGAATTTTATGAAATCTATATTTATTTTAATGAAAGGTGTTTTTAAGGACCTGTTGGCCAACATCCGCTAACATCTTAGCATAGACARCACTTTGCATTATAGACATTCTAGCTGGTCAATAGTGAAGCAATAGTCTAGGCTATGCTTAGGTATAAATACATGAGACTTAAGATCCCGTGAGTAAGAATGTATTGAGAAATATCTTTTTRTATTCTCATATAAGCGCCTTTTTTTTAATTCCCATTATGTCCCACCCTCAAAACCCTGAGTTACTGAGAGTCATGTACTTGCTTCAGTTCAAGTATAAGACTTTGTAGGTAGGAGCAAGGAAGATTAAGAATACTTTTTACTAGCCATTCTGTCATAACTGCCTGTGTGAATGCTCCTACCTAGTGCCAAGTATAAGGTAATTTAGCCCTAAATGAAGATATACACTACCTCAAAGGTACCCCTGGGTAAGAATAGTCATGTTGCCAGCTTCTGGAAAGCCGCAATTGTAATTTGAATCCTAGCTTAATCCAATGCAAATTGTTTGTAAGTCTACACCAAGATAGTTTAGTGAAGAAATCCTGAGCAATATTACACAGTAACCACTTAAATGCTAATTTACTTGTTTAAATATATATAGCTTTAAGCAAGTTTGCTATTAGACTCCTGCAAATTGCTTACATGAGTAAAAACTGCTAATCAGGGTACCAACAAAGAAATAAGTTTAACATAAATTAATCTTAAAATATACTTATAGCTATATTTAAATCATGAAGTAGGGTTAATGAAGATATAGCCTGTGAAAAACTATTTCATTAAATTCTAATTTACTTCAGGATGTAAAGTGTCAGTCAGAGCAGCATTTATCACACTTACCTTTGCACTGCAAACCCTGTCTAAAAAGTCCTTTGAGAAGCTTCTTACAGTACTGGCAAACTGTTGGGCGCGTGTAAGAGTGGATGACGAATGTGTGAGGCACTTTAACCTTGGAAAGTAACATCTTGTCGAGCTGAATAGGTCGTCCAATGTAGGACTGTGAGTTTGATCTCTTCTCTCGTCCAGTGAATGATTCCGATGGTGTCTTTTGCTGCAAAACACATTCAAAAACTTTTGAGATAATCATGGCTTATTGATTTTTGAAAGAATATAATATTCTTTTTTGCATATTTGCTTCACGAACAGTACATCATCTGTCATRAACACTAATGTAGGTGCTCCTGAACACTGATAGAACAAGCAATAAGCCGACTTTTGAAAGACTGGAATGGCATCAAATGAYATCTCTGCCAAAACTCATATCATACATTTGAAGATAGATGGCTGAAACAGTTTTTCATGTAAAAATATATTTGTGATCAAAATAAAAATATTCACTAAAAATTTACCCCAAAGTATTTTCTTTCCAGAAAAAAATGCAAGCCTTCTTTTTCATTTATGAATTTGTATATGTTAGCTAAATTAATTCCAGTGTGAATAATTATAGCAGAAAATGACTGATCCAGAAAAATGCCTCACACTAAGTCCTGCCCTTCAGAGACAACCCAACTACTGCCATAGTTAAGATGTAAAGCAGAAAATAAGTGACAAGATGCAGCTTGATCATTTAAAACTCAGCATGTTCTCTATCATTTGGATGAGACCTGATAACTAAGGGCTAGGAAATGATTTATTCATTCTCTAGTGAAGCTGAAGCTTTAGACTGGTCTAAACTGATAAGCTATTTTGTTTCAAACTGATGATCTAGTAAATTGTCCATTGGAGATGATTATTATTATTTCCTGGTTATTAAAAGTTAGAAATATATTGCTACATGCTTCTATAAACATTTGAAAATCACTTTGATGGCAGAAGAAAATAAATAATTCTAGGCTTTACCTTCTCAATGTATCTGCCAACCAAAAATATAAATCTTTCTTCTGAAAAGCATATATTTCTCTTATTGTGAACAGCAAAAGTTTTCTTTTGGTTATACTGCAGAACTATTTGTCTTTCCAAAGAAGCATACATGCTAGGTTTKCTGAACATTAGAGCTAGTTGACAACAATCCCAACATTGCATGCTTATTTATTGTATAAATGCACTCCTGCCAAAMCAAAGAGAAATGTGCAATGTACATGTGATTATCTAGTTATGGATGATCACCATAAATGAATTAGATGGAAAAAAAGTGAGAAAAAATATAGAAAGCTTCTTTCTTTTCTTTATCAGAAAYGATACTGCAAAAAGATACAAGTAAATACTTTGATATTAAGTGTTTACTTCCTGTTTTTTAGCTCTTCATGCTCTGTAAAGCCGTTACACATTTGGAAAAACAAGTGAACAAATGGAAAATCAAATCCCTCTCAGTTTAGGACTATACTTATTTGGTATCTTTCAATTAGTAACATTGCTTGCTTAATATTTCCAAGGCAGACTGTATTAAGCCTCTTGAAGCCAACATTAACAGGTAGGTGGAAGCCCAGTGGGAAGGGAAGGGAAAGAAGGGCCAACATACACAGCACAAATTCAGCTTGAGCAAGCTACCTGTAAAAAGCAGAACCCGCACAACCCAGCACTTGCAGAAGAGAAAAAGCTCAGAGAAAGAGGCACAAAAACTAGCTCAATCCTTTTAGTTTTCGCTTGCATGAAGGATAGGGACATCTTTGGTATAGACTGATACTACTTGAAAATTAATGCAACACTTTACACCAGCTATTCATCCTTCAGCTCTGTACTCCAGTCGGGTATTTAGCTCTAAATCTACTGCGTGTGGCAGAGGACAAAAACATTTCTATATGACATACTGCATTTTGATATAGGTATTTTTTTAAGACAGCAATTCTTTAAAGGGCTGTCTTAACTTTAATCTGTCATCTCTAAGGTATGTCACATACATTGCTATTTTCATCTTGAAAATGGACATTTGGAGACTTTTCACGTGTAATGACACTGCTCTTTCAAAATGTACTTTAACTGAAAGGAACAAGTAAGCATTTTTAAGAGGAAACTGATATGCTCAGTTTGTTTTCCCTAGGTCACTGAAGCTAGAGCTCTCTTGATAAACTTACTCTTGTCTGAAGCATGAATGAATCATGGTGCCTGCCTAATATCACCTACAGTGAATCTGCTTTGTTTTGTCACTCTTTGCCCTTGTTTTCCAAATTATTACCAAATCAGTATTTATTTGGGCAACTAAATAGTGTTTTATAGAAGTCRAAATAACTTATATCTGATTACCTGATGCTCAAAGGATTTTAACAAGAAATTTGACAGTATTCCTTACTAAATGTCTTGCAGGTTTGTGAGCTTCAGTCATGTTGCTCACATGTACTGAGTCTCTTCTTAGGCACTTTTATGACAGAGACAGAGTGAGAGGCCTCCCTACAACAGTGGCTCTGAATGCTGAGACAGGCTGCCTAGAGGGCTGATCGCATCTCAGCGGATAGTATGAGGTTGGGACAGATTATATACTATATTTGTTTACTTTTTCAGATTGATGGAGAGGTTTTCAGTTTTGATGGACTAGTATATGCTTCCAGATTGTCCAGAGAAAAGGTCAAAAACTGCGTTCTGTGCGCTGTATATTGACTCTGATTGAGGAGGAATCCTCACTGAAAGGGAGTTCTGCAGCAGTTGCGTATCAGGGCATCAGCCTTGGTCAAATCCCAAATTACTTTGGGATTACAGAGCTTTTGTACTTTTGGTTATTAAACCTGTGTTTCTCATAAATGTCTGCCAGTCACAACACAGCTTGTAATTTTGAGATTTACTTCAAGTCATTCTTCATATGGCTGCTGTGAAATGTACGGGAATAAGTGATTAATTACATTTTTGCTATTTGTTTTCTACAGTTCAAGCTGCAGTGGATACAGAACAAAGGCAGGCTATTGGAAGGCCTAATGTAGAAAGTCAGTCTTCTAGATTGGTCCTACCTTAATTTTATTAGCCTAATTTTAATATTCAAAATGCTGCTGACATTTCTGTTAAAAATAATATACAGAAAATGCATAACAAGCTAAATAACTTACAACAATTTCATCACCTTTACGTTAAAATAAGTGAAAAAAATGGGGAGACCTAAGATTGATTGTAGAACATCACTGTCAGCTTTTTCTATTTGCAGTCCTATTTACAGGAAAAAAGGATATTTCAGCTTTTCTTTGTCATTTTGCAATCTCTGGACTGCAGATTAGCAGTATCGCACATTGTGCCACACAGTAGCAATTCTTAATTTACAGCATCTTCAGATCAAATGGTAAACTTGATGTCCTTTCTCGCATGAAAAACGGTGATGCTCTGGAGGCAGAGATCTGCTCTCCCTCCTGCATGCCCAGGCCTGATGTGATGGGCTTCCACTCCTCCCCTCTTCTGTCCTGAGGCAACGTCACCATCTGCTTTTTCTCACTCCAGTAAAGAGTAAGGGAAGGTAAACTGGGTGACAACCATGGCAGCAGCAGCCAGAGCAGCCACCCCACCAGTGATGGACTGATGAGGAGGAGGATTAACTTCCTCCATGTTGAGGACCTTCTCCTCCTACACAAAATTCCTACCTGGCAATATCACTCAACTTTAATTTCCAGCACTTCCGGTGTAAAGCAGATAAGAACAAACAGGAAGGTGAGCAGTCATCTTCGGAGAGAGCTCCCACAGAGTAAAAATATCAAGGACCACTCTTTCCTACCAACAGTATTTTGTTCTTGACCRTTATGGGAAAGGACTGTTCCTGTTGATGAAGATTAGCAATTGCCTGTCACAATTTAAAGTCTCTGAARAAAAGGGGAAATATCTGATTTTCACTGTAAAAGCAAGAATCTCTTCCACAAAGCACCTTATTCTTCAGCTGGTGTGCCTGGTTTGTTAGAAAGATAGATTAGTTTTTCCTGGTAGTCAGCCAGACCACTGAGTCAGCAACTCTGGACGCTTCCCAGGAAATGATTGCTTAATTGGATTACACCATGGAAACTCACAGCCTGCACTGCTCCAAACACTAAACAGTCCTTTACAACAATCATCCTAGCAAGGTATTYTACATTTTAACAGATCAGAATATAATTTTCCAAGTGACTAACATACACAAAGCATGTGCAGATATTTAACTGCATGGRTGTCCAACCAAGCCAGCAAAACTGCTCACACCCAGGGACTTCAAGTCAAGTCATGCCTTCGGWAATGAAAATATCAAATAAACTACAGTTTTTGCTTACATTTTTTTGAAAACTTTTTTAAAAAATCTTTTTTTCCTCCAAGAAGGGAAAGGTGACAAACATTTCTCCAATATAAGCCATTCGGCCTATCTCTTGTTTTTATTATCTGATTCTTGTGAAATTTCCTCCAATGGTAGGAATGTATCAAAGCTCCCCTGTGTTTATTTTGGGGAACTTTGTTAAATCAACCCCAGAAGTCACCTACTTGTCTCTAGTATGCAGAAGCCCAAASCCATTGTAYAGAATCTTGTATAGGAGACARTCGTCCAAATGRTCACTACCCAAAGGTGAAAATCCCTCAGCAGGAGAACCTTCCTGCCTCTTTTACACTGTCCAAACCCTCCTCTTCACAACACAGAATTAAGAAACTTGAATAAATACTCATTTTCTGCCAATGGATTGATTCATCTGTTCTCTTGCCTGGATGAGGTTGACTGTCTTCCAGCACCACCACTTCTCTCTCTCTCAGGCTCAGAAAGAAAAGACACTTTGGTGCTGAATGGACTACAGGGAAGCAATATAAGCTGACTGACTGGATGCAGAATTGGCCTTTTGGGATCAAAGACAGGAACAGCCACGCAATCCAACCACATAGATTAGCCTAAAATATAAAACAGACTGCTGTTTCTCTGACTCATTTTATAGGTTTCAATAATCCTACTGAAATTCTCCAAGGGATCCTGATAAATGTTACTGGAACGCTTTGTGTTCTAGGGGAGCCAGAAAAGAAAACCTTTATTTTTTAAATTTGATCATCTTATTTCAAATTATGCTTCCAGAAACACATTCAAACTAGTAAATTACACCCAAAATAGTACAGACTGTACTATAGTCTATTCTGCAGTCTCCTAAATATATGTATTTTTTCCAAAATCCTTCACAGAGAAGTGTTGATTTTTTGCAGGCTGAATATATAAAATGCATTGTGAAATTATTCCTGTACACTACACTGAGTTATCCAGTCAGAATCCATGCAAGTACTCCTACATTTTTAAAGAGTTAGTTTATTTACCCAGAAAACTGAGAACAATGTTGTATATATCTTTTTTAAAAAATCTAGCCACATGATGTTTCATGTTCAGTGTTGCATATGTGTTGTGTCATATATTTCTTTCCTATCCTGAAGGCAAATAATAAAGCCTTAGGATCAGGTAGGCTTTTTTGCACAGGAACCTACTGTCAAATGAGGTGCTATATTTCTATGCTACCACAGGAACTACCACACTTTTTAKGCAATGTAAATGTTAGCTTTCTTTTACAAACTAAATGATGTAATTGTAACTTAATGTAGGCAGGGAAACCAATTTCCAATTAAATATAGTGAAATGCCACACTTAAAACTGAATCAAATATTTTGTCTTTTGAGGCTTCCCACACTCTTCTCTTTAAGACAAGTGTATGATTTAATCCTGAAAGCACCATAGTAAGGATGGTCTGAAAAAACACTTAAATGAGCACTTCAAAGAACTGACTTCAGTACAATCTGTTAACATTAAAGTATCCACAGATGGAAATTATTATGTACCTTGCACCTCCTGCCCAGGCATCAGTGCCAGCAAACAGTGGTTTGAATGCTCTGCCTGTAACCTGCTTCAGTTTGCAAAGTAACAAGAAACAATTASTGGCTTTCAGGAGTAGTTATGTGACTACATTAACTTCTCAGACAGAGTCAGGGATTTCCTAGAACAAAAGCACTTTGTTGGCAAAGGAGCTGCTAGTGACTGCAGGCAAATTAGGGTTTATGTTGAATGAAGCTTTTTTCTGCATCTCGCAGACATATTTTTTTCAGCAATATTAGGTTTACTTTCATCTTCTATAGTGTGATTCATAACTTTAAGTATAATAATTTTAAGTAATGAATAATTTTAATATAAGTATCTTGCACTACTATCATGGCCGCACTATATGCAAGACTTAGAAGCTCAGTTGTGCCTACTATATAGAACTAACACCATAAATAAATACATACCACAATAAAATAGTGGTGTAGCTAGATAGAACACTTCAAGAAATCAGCATATAATTCCAGTTCACTCTATCAAGTATGAATATTACCATTTTTTTCATTGTCTGTGTAAGTGTGTCCCATCTAACTAGCATTATCACCACAGCATCCCGATCAAACTAGGGATAATCAGCAGCTGTTTTGCTTACTGAAGAGCCACTAGTTTCAGAAAAAAAACCAAAAAACAAAAAACAAACCTTGTAGTGGATAGATGAAGCATTAGGATTTTATCAGTGCAGAAAATTAAAGTTAGGTATGAAAATGAAAAACATTCCTGAACAAGTATAGAAAATAGATTGCTTCAAAGGCTTACTCAGAATACAAACATAAGGTTCTTTTACCATTTCAGAAGACCCAGTGCCAACATGAAGGGTATTTCAGAGAGGTAGGGAAATTTTTTTTTTTTTTTTTTTTTTTTAAGATATGTGCAAACGCTCATGTTAGTACTCAGAAACTATGAAAACAGCTTTGAGTGTATGTTTACTTAGGCATAGCATGCACTTCTAAAGAATTCTTAATGCCCCAACACCAGAGCATCTAAGAGACCTCAGTTTAAGCTGTGGAGACTTATGTAAAGGACTGGAAGCTCGTGACTATTAGCTGCGKCTCTCAGTAGGTTCTAGACTCTTTTTGGCTTCTTTGAGCTTAAAGCACTTAGTGTATTCAACAGCTAGATCTACTCAAAGCAACTGGTGACCTGCCAGCAGAGGAGGCGGGGAAGAACTTTAGGAGTTCAGAGCTATCCCATGATTGGAATGTCTTTCTTATGAATATAATAGAAAATCTAAATACACTTGGTAATTATTTGAGGACAAGAATAGCTTAAGCCTCTCTTCTCTTGCAAGCTGAAGAATCAAATTCCAATAAAACCTTTTCAGGGAAATTTGCATTCACCACACAAACACAAATCATCACACACGGCACATACAAAACTGCAGGAAAAGTTTGTTTACCATCTTCTTGCTAACTTCTTGGATATTTGGCAAAGATTAGCTGAAAAGTTAATTTGACATCTAATACTTCCTTGCCTATATACACTTTTTAACTTCAAATAATTGCTTCAGTCATCAATTCGATTTCACCCATATGTGATGAATTTCTGAAGCAACCAACGACCACAACATTTTAATGCAGGGTTCAGCTGAACTTTGAATTTCATGGATTTGTAATGCCTTAAGGACAAAAGGGAACTACAGTATTTTTTCTTTRGTTATTCTGTACCTTCAATAAGTACTAATATTTTAAATAATTGTACAAAAAGAAAGTTACCTGAGACAGGAATGTGCATTTATATCAGTGGAGCATGCATGGTAATTAGCAGATGACAGAAAGAGAAAATATCTATGAGTTGTATTAATTAAGAATTAACCAGATTGTCCATCCTCAAGAAGAAACTGAGCAACTCCACTCTAATGAACTCAAAAGTATCCATTAGAGGAGTCCTCTGTAATTAAGGTAGGTTTAAGGCACAGATAAAGCTGCTTTCAGTTGCACCATCCATCTTTAAACCTTCCCTCAGGGCTCCTCCTTTCCAGCCTGAGGAGACCAGGAGGCGCAAGAGTCCAGAAGGCCTGGGAGATGTGTGGGTGCTGGGAAAGGAGATGCGTTTCTCCTGTCTACCCCTAGAAAACAGAAGGCTTCACGGAGTGTCAATTTCTTAGTCAATGGAAATCAGGACTCTCTATTTCAGATGAGCGAGAGAAAACAGCGACTATATCAAGGCCTGGGTAGGAGGGAAGAAAGATGAAGGAGCCATCCAGAAATTAAAACAATTCCCTCCTAAAGACTCTGCTCTCCTGGTCCTGCAAGATTTCTTTTCCCTATACAGCTAATTCAGCCTCAAGCCAACTCTACAGGGAGTGAATTTACAGGGGCACCTAATGTTTCATATTGTGTTAATAATATCTAAATGGTCTTTCTTAATAAAGTAAATTACTTTTAAAAAATTAATTACTAATTCTGTATCAAAAAAGCATAACATTTAGATCATTATGTAATACTCCACTTACCTATACCAAATAAAACATAGCACTAATTTTTTAATGCAAAACTCTTTTTTTTCCTGAGAAATCATTGCCAGTATGTTTGTAAAGTTACTGCAACACAACAACATCCATCACCTCTGGAGGAGTGAATAAAACTTGTTAAAGTAATGAAAACATTTACAACATAGAAATAAAAAGGTGTTGTGCCGCAGTAATGTATATTAAAGTAAAAAATTGACGATTTTTTCTGTTTTTATGAGAGAAATATAATTTTGATTTCCTTTTTCTTTCTTTTTTTGAAGGCTACTTTAATTAACTATTATTTTGCTGTAATTGTCACTGTCTGGAATGATGCATTCATTGTTTTTCATATAGCACAAACTTAGAATAAAGTTATGTTCAATATTACAAAGACTTTAAAACTTTATGTAAACATAAACCCTATTATTTCTGTGAAATAATACTTCTAGGGTATGTTGCTAAGGTACTTAACAATAAGAATACACATATGAAGAAATAAAGTTTTTTCTTTTAAAGAAAACTTTTAAGGAAATTTGGCCATGATTATCTTCAGTTCAGCATGATGCAATATTCCTCAGATTAAATACATAGTATTTCTGAAAAGGAAAATATTTTCAAAGCTTGCTCTTTTTCTTTTTTTTTTTCTGGCTGCAAATCAAATATATGCTGCAAAGGAAACATGCCAAGTTTTCAGTTTCAAAAACTTTTGCAATTTATAACACAGAGCAAACGTCTTTGGGAAAAGAAGTACTGAGAGACAAAGAGGATACTACCTTTCATATGTAGTATCCATTATAAAAGAAAACAGAAACATGTTTTTCTCTTTAAGATTGATTTGTTACTTTTTATAGTTATAACCTATCTGTACACTGATTTTTTTTTCTTTCTTCTTCCAAAGAATTACAGAATCCTTAACTGATTTTTTTGAATTCAGCTATATTTTTAAAAATAACTACTCACTGAAGTATGATATATATTTGTTGCTAGAGAGTGCCGAAAGGTCAGCACCTGTTCAACTTAAAATAAAATGTTTATGTTCTGTGGTACTTCAGTAAATTCCCAATGTTCTGCAAGTGAAACTGAAATTCTCCATTTTATTGGTGTGTAAGCACCAATAAAAAAGGACAATGGTCAAAGCAATGACATCTACCATGCGTAAGAAATTCAAATGCAATTTCTGTATCAAAACATTTTTAATTTAAGGGACTTCACCTATTTTTTCTGTTTAATGTAGGCACAGTTATGACCTTCATTTTGAAATCTGGACTTTGTTTGGAGTTACACACCAGGTACACTCTTTCTAAAGGAAAAATAAAATACATGCCCTTGAGTTCTGAAGGTCATAAAATATGAATTCAAATAAATTCCTGATTTTTTTCTTTCAGATTGATGTTAAATGAGAATCAACGGAAGAGGATATTCCTCATAATATGGTGGACAGTAAATTTAGTACATACCTCATAGCCAGGGCTGACAGGAGACTGAGACAGGAAGTTAGAATGAAGAAAAAGAAGGACAAAGGAATAAGAAAAGAGACAGAAGATAATGTTACTTTAGAAGCAAGCATGAATGTGCTGTTGTATCATAAATTCATATGTTATAGAACAGAACGTAAAACACTTGCATTYGAGCTATGAAAGGTAGAAATCTGGATTACCTGGCATCCATCTAGCATTTCATATCTTTAGTATTTCTCTTTGATGAGTTGTATACTACTAAAGGAAAACTAGTTGTATACTACTAGAGGAGTAGTTGTATACTACTAGAGGAAAAAAGGTATTTTATACTTTGGATCTTAAAGGTTTTTAAAGCTGCCTTTAATACAGCGTCCAGTCAATTTTCAGTTCAAATGGAATACTTTATTGGCTAATGCAGACATATATATACCTAACTGAAGCTATGTCTGTATGTGGTAGTTCCCTGTTGAAAAAACAATTAAAGTATTATTTTCAGGATTTCACATTGTCCTGTCTCAACAGCTGCAACTTCAAAGTAGAAAGATATTCTCTTTTTCCAGCAGCCAGACATGCAGGCCAAATTTAACACTGCAAGCTAAATCTGGCTTCTTTCTGGTTCACCCAAGGTCAACATTAATGAACCTGAAATCATAACTTGGTTAACAATGCCAGGTATGAAAAGTCCCCAGGAATTCATTCTTTCTCCACAGAGTAAATAGAGGTAAAAACAAYGTTGTGTTTGTCATATTTGAATAAGTGGCAGATCTCCGATTTAATTCGGTGACCCCACGCAGCAGTTATGCTCTGTTATCAGTGACTCAGGAAAGTGCCATGCCAATAAAAACAACAATAACAAGGGATGCAGTTTGGTGGACAAGGATGATGTCTCTTAGTGTATTCACACAGGCGCTAGAAGAATGAACCACACTCCAAAGTGCATGCTTTGATTGATAGCACAGTATGAACTGCAATAAAACTTAGCCTGGGAGCACTGGCGAAGAATGGAGTCCAAAGGACAGATTTGATATAGAAGACCTGACAAAGTGTACACACACTTAAAAAGAAAAAAGGAGGAAAAAAAAAAAAGGAAACAAAAAAAAACTAAGCAATGCAGGAAAACAAATAAACAAACAAAAAAGAAAACAGGTGTAAACCACATCCGAGATCAGTTCTGAAAATCTGATAAATGATATCAGGATTTCTAGGAGTTAAGGTGCAATCTGAAAGCTGTCTGTCTAACTTCTCCAGGCTGAAGGCTGAGACTTTCTGTAAACAAAGCTGCTTCCTGTGCGAGCGGGCGCATGTGCAGCCCTGCGTGTGGGCGCAGGCGCGCATGCCTGAGACTCCCCGTCATCAGCTGGGTACAGGCATGGACGCGACTTCTCAGGGAAGACGAACGCAGTGTGCACTGTGTGTGAAACATAGTGCACTTCTTCTGTGGAAAACTTCCAATGGTAGTTTTGATAAGCGCAAAAGCCATCTTAAAATACATGTCTTTGCAAAACATGTATTTAATATAAAGAAGATATAAGCTATCAGTAGATTTCTACAGTTAGAAAAGTTTTCAAACTCAGATTTTTTTGTTRTCTTGAAATTGTACAGGATGCGGTGCCCATTCAACATGGAGTATGTTATGGCTCTCATTCATATGCTACTTTAATCACAATGCCAGAAACAATTCAGAACAAGGGCAAAGCCTCCTCATAATTTTGTTTTGTATTGGCCTGGTTTTGTATCAGCCTTTGCAAAATAAGCTTCTGAGGAATACGAATAATCTCTGAAGATTTGTTGCTCTGCTTTTTGCACAACTTAAGCACTCCATTTATGCAGCTTTTCAATTAAAAATACAGATTCATAATGTTAACCTTAATTTCCAAGTAGCTTTAGGTTAATGATAATCAGTAGCATAAGTACATAATTATGGTTCATAGATGGTACTGCATGTAACATCAGGTCTGCATCATTTGCAATACTGTCCTTTTAGTATGTCAAGTTTAATAAGTGTAATATTCTAATTGAGAGGAAAACAGGGTAATTATTGTGTATGGTTATAAAATCTTTCCTCTCTTTTGCACCTTAAGGTTTTCAAAACTTTTACTTAGGGGTGCATTCATTTTTGTACACACAATGTAAATTCCTAACTATTCAAGTATATTAYGGCCATGAAGAGCAAATCACAGAATCAAATAAAATCACAGAACGGTTGAGGTTGGAAGGAACCTCTAGAGATCCTCTAGTCCAACCCCCCTSCTCCAGCAGGGACRCCCAGAGCAYGKGGCACAGGGTGGCATCCAGGCAGGTTTGGAAGATCTCCAGAGAAGACTCCACAACCYCTCTGGGCAGCCTSTTCYAGSGCTCTGACAACCTCACAGGAAAGTTCTTATTCCAAAGATTAGAAGATTTAGAAGTACATAAAAATCTAACTTATTCCAGTTAATAAGCTGAGTTCTCAGACTTCTTGTCAGGATGGAAAACTGCATATGCTACATAAAAGTACAAATAATATTGATATATGCACAGGCATGTACACTCTATATCTCTATAARTGCACACATAAATACAGACATACACATAGCTAACATATATAAAACATTTGCCACAAAAATCAGTTTTAGGAAATAGTGGAGTTTCCTTTTCCTTCTGAATGCAAACATCCCAAAACATTCTCTAGACATAATCTAGATAAACAGACTTAAAATAATGAACCATATCATGGAAACTGGTTCAGTGGAATTTAGCACACAGTGTTCTCCTTGAGGATATTTCTTTGCTATATCATGAACTAATAAATATAATAAAAGAAATTCAATGTCCAGTTCCACGGAAGACATCTTCCGACAAGTTGCAGCACTCATTAGCACAGGCAGCGGTTTGGGCCTTAACCCAGTTCTTCACAAAGGCAGAAGAACCTCGGAAGCATCAGAAGTGATAATCTCTCACACATACCTTTACCTACTGACCTCCGTGCTACTCTTAAGATGCCTTTTCTCACGACAAAGCTTTATAACTTACATCCCAGCCTCTGTAGTCTGTAACAGGCAAAATCAGCTCCCATAGCATTAAAATTGAATTTCAACAGTAACATCTGCCTTTATGACTGGGAAATTCCATACCAGAAGAGCTTCCTCTGACGTGCTAGGCGAGGGCTCTGCAGAAACTGTCCGAATACTGCTGAGTCCTGTGAGGGAGACATTCGACAGGCGCCGCTTACGAACACCACTGCAGTTGTTGGGGATTTTAAAAGCACACCTCTTATGGTAGTTTAGACCACATCCTGCAAAGAGAAATTTAAAACCATCTGAGTACAGTTTACTACAGGGAAAGGGAAAAAAAAAAAAAAAAAAAAAAGCAAGGAATACTTTTCCAGTGAATGAAAATTACATTTTTACTTTTGCTGAAATTTTCTCCTCAACTCAGTTGCTTAGCTCCTAAATTCTACAGATTTTTAGGAAAATAACGTTAGTACCTATATCCAGAGTTTATTCTTTGATTCTCAAAAAAATCTGTGTTCTAAAATCATAAGACAGTCCTGTGGTCAGCATGGGGGCAGTAAAAGAGAAGCCTGCCATTGAAAAGGGACACACAGTCTGGCAGGGACAAAGGGAGAAAAGAATATCCCTAGCACAACCTCTTATGGCAATTTCAGTTTAATTAACTAAAACTCATATAAAATTACATACAGGAAATAGGCTAAGAGAATTATAAATAAGGCTCAGGGTATCCTTTCCTTAAAAATACAAATAGAGCAACTTTTTTAGGCTTCAAGTTATGGAGCAATAACTCAGACCAGTTAAATCTTAACCCAACTAACTATTTAGTTACCTACTGAAGCTACTAGCTGCCTACTGAAAAATTCATGTTGTGCCCAGGCAATTGAAAAGCAGAATCAGAGACAACAAACACAAACGGAAGAGTCTGGGCTCGACAGCTCATCTCGCTGCCGCTTACCTTCACATTTGAGGCCCTGCCGCACCAGGCCCCACAGCATTTCTCCACAGTGGTCACAAAAGGCTGGTGCTCGGTAAGAGTGAACAAAGAGAGCATGGGGCCGGATTTGAAAGTCTTCAAACGTGGCAGAAGCTGCAACAACAAGATCATTCCAGAATKAAGAAAATCAGCAACATATGCAACAGCCTTCATTTTCGTGTTACGTGATCACAAAACTTAACAAAACACTCTCTGCTAATTATTATTATGACTTTCTCCTTTATTCATGCAGAGACAGTGAAAAACCATGTATAGGTTGCACTACATATTAAAGCTCAAACACTGATGATATTCCACTGATGTTGTTTCATACTACAACACCGTTAGAAATAAGTAAGTTGCCTTTAAAAATGTGCAGCACACCTGCATAATTTTCTTTTAAATCAACTCAAACCAAAGCTACTAAGCTCCTGACACTGTATGAATGATATACTCTGTCCTGAGCAGCTGGTGTCCTTGCTCATAATTCAGCCATGAGCTTGTCATTTACATCACCTGCTATTAATCAGATAGTGTCTGGAAGGCATTCAAAGAGAGCATCCCTCTCGGACTAGCACGGTGCACAAGTGTACACAGACACAAACAGGGAAACTGCCTGGCCCTAGAGAAGCGCCAGGGAAGACCGTGCTGAAAGCTGCCTCTGTATACAGACACTTCCTAAAGTCTTCTTGAAACGCTAACAATTGTTTGAAAAGCAGGCCTGCTATTACACACCAGACATCAACAGCATCAAAACAAAACGCGGAGAAATTTAGCAGGCTGTTGTAGATTTCTTGAAGCACCAATCCTGGTTGGTGATAAGTGCTTGCAACTATTGAAACAGTTGCAAGAGATAGATGAGCTACTGTGGSACTAATATAAGCTATAAAATAAATAATTATTATTTGATGAATATCACTCTGGCATGGTGCTCCAGACGTTGGATGAAATCAAATTCTGGATGAAAATCATAGTGGATCTAAACCAAGGTGGGACTGGAGATAGAGGGGGCAAAGAAGGCATTTTCAAGAGTTTACAGCCATGCTGTAATCTGTCTGTATGGAAATTATACACAAACATTTACCCTGCTCAGTCCATAACTTAGGAGCCTGGATTCTCCATATGATCTCATACAGAGACAGCTGGAAAAGGTGGGCTTTTTTTGTCATCGCCTGTTCTCCAGAGACTACCGGGAATCATTTGGGGGGTAATTGTTCACATCTTCCTCTCCTCTCCCCTGGTCTATACAGTGATGTATCTAGACACGTCTGCAGGATCCAGGGAAATTTAACCACACAGMATGCTACAACACATCTCTCCAGCAACGCAGACTGTTACGAACGCACCACCAAGTCTTCTACTCCATATTGGTTTCTTTCAGAGCTACGAATTAAGTTCAGAGCCCAGCATTTCCATTCAAGATTCCCGATTCCAGCCTTTTCTCAGAACATACACCTGAAGCTTTAGGAAGGACACTGCATTCAACACCTCCATTTCTTTGTGCAACAAAATTGTCTGTAAAACATGGAAACTCTGGCTGTTTATCCATGAGACAAGTTTCTCAATGACAAGCAGTAAAACTCAAACAAGCTGCCCCATTAGCATCCAACACAACTGCAAGGTGCAGTGCTTTGTTCTTGTCTCTCTGGTTTAAATTTGCACACAGCAAGCACAGAAACAAAACAAAATCATACTAAAACAAGATACTCAGCATGTGTTTCCCCTTCAGAGGAAAAAAAAGTATTAGAAGACTCTCAGATACTACAGCCAGGAATTTTTATAGCAGATATGACTATTTTATTAAATTTTTTTTTAAAAAAACCCCACACTCCTCAAAAATTCACTTATGAGGTTGTTTTTGTAGCATACAAATAATCAAAGCAAGTATTAAAAGAGTTATAAGGTAAAATACATACAACCTACCAAAATATTTAAGTAGGCATTTTTTTCCTCAATTTGAGGAAATTTTTTACTCAATTTGAAGATTGGTGAGTTTTGTATGGATATACTGGGTAATTCCAAATAGAGGAGAGAGTGTGATAAAAAAGCTCAACGTAGAAACAGCAGTAACTTTAACTTAAATCAGATAATGGATTTATAATAACTTGATATATCTTTATATTAAGGACTTTTTTTTAAGTAAGCATCAATATCTTTGTGGAACCAAATCTGAAGTGGTTTTGCATCATAAGCAGTTTTGCCTTAGGGATTCGAGCCTTTGGCTCTCTTCCTGTGTCCTAAATTCAGTTCCATCTGAAGCTGGGAGGTGTTTTGTTGCTGAGTGCTCTCTCGCAGCCCAGCTTTTATTGCGCTGTTCCTCTTCCCTCCTCCCCCTCACCCCAAATGGCAGAGGAATAATTGACATCTTTTCCATTAATGCTGTCATTGAACCATCTGGTTGCCCTGCAAGTTATTTAATGGGTTATCGCGGTTCATGCTCCYGTAAGAGCAATCATTTCTACTACATAAGGCAAAACAATGCATTAAAAATGACCTATTAGATCTTGTCTTTAATTTACATTACAAACAAATAGGATAGTAAATAAAAACCATGATTTCAGCAATAATAACATTAATGGAGTTATAAGGAGACTAAAATCGAACTACTTGAAACAGCGAATTTGAAGTTTTTGCAGCAGGGATTATATGCATATATATATATATGTAGTGACATAGATTTTACTTTTTCCATTTAAATGTCTTTCAATGTATGTSTGTATATATATGCATCTGTGTATATATACATGGATATTATATGTGCATAGAAATTACAACTTTCTAAAAGCAAGACAAACACAGCTTTAAAAAACACTGTTTCTTTAAATCCTACTTGTTCTGCTCTGAGATAAGATAAATTTATATCTAATGAATTTCCTCCACATTTACATGAGCAGTTCAACACTCCAAATCTTCCCTGCAGGAGAATCCTTCATTTACAACAAGTTTTTTTTTGTTTTCTTCTTTATTATTGCTTTGTCCCCAGCTGACAAACAGCTCAAATTATGAATGCTAACAGGTGTCAGGTAATTAAGTGTGTGTGGAGGGCAGTGAGTATCGGCACTGAACTTGTGAACTCCTCACGCAGAAGCCTGCTGCTTGCTTCCTTGCAGAACCGGTACGGGCTGCTGAGAGCTTCGCTCACACCCRGCCCCGCACGAGCGGCACCTCCTGAGTCACCCAAGGGCAGAGACACAGCCGCCCACCCGCAGCTCTGGAGGCTGCTCAGGCGTTGCACTTCTGCACATCGACTGCTCGAGAGGGCAAACCCGGGCCTTGCGAGGCTTGGGAAGCAGAGCAAAGGGCTCCCGAGGGGTCTCAAAAGGGGGAAGGTGTCTGGAAAGCAGGTGGTGGAGCCCCTGCGTGCCGCAGAGAGCAGGGACGTGGGGGCTCCTGGCCAAGGGGAGCTGTGTGGGGCGCAGCTGGGCAGGCCTCAGATCATCAGCCAGGGAACAGCACTAACCCCGCTGGCTCTTCACAAACCCAACACCCCCATCCACCGTGGGTTCTTCACTCCGTCCTACCCACAACGTGGGATTTAAGCTATAAAACTCGGAAGCTAGAAAACCATTTGGAATCATTTGCCCAGTGTTATCTTAGGCTTAATTAATAGGGAGTTTAATAGGAGATTAATATTTAAGAGTCAGTGTGCTTTATTCATCTTTACCTCCTGTGTTTCTAAAGTTCGTTTTTAATATACTTCTACTAATCTAAGAATGATTAGACAGGCTTAAATCCACTAAGTGTACAGCAAGGTAGACTTTACATTCATTTGAAATCTTAGCACAGCTTCCTTTCATTACCAATTTACCTGTTTTTCACCCTGGAGAAAATATCAGCAATACTTTTACTTCATGGATTCAGGCTTGGTTAATCATAAAATTACACTTCAGAGTGATAATTTAGCATGGGAAAACAAAATGAAATAATGCTCATATTTACTGAAGCCACTTAAGTGGTGTTCAAAATCAGGTCATAAAGAACAAATCCCAATTAAAAAACAAACAAACAAACAACACAAAAAAATCCATTTTCCTTTTCTATGTTCATATTGATGTAAACTTAATACCATGAAATAAACATCACGTATCTTCCTACACCTTTTTTCTTCTGACTGTTTTGTAATTCAGAGATTCAGAGTTCTTCTGCAAGGCTTCTGAAAAATCAAATGACAGACAACATGTTCTCAGAACTATGCATCTCAAAAAGATGATGTTCCCCAGGAGAATTAATAGCACGTGTGTAACTCCTGCAAGTTTGTTCCATAAAAAGTAGAGAAAATAGTTTGTTACACAATGGATAATGCCGATGGATAGAAGTAGAAATATCATGCAATAAAAAATAGAATGGAAACTAGAAATGCTAATGAAGCCCTATAYACAATAAATTCTCTTTAATGTAAATGATTTGTAATAGTTTTGACATGTCTGAAAATAAGAAATCATAAACATGTATTTTATATACATACATCCACACACACGCGTATACTTTTTTATATAAAAGAGGTATTCCACATTTCCTTTCAAAAAGCCATATAAACATGTACTTAAAAGTCCTAATTTGAGAACTTGCTTTAATGGCTGCCTGGATAATACCTCTTACATATACATAATAAATCTTCCTTCAGGTCTCAAATCTTTTGACACTGGACCATAACAGACAAGGTACAGAAGCATCACTGCATATAACCACTGTGTTTTTTCAGCCCTACTTTAATCTGCCCTAAAATAAGATGAGAAAAAAGAGAACAGAACCCAACATTGTGAAGTTAACAGACAATTTGCACGTGAATAGCACAAGACGGCACAACCTGAAACAAATAAATGAATTATTGCTATAAATTTTTAATTTTTTAAACATGATACAGGAATAACAGTTCAAATCACAGAGAAATCACCAGTGTTTGACCAAGTAGGTCTAAAGGTGGAAAAAAACACAAGCAAAATATTAAATGTAATGGCCTTACTGAACATAACAGTCAGTGTTGCTACTGACTTAATAACCTTACCCAAGATTTCACCCATGCACATAAACAAATGGGATGGAAATAATATGAAGAAATAGTGACACCAGTAGTCCCAATTTGTCATTTTGTGTTCAGCTTCTGTCAAACCATCTTAAAAAGAGGCACAGTAATAGAGAACAACTAGGGATGAGAAAAACTACTGGCAGCATGGAAGAGGCTTCCATATAAGGAGAGGTTAAAAGCCTGGAATTGTTTCTTTTAGAGAGGAAATGAGTAAGAGGAGTGTACCGGATTCGAGGAGAAGGGACGCCAAAAAGACAAACTAGGACGCAACATAACCTCTTTCTACAGCCTCTGCACTCACACACCAGCATGACAGGAGAGACGGGGAGAAGCAGGCAAGCTCTCCATCTGTTTTCAGCAAAAGTTCTTCCTTAACTAAGCTAACAACAACAAAATCTTGAGCCAGAGTAAGCAAGATTTCACAATGAGAATCACAGTGTYTCCAGGCTTGAGTCACCCTACCGCCTAGGTACAAAAAATAGGGGGTTACAACCTGCAGCAGTTCCTGACTCTCTTCCTTCTTAATTTCCTCTGCAAATTGTTATGTTCCTCCAGGGAAGGGCTTTGCATGTTTGTGCTCAAACCTGCTTCTGTT
This sequence comes from Eudromia elegans, assembly GCA_003342815.1. Classification (NCBI taxonomy): domain Eukaryota; kingdom Metazoa; phylum Chordata; class Aves; order Tinamiformes; family Tinamidae; genus Eudromia; species Eudromia elegans. Next base: position 7,103,184 of record PTEX01000004.1, on the reverse strand, counting down.
ACAATCTTCAAGCACTTCCTAAAAGTAGTTGTGTATCCTTGCCCAAATGGTCTCAAATGTGTTTAGTGTAAACAAAAATTAGACCTTCTGTTCCTATTTGCCCTCTTAAAATAACAAGGCCAGCAGGYAGCTAATGAAATTAAATTCAATTAGTTTAATGGAGATCTTGAAACATTTTGTTTTCAAAATATACCATAATTCATTTGATTTAAAGCCAACTGTTATAAGGTGTTACACATTCAATTAGATRAAAAAGTACAGAGATTTTTCCAAACAGTAGAATTTTCCTGGCATTTATCTACACAGTTTAAAATAGGCTGTTAACAGGTTAACAACACAGCTCTTCCAACAGGCAAGTTATTCCACAGGTGTTCCCTTTTGTTCTGCATTATGCTTCCCTCTGAATCATCCAGAACTATTCTCCACTCAAGGGTTGCTACTGTGGATTAACAAATACTCTAATAAAATGCTTGGCCAAGCATGTGTTGGTCAAAATAACTTTGTCAAACAAATAGATCAAGTAATTTATCAGCTAAATCAAAGAGCTTGTTCTTTGCCTAGAAAAGGCATGTTCCCTATTAAATGTAGCTAGTAAAAATTAAGTGGAAGAGGCAGTCATCTGAAAGAAGAGGCTATAGTCAAGAGAGGAAAAAGAACTCCTAAAGGCTTGGTAGTTTTATTATTACAAAGAATCTCTGTTAGCTGCAGAAACAATTGGAAAAATAAGAAAAGTGAAAGAAAAGAAATTTTAATTGAATATTTTTTCATCAAACACCCAAGAAAAGTTTTTAAAATTTTAAAGAGGTGGTGAATTTTTTTTCTGATATACAGTTTTAAGTMAAATATAGGACTTTGCCATTCTACCTTTAAAAAACTCAAGTGCTCTACAAAGACATATCYTGTGAATTAATTTGTAAACAAATACAAGTTTCATACAGCATAGAGGAAAGAAGATTAAATAGCTGAAACATATTTTTAAGACAGCAAACAGATTTGATTTACCCATTGACATAAATATGTTTTGTATTAACATGCATTTTTCTCCATCAGTGCTTTTTTAATTATAAAATAAGCATTGATGTTGGTTCAAAATGCTAATCAGATGATACCATCAAATTAAAAGCTTAACTGCAGAAATATCTGTAGAATATATAACTGTAGAAATATATTAGAGGACAATGTGTACCACAGACTGCAAGTTTGATTCATTACCTCAAAGCTTTTGAGATAGAGTTGGCTGAACATGGGKCTGCTGAAGTAAAACACATGAATAATTTGTTGGGCTCCTATTACTAAAAGGGTTGTGCTAGACTTGGTCAAAATGACAACATCTGAGACTTTCTAAAGAGGAGTAAATGTGGTGTACATCATCTTGAGAAAGCAGTGTAAAAATGTATCACTTCATTCAAGTGGAATAAGATATTTTGAGGAAAATAAGATTTGTAAGTTCAGAGGTTGAACAGGCAATATAGTTATTATATAACATAAAATGAGCTCACAGAATTAATTTCAGTTACTTTAGAAGTTAATAGACATTTTCCTAAAATATTAGCTGCCATGAATGCCATCTTTTCTAGAYTGCTGTATAAAACATCTTGACCTATACCACCGATCAAAAATCACATAATTGCTCATTCTGCTTTAATCCTAACAACACAGAAAATTCCCAAGGGCAGAGATTACTACCGTTGAATTGATATAACTTGAAAAATATTTCTGTTTGTACTCATGTGGTAAGAGTACAAAAGTGATAAGAATGATTGAGTCAGACCAAAGTCTGCTAGGCCCAGAATTCTGTCTTTCATCGTGGTTGAAAAAAGTTTCCTAGAAAAATATGGGAATTCCATCATATGGAATTTCCCCAGTTTCTTTTTTTTTTTTTTTTTTTTG